>OY288287.1:29374983-29708084 GCA_958450335.1 Hibiscus tridactylites
GGTTTCGGACGAGGAGGTCTAAATGGGCCTTTCAATGGACCCGTTGGAATTTTAACTGAGTAAAAAGTACATAAATTGAGGTTTTGCAATATAATTGTGTTGAAAAGCTCCTAATCAATTATTTGAACTCCTAATATTTGAATAAAACATTTTTGCGGTCCTTTGGTAGAGGTTTCGGATGAGCAGATCTAAATGGGCCTTTCAATGGACCCGTTGGAATTTTAACTGAGTAAAAAGTACAGAAATTGAGGTTTTGCAATATAATTGTGTTCGAAAGCTCCTAATCAATTATTTGAACTCCTAATATTTGAATAAAACATTTTTGCGGTCCTTTTTGTAGAAGTTTCGGACGAGAAGGTCTAAATGGGCCTTTCAATGAACCCGTTGGAATTTTAACTGAGTAAAAAGTACATGAATTGAGGTTTTGCAATATAATTGTGTTGAAAAGCTCCTAATCAATTATTTGAACTCCTAATATTTGAATAAAACATTTTTGCGATCCTTTTTGTAGAGGTTTCGGACGAGGAGGTCTAAATGGGCCTTTCAATGGACCCGTTGGAATTTTAACTGAGTAAAAAGTACATAAATTGAGGTTTTGCAATATAATTGATTTGAAAAGCTCCTAATCAATTATTTGAACTTCTAATATTTGCATAAAATATTTTTGCGGTCCTTTTTGTAGAGGTTTCGGACGAGCAGGTCTAAATGGTCCTTTCAATGGACCCGTTGGAATTTTAACTGAGTAAAAAGTACAGAAATTGGGTTTTGCAATATAATTGTGTTTAAAAGCTCCTAATCAATTACATGAACTCCTAAGATTTGATTAAAACTTGTTTTGCAGTCCTTTTTGTAGAGGTTTCGGACGAGCGGGTCGAAATGGGCCTTTCAATGGACCCGTTGAAATTTTAAATGAGTAAAAAGTACAAAAATTGAGGTTTTGTAATATATTTGTGTTGAAAAACTCCTAATCAATTCTTTGAACACCTAATATTTGAATAAAACATTTTTGCGGTCCTTTTTGTAGAGGTTTTGGACGAGCATGTCTAAATGGGCCTTTCAATGGACCCGTTGGAATTTGAAATGAGTAAAAAGTAAAGAAATTGAGGTTTTGCAATATAGTTGTGTTTAAAAGCTTTTAATCAATTATTTGAACTCCTAATATTTGAATAAAACATTTTTACGGTTCTTTTTGTAGAGGTTTCGGACGAGGGGGTCTAAATGGGCCTTTCAATGGACCCGTTGGAATTTTAACTGTGTAAAAAGTACAGAAATTGTGGTTTTGTAATATAATTGTGTTGAAAAGCTCCTAATAAATTACATGAACTCCTTAAATTTGATTAAAACTTGTTTTGCAGTCCTTTTTGTAGAGGTTTCGGACGAGCGGGTCAAAATGGGCCTTTCAATGGACCCGTTGGAATTTTAACTGAGTAAAAAGTACAGAAATTGCGGTTTTGCAATATAATTGTGTTGAAAAGCTCCTAATAAATTATTTGAACTCCTAATATTTGATTAAAACTTGTTTTGCGGTCCTTTTTGTAGAGGTTTCCGACGAGCGGGTCGAAATGGGCCTTTCAATGGACCCGTTGGAATTTTAACAGAGTAAAAAGTACAGAAATTGAGGTTTTGCAATATAATTGTGTTGAAAAGCTCCTAATCAATTATTTGAACTCCTAATATTTGAATAAAACATTTTTGCGGTCCTTTTTGTAGAGGTTTCGGATGAGCAGGTCTAAATGGGCCTTTCAATGGACCCGTTGGAATTTTAACTGAGTAAAAAGTACATAAATTGAGGTTTTGCAATATAATTGTGTTGAAAAGCTCCTAATCAATTATTTGAACTCCTAATATTAAATAAAACATTTCCGCGGTCATTTTTGTAGAGGTTTCGGTCGAGCAGGTCTAAATGGGCCTTTCAATGGACCCGTTGGGATTTTATATGAGTAAAAAGTACAGAAATTGAGGTTTTGCAATATAATTGTGTTGAAAAGCTCCTAATCAATTATTTGATCTCCTAATATTTGAATAAAACAATTTTGTGGTCCTTTTGTAGAGGTTTCGGACGAGCGGGTCTAAATGGGCCTTTCAATGGACCCGTTGGAATTTTAAATTAGTAAAAAGTACAGAAATTGAGGTTTTGCAATATAATTGTGTTGAAAAGCTCCTAATCAATTATTTGAACTCCTAATATTTGAATAAAACATTTTTGCGGTCCTTTTTGTAGAGGTTTCGGACGAGGAGGTCTAAATGGGCCTTTCAATGGACCCGTTGGAATTTTAACTGAGTAAAAAGTACATAAATTGAGGTTTTGCAATATAATTGTGTTGAAAAGCTCCTAATCAATTATTTGAACTCCTAATATTTGAATAAAACATTTTTGCGGTCCTTTTGGTAGAGGTTTCGGATGAGCAGATCTAAATGGGCCTTTCAATGGACCCGTTGGAATTTTAACTGAGTAAAAAGTACAGAAATTGAGGTTTTGCAATATAATTGTGTTCGAAAGCTCCTAATCAATTATTTGAACTCCTAATATTTGAATAAAACATTTTTGCGGTCCTTTTTGTAGAAGTTTCGGACGAGAAGGTCTAAATGGGCCTTTCAATGAACCCGTTGGAATTTTAACTGAGTAAAAAGTACATGAATTGAGGTTTTGCAATATAATTGTGTTGAAAAGCTCCTAATCAATTATTTGAACTCCTAATATTTGAATAAAACATTTTTGCGATCCTTTTTGTAGAGGTTTCGGACGAGGAGGTCTAAATGGGCCTTTCAATGGACCCGTTGGAATTTTAAATGAGTAAAAAGTACAGAAATTGAGGTTTTGCAATATAATTGATTTGAAAAGCTCCTAATCAATTATTTGAACTTCTAATATTTGCATAAAATATTTTTGCGGTCCTTTTTGTAGAGGTTTCGGACGAGCAGGTCTAAATGGTCCTTTCAATGGACCCGTTGGAATTTTAACTGAGTAAAAAGTACAGAAATTGGGTTTTGCAATATAATTGTGTTGAAAAGCTCCTAATCAATTACATGAACTCCTAAGATTTGATTAAAACTTGTTTTGCAGTCCTTTTTGTAGAGGTTTCGGACGAGCGGGTCGAAATGGGCCTTTCAATGGACCCGTTGGAATTTTAAATGAGTAAAAAGTACAAAAATTGAGGTTTTGTAATATATTTGTGTTGAAAAACTCCTAATCAATTCTTTGAACACCTAATATTTGAATAAAACATTTTTGCGGTCCTTTTTGTAGAGGTTTTGGACGAGCATGTCTAAATGGGCCTTTCAATGGACCCGTTGGAATTTGAAATGAGTAAAAAGTAAAGAAATTGAGGTTTTGCAATATAGTTGTGTTTAAAAGCTTTTAATCAATTATTTGAACTCCTAATATTTGAATAAAACATTTTTACGGTTCTTTTTGTAGAGGTTTCGGACGAGGGGGTCTAAATGGGCCTTTCAATGGACCCGTTGGAATTTTAACTGTGTAAAAAGTACAGAAATTGTGGTTTTGTAATATAATTGTGTTGAAAAGCTCCTAATCAATTACATGAACTCCTTAAATTTGATTAAAACTTGTTTTGCAGTCCTTTTTGTAGAGGTTTCGGACGAGCGGGTCAAAATGGGCCTTTCAATGGACCCGTTGGAATTTTAACTGAGTAAAAAGTACAGAAATTGCGGTTTTGCAATATAATTGTGTTGAAAAGCTCCTAATAAATTATTTGAACTCCTAATATTTGATTAAAACTTGTTTTGCGGTCCTTTTTGTAGAGGTTTCCGACGAGCGGGTCGAAATGGGCCTTTCAATGGACCCGTTGGAATTTTAACAGAGTAAAAAGTACAGAAATTGAGGTTTTGCAATATAATTGTGTTGAAAAGCTCCTAATCAATTATTTGAACTCCTAATATTTGAATAAAACATTTTTGCGGTCCTTTTTGTAGAGGTTTCGGATGAGCAGGTCTAAATGGGCCTTTCAATGGACCCGTTGGAATTTTAACTGAGTAAAAAGTACATAAATTGAGGTTTTGCAATATAATTGTGTTGAAAAGCTCCTAATCAATTATTTGAACTCCTAATATTAAATAAAACATTTCCGCGGTCATTTTTGTAGAGGTTTCGGTCGAGCAGGTCTAAATGGGCCTTTCAATGGACCCGTTGGGATTTTATATGAGTAAAAAGTACAGAAATTGAGGTTTTGCAATATAATTGTGTTGAAAAGCTCCTAATCAATTATTTGATCTCCTAATATTTGAATAAAACAATTTTGTGGTCCTTTTGTAGAGGTTTCGGACGAGCGGGTCTAAATGGGCCTTTCAATGGACCCGTTGGAATTTTAAATGAGTAAAAAGTACAGAAATTGAGGTTTTGCAATATAATTGTGTTGAAAAGCTCCTAATCAATTATTTGAACTCCTAATATTTGAATAAAACATTTTTGCGGTCCTTTTTGTAGAGGTTTCGGACGAGGAGGTCTAAATGGGCCTTTCAATGGACCCGTTGGAATTTTAACTGAGTAAAAAGTACATAAATTGAGGTTTTGCAATATAATTGTGTTGAAAAGCTCCTAATCAATTATTTGAACTCCTAATATTTGAATAAAACATTTTTGCGGTCCTTTTGGTAGAGGTTTCGGATGAGCAGGTCTAAATGGGCCTTTCAATGGACCCGTTGGAATTTTAACTGAGTAAAAAGTACAGAAATTGAGGTTTTGCAATATAATTGTGTTCGAAAGCTCCTAATCAATTATTTGAACTCCTAATATTTGAATAAAACATTTTTGCGGTCCTTTTTGTAGAGGTTTCGGACGAGGAGGTCTAAATGGGCCTTTCAATGGACCCGTTGGAATTTTAAATGAGAAAAAGTACAGAAATTGAGGTTTTGCAATATAATTGTGTTGAAAAGCTCCTAATCAATTATTTGAACTCCTAATATTTGAATAAAACATTTTTGCGGTCCTTTTTGTAGAGGTTTCGGACGAGCAGGTCTAAATGGGCCTTTCAATGGACCCGTTCGAATTTTAACTGAGTAAAAAGTACAGAAATTGAGGTTTTGAAATATAATTGTGTTGAAAAGCTTCTAATCAATTATTTGAACTCCTAATATTTGAATAAAACATTTTTGCGGTCCTTTTTGTAGAGGTTTCGGACGAGGAGGTCTAAATGGGCCTTTCAATGGACCCGTTGGAATTTTAAATGAGTAAAAAGTACAGAAATTGAGGTTTTGCAATATAATTGTGTTGAAAAGCTCCTAATCAATTATTTGAACTCCTAATATTTGAATAAAACATTTTTGCGGTCCTTTTTGTAGAGGTTTCGGACGAGCAGGTCTAAATGGGCCTTTCAATGGACCCGTTGGAATTTTAACTGAGTAAAAAGTACAGAAATTGAGGTTTTGCAATATAATCGTGTTCAAAAGCTCCTAATCAATTATTTGAACTCCTAATATTTGATTAAAACATTTTTGCGGTCCTTTTTGTAGATGTTTCGGACGAGGAGGTCTAAATGGGCCTTTCAATGGACCCGTTGGAATTTTAACTGAGTAAAAAGTACATAAATTGAGGTTTTGCAATATAATTGTTTTGAAAAGCTTCTAATCAATTATTTGAACTCCTAATATTTGAATAAAACATTTTTGCGGTCCTTTTCGTAGAGGTTTCGGACGAGCAGGTCTAAATGGGCCTTTCAATGGACCCGTTGGAATTTTAACTGAGTAAAAAGTACAGAAATTGAGGTTTTTCAATATAATTGTGTTCAAAAGCTCCTAATCAATTATTTGAACTCCTAATATTTGAAAAAAACATTTTTGCAGTCCTTTTTGTAAAGGTTTCAGACGAGGAGGTCTAAATGAGCCTTTCAATGGACCCGTTGGAATTTTAACTATGTAAAAAGTACATAAATTGAGGTTTTGCAATATAATTGTGTTGAAAAGCTCCTAATCAATTATTTGAACTCCTAATATTTGAATAAAACATTTTTGCGGTCCTTTTTGTAGAGGTTTCGGACGAGGGGGTCTAAATGGGCCTTTCAATGGACCCGTTGGAATTTTAAACTGAGTAAAAAGTACATAAATTGAGGTTTTGCAATATAATTGTGTTGGAAAGCTCCTAATCAATTATTTGAACTCCTAATATTTGAATAAAACATTTTTGCGGTCCTTTTTGTAGAGGTTTCGGACGAGGAGGTCTAAATGGGCCTTTCAATGGACCCGTTGGAATTTTAACTGAGTAAAAAGTACATAAATTGAGGTTTTGCAATATAATTGATTAGAAAAGCTCCTAATCAATTATTTGAACTTCTAATATTTGAATAAAACATTTTCGCGGTCCTTTTTGTAGAGGTTTCGGACGAGCAGGTGTAAATGGGCCTTTCAATGGACTTCTTGGAATTTTAACTGAGTAAAAAGTACATAAATTGAGGTTTTGTAATATAATTGTGTTGAAAAACTCCTAATGAATTCTTGAACACCTAATATTTGAATAAAACATTTTTGTGGTCCTTTTTGTAGAGGTTTCGGACGAGCAGGTCTAAATGGGACTTTCAATGGACCCGTTGGAATTTTAAATGAGTAAAAAGTACAGAAATTGAGGTTTAGCAATATAATTGTGTTGAAAAGCTCCTAATCAATTATTTGAACTCCTAATATTTGAATAAAACATTTTTGCGGTCCTTTTTGTAGAGGTTTCGGACGAGCAGGTCTAAATGGGCCTTTCAATGGACCCGTTGGAATTTTAACTGAGTAAAAAGTACAGAAATTGAGGTTTTGCAATATAATTGTGTTCAAAAGCTCCCAATCAATTATTTGAACTCCTAATATTTGAATAAAACATTTTTGCGGTCCTTTTTGTAGAGGTTTCGGACGAGGAGGTCTAAATGGGCCTTTCAATGGACCCGTTGGAATTTTAAATGAGAAAAAGTACATAAATTGAGGTTTTGCAATATAATTGATTTGAAAAGCTCCTAATCAATTATTTGAACTTATAATATTTGCATAAAATATTTTTGCGGTCCTTTTTGTAGAGGTTTCGGACGAGCAGGTCTAAATGGTCCTTTCAATGGACCCGTTGGAATTTTAACAGAGTAAAAAGTACAGAAATTGGGTTTTGCAATATAATTGTGTTGAAAAGCTCCTAATCAATAACATGAACTCCTAAGATTTGATTAAAACTTGTTTTGCAGTCCTTTTTGTAGTGGTTTCGGACGAGCGGGTCGAAATGGGCCTTTCAATGGACCCGTTGGAATTTTAAATGAGTAAAAAGTACAAAAATTGAGGTTTTGTAATATATTTGTGTTGAAAAACTCCTAATCAATTCTTTGAACACCTAATATTTGAATAAAACATTTTTGCGGTCCTTTTTGTAGAGGTTTCGGACGAGCATGTCTAAATGGGCCTTTCAATGGACCCGTTGGAATTTGAAATGAGTAAAAAGTAAAGAAATTGAGGTTTTGCAATATAGTTGTGTTGAAAAGCTTTCAATCAATTATTTGAACTCCTAATATTTGAATAAAACATTTTTACGGTTCTTTTTGTAGAGGTTTCGGACGAGGGGGTCTAAATGGGCCTTTCAATGGACCCGTTGGAATTTTAACTGTGTAAAAAGTACAGAAATTGTGGTTTTGTAATATAATTGTGTTGAAAAGCTCCTAATCAATTACATGAACTCCTAAAATTTGATTAAAACTTGTTTTGCAGTCCTTTTTGTAGAGGTTTCGGACGAGCGGGTCAAAATTGGCCTTTCAATGGACCCGTTGGAATTTTAACTGAGTAAAATGTACAGAAATTGCGGTTTTGCAATATAATTGTGTTGAAAAGCTCCTAATAAATTATTTGAACTCCTAATATTTGATTAAAACTTGTTTTGCGGTCCTTTTTGTAGAGGTTTCCGACGAGCGGGTCGAAATGGGCCTTTCAATGGACCCGTTGGAATTTTAACAGAGTAAAAAGTACAGAAATTGAGGTTTTGCAATATAATTGTGTTGAAAAGCTCCTAATCAATTATTTGAACTCCTAATATTTGAATAAAACATTTTTGCGGTCCTTTTTGTAGAGGTTTCGGATGAGCAGGTCTAAATGGGCCTTTCAATGGACCCGTTGGAATTTTAACTGAGTAAAAAGTACATAAATTGAGGTTTTGCAATATAATTGTGTTGAAAAGCTCCTAATCAATTATTTGAACTCCTAATATTAAATAAAACATTTTCGCGGTCATTTTTGTAGAGGTTTCGGTCGAGCGGGTCTAAATGGGCCTTTCAATGGACCCGTTGGGATTTTATATGAGTAAAAAGTACAGAAATTGAGGTTTTGCAATATAATTGTGTTGAAAAGCTCCTAATCAATTATTTGATCTCCTAATATTTGAATAAAACAATTTTGTGGTCCTTTTGTAGAGGTTTCGGACGAGCGGGTCTAAATGGGCCTTTCAATGGACCCGTTGGAATTTTTTTTTTTGAAGAAAAGGCCTCGTTAAAAACCCCTACTACTGTCCTTCAAGCAAAGCTAGAGGACCCTAAAAAGGGGAAAAGAGTGCCCAAATATTATTAATCAAGAAATATTTGTTACAAGATGATGGATACAATGAGGAATATCCAGATCAAATGACGTAGAAGTCATTGAGTTCAAAGAAAAAGAAGCCAACATATGGGCTATTACATTTGCCTCTCGGCGTACAAAAGAAATGGAAGTAAAGTCGAAATCGAGAAGAGCAACTTGTATCTGTAGAATGATTGGTCCCATAGTTGATAGATCCTGAGCAGGATTGTATCTGTAGAATGATTGGTCCCGTTGGAATTTTAAATGAGTAAAAAGTACAGAAATTGAGGTTTTGCAATATAATTGTGTTGAAAAGCTCCTAATCAATTATTTGAACTCCTAATATTTGAATAAAACATTTTTGCGGTCCTTTTTGTAGAGGTTTCGGACGAGCAGGTCTAAATGGGCCTTTCAATGGACCCGTTCGAATTTTAACTGAGTAAAAAGTACAGAAATTGAGGTTTTGCAATATAATTGTGTTGAAAAGCTTCTAATCAATTATTTGAACTCCTAATATTTGAATAAAACATTTTTGCGGTCCTTTTTGTAGAGGTTTCGGACGAGGAGGTCTAAATGGGCCTTTCAATGGACCCGTTGGAATTTTAAATGAGTAAAAAGTACAGAAATTGAGGTTTTGCAATATAATTGTGTTGAAAAGCTCTTAATCAATTATTTGAACTCCTAATATTTGAATAAAACATTTTTGCGGTCCTTTTTGTAGAGGTTTTGGACGAGCAGGTCTAAATGGGCCTTTCAATGGACCCGTTGGAATTTTAACTGAGTAAAAAGTACAGAAATTGAGGTTTTGCAATATAATCGTGTTCAAAAGCTCCTAATCAATTATTTGAACTCCTAATATTTGATTAAAACATTTTTGCGGTCCTTTTTGTAGAGGTTTCGGACGAGCAGGTGTAAATGGGCCTTTCAATGGACTTGTTGGAATTTTAACTGAGTAAAAAGTACAGAAATTGAGGTTTTGCAATATAATTGTGTTGAAAAGCTCCTAATCAATTATTTGAACTCCTAATATTTGAATAAAACATTTTTGCGGTCCTTTTTGTAGAGGTTTCGGACGAGGAGGTCTAAATGGGCCTTTCAATGGACCCGTTGGAATTTTAACTGAGTAAAAAGTACATAAATTGAGGTTTTGCAATATAATTGTGTTGAAAAGCTCCTAATCAATTATTTGAACTCCTAATATTAAATAAAACATTTCCGCGGTCCTTTTTGTAGAGGTTTCGGACGAGCAGGAATAAATGGGCCTTTCAATGGACCCGTTGGAATTTTAACTGAGTAAAAAGTACATAAATTGAGGTTTTGTAATATAATTGTGTTGAAAAACTCCTAATCAATTCCTTGAACACATAATATTTGAATAAAACATTTTTGTGGTCCTTTTTGTAGAGGTTTCGGACGAGCAGGACTAATTGGGACTTTCAATGGACCCGTTGGAATTTTAAATGAGTAAAAAGTACAGAAATTGAGGTTTTGCAATATAATT
Source organism: Hibiscus tridactylites (assembly GCA_958450335.1). Lineage (NCBI taxonomy): Eukaryota > Viridiplantae > Streptophyta > Magnoliopsida > Malvales > Malvaceae > Hibiscus > Hibiscus tridactylites. The sequence continues at coordinate 29,385,002 of OY288287.1, forward strand.
TTGTTGAAAAGCTCCTAATCAATTATTTGAACTCCTAATATTTGAATAAAACATTTTTGCGGTCCTTTTTGTAGAGGTTTCGGACGAGCAGGTCTAAATGGGCCTTTCAATGGACCCGTTCGAATTTTAACTGAGTAAAAAGTACAGAAATTGAGGTTTTGCAATATAATTGTGTTGAAAAGCTTCTAATCAATTATTTGAACTCCTAATATTTGAATAAAACATTTTTGCGGTCCTTTTGTAGAGGTTTCGGACGAGGAGGTCTAAATGGGCCTTTCAATGGACCCGTTGGAATTTTAAATGAGTAAAAAGTACAGAAATTGAGGTTTTGCAATATAATTGTGTTGAAAAGCTCCTAATCAATTATTTGAACTCCTAATATTTGAATAAAACATTTTTGCGGTCCTTTTTGTAGAGGTTTCGGACGAGCAGGTCTAAATGGGCCTTTCAATGGACCCGTTCGAATTTTAACTGAGTAAAAAGTACAGAAATTGAGGTTTTTCAATATAATTGTGTTCAAAAGCTCCTAATCAATTATTTGAACTCCTAATATTTGAAAAAAACATTTTTGCGGTCCTTTTTGTAGAGGTTTCAGACGAGGAGGTCTAAATGAGCCTTTCAATGGACCCGTTGGAATTTTAACTATGTAAACAGTACATAAATTGAGGTTTTGCAATATAATTGTGTTGAAAAGCTCCTAATCAATAATTTGAACTCCTAATATTTGAATAAAATATTTTTGCGGTCCTTTTTGTAGAGGTTTCGGACGAGGGGGTCTAAATGGGCCTTTCAATGGACCCGTTGGAATTTAAACTGAGTATAAAGTACATAAATTGAGGTTTTGCAATATAATTGTGTTGGAAAGCTCCTAATCAATTTTTTGAACTCCTAATATTTGAATAAAACATTTTTGCGGTCCTTTTTGTAGAGGTTTCGGACGAGGAGGTCTAAATGGGCCTTTCAATGGACCCGTTGGAATTTTAACTGAGTAAAAAGTACAGAAATTGAGGTTTAGCAATATAATTGTGTCGAAAAGCTCCTAATCAATTATTTGAACTCCTAATATTTGAATAAAACATTTTTGCGGTCCTTTTTGTAGAGGTTTCGGACGAGCAGGTCTAAATGGGCCTTTCAATGGACCCGTTGGAATTTTAACTGAATAAAAAGTACAGAAATTGAGGTTTTGCAATATAATTGTGTTCAAAAGCTCCCAATCAATTATTTGAACTCCTAATATTTGAATAAAACATTTTTGCGGTCCTTTTTGTAGAGGTTTCGGACGAGGAAGTCTAAATGGGCCTTTCAATGGACCCATTGGAATTTTAAATGAGAAAAAGTACAGAAATTGAGGTTTTGCAATATAATTGTGTTGAAAAGCTCCTAATCAATTATTTGAACTCCTAATATTTGAATAAAACATTTTTGCGGTCCTTTTTGTAGAGGTTTCGGACAAGCAGCTCTAAATAGGCCTTTCAATGGACCCGTTGGAATTTTAACTGAGTAAAAAGTACAGAAATTGAGGTTTTGCAATATAATCGTGTTCAAAAGCTCCTAATCAATTATTTGAACTCCTAATATTTGAATAAAACATTTTTGCGGTCCTTTTTGTAGAGGTTTCGGACGAGGAGGTCTAAATGGGCCTTTCAATGGACCCGTTGGAATTTTAACGGAGTAAAAAGTACATAAATTGAGGTTTTGCAATATAATTGTGTTGAAAAGCTTCTAATCAATTATTTGAACTCCTAATATTTGAATAAATCACTTTTGCGGTCATTTTTGTAGAGGTTTCGAACGAGCAGGTCTAAATGGGCCTTTCAATGGACCCGTTGGAATTTTAAATGAGTAAAAAGTACAGAAATTGAGGTTTTGCAATATAATTGTGTTGAAAAGCTCCTAATCAATTATTTGATCTCCTAATATTTGAATAAAACATTTTTGCGGTCCTTTTTGTAGATGTTTCGGACGAGCAGGTCTAAATGGGCCTTTCAATGGACCCGTTCGAATTTTAACTGAGTAAAAAGTACAGAAATTGAGGTTTTGCAATATAATTGTGTTGAAAAGCTTCTAATCAATTATTTGAACTCCTAATATTTGAATAAAACATTTTTGCGGTCCTTTTTGTAGAGGTTTCGGACGAGGAGGTCTAAATGAGCCTTTCAATGGACCCGTTGGAATTTTAAATGAGTAAAAAGTACAGAAATTGAGGTTTTGCAATATAATCGTGTTCAAAAGCTCCTAATCAATTATTTGAACTCCTAATATTTGATTAAAACATTTTTGCGGTCCTTTTTGTAGAGGTTTCGGACGAGCAGGTGTAAATGGGCCTTTCAATGGACCCGTTGGAATTTTAACTGAGTAAAAAGTACAGAAATTGAGGTTTTGCAATATAATTGTGTTCAAAAGCTCCCAATCAATTATTTGAACTCCTAATATTTGAATAAAACATTTTTGCGGTCCTTTTTGTAGAGGTTTCGGACGAGGAAGTCTAAATGGGCCTTTCAATGGACCCATTGGAATTTTAAATGAGAAAAAGTACAGAAATTGAGGTTTTGCAATATAATTGTGTTGAAAAGCTCCTAATCAATTATTTGAACTCCTAATATTTGAATAAAACATTTTTGCGGTCCTTTTTGTAGAGGTTTCGGACAAGCAGCTCTAAATAGGCCTTTCAATGGACCCGTTGGAATTTTAACTGAGTAAAAAGTACAGAAATTGAGGTTTTGCAATATAATCGTGTTCAAAAGCTCCTAATCAATTATTTGAACTCCTAATATTTGAATAAAACATTTTTGCGGTCCTTTTTGTAGAGGTTTCGGACGAGGAGGTCTAAATGGGCCTTTCAATGGACCCGTTGGAATTTTAACGGAGTAAAAAGTACATAAATTGAGGTTTTGCAATATAATTGTGTTGAAAAGCTTCTAATCAATTATTTGAACTCCTAATATTTGAATAAATCACTTTTGCGGTCATTTTTGTAGAGGTTTCGAACGAGCAGGTCTAAATGGGCCTTTCAATGGACCCGTTGGAATTTTAACTGAGTAAAAAGTACAGAAATTGAGGTTTTGCAATATAATTGTGTTGAAAAGCTCCTAATCAATTATTTGATCTCCTAATATTTGAATAAAACATTTTTGCGGTCCTTTTTGTAGATGTTTCGGACGAGCAGGTCTAAATGGGCCTTTCAATGGACCCGTTCGAATTTTAACTGAGTAAAAAGTACAGAAATTGAGGTTTTGCAATATAATTGTGTTGAAAAGCTTCTAATCAATTATTTGAACTCCTAATATTTGAATAAAACATTTTTGCGGTCCTTTTTGTAGAGGTTTCGGACGAGGAGGTCTAAATGAGCCTTTCAATGGACCCGTTGGAATTTTAAATGAGTAAAAAGTACAGAAATTGAGGTTTTGCAATATAATTGTGTTGAAAAGCTCCTAATCAATTATTTGAACTCCTAATATTTGAATAAAACATTTTTGCGGTCCTTTTTGTAGAGGTTTCGGACGAGCAGGTCTAAATGGGCCTTTCAATGGACCCGTTGGAATTTTAACTGAGTAAAAAGTACAGAAATTGAGGTTTTGCAATATAATCGTGTTCAAAAGCTCCTAATCAATTATTTGAACTCCTAATATTTGATTAAAACAATTTTGCGGTCCTTTTTGTAGAGGTTTCGGACGAGCAGGTGTAAATGGGCCTTTCAATGGACTTGTTGGAATTTTAACTGAGTAAAAAGTACAGAAATTGAGGTTTTGCAATATAATTGTGTTGAAAAGCTCCTAATCAATTATTTGAACTCCTAATATTTGAATAAAACATTTTTGCGGTCCTTTTTGTAGAGGTTTCGGACGAGCAGGTCTAAATGGGCCTTTCAATGGACCCGTTCGAATTTTAACTGAGTAAAAAGTACAGAAATTGAGGTTTTGCAATATAATTGTGTTGAAAAGCTTCTAATCAATTATTTGAACTCCTAATATTTGAATAAAACATTTTTGCGGTCCTTTTTGTAGAGGTTTCGGACGAGGAGGTCTAAATGGGCCTTTCAATGGACCCGTTGGAATTTTAAATGAGTAAAAAGTACAGAAATTGAGGTTTTGCAATATAATTGTGTTGAAAAGCTCCTAATCAATTATTTGAACTCCTAATATTTGAATAAAACATTTTTGCGGTCCTTTTTGTAGAGGTTTCGGACGAGCAGGTCTAAATGGGCCTTTCAATGGACCCGTTGGAATTTTAACTGAGTAAAAAGTACAGAAATTGAGGTTTTGCAATATAATCGTGTTCAAAAGCTCCTAATCAATTATTTGAACTCCTAATATTTGATTAAAACATTTTTGCGGTCCTTTTTGTAGAGGTTTCGGACGAGCAGGTGTAAATGGGCCTTTCAATGGACTTGTTGGAATTTTAACTGAGTAAAAAGTACAGAAATTGAGGTTTTGCAATATAATTGTGTTGAAAAGCTCCTAATCAATTATTTGAACTCCTAATATTTGAATAAAACATTTTTGCGGTCCTTTTTGTAGAGGTTTCGGACGAGGAGGTCTAAATGGGCCTTTCAATGGACCCGTTGGAATTTTAACGGAGTAAAAAGTACATAAATTGAGGTTTTGCAATATAATTGTGTTGAAAAGCTCCTAATCAATTATTTGAACTCCTAATATTTGAATAAAACATTTTTGCGGTCCTTTTTGTAGAGGTTTCGAACGAGCAGGTCTAAATGGGCCTTTCAATGGACCCGTTCGAATTTTAACTGAGTAAAAAGTACAGAAATTGAGGTTTTGCAATATAATTGTGTTGAAAAGCTTCTAATCAATTATTTGAACTCCTAATATTTGAATAAAACATTTTTGCGGTCCTTTTTGTAGAGGTTTCGGACGAGGAGGTCTAAATGAGCCTTTCAATGGACCCGTTGGAATTTTAAATGAGTAAAAAGTACAGAAATTGAGGTTTTGCAATATAATCGTGTTCAAAAGCTCCTAATCAATTATTTGAACTCCTAATATTTGATTAAAACATTTTTGCGGTCCTTTTTGTAGAGGTTTCGGACGAGCAGGTGTAAATGGGCCTTTCAATGGACCCGTTGGAATTTTAACTGAGTAAAAAGTACAGAAATTGAGGTTTTGCAATATAATTGTGTTCAAAAGCTCCCAATCAATTATTTGAACTCCTAATATTTGAATAAAACATTTTTGCGGTCCTTTTTGTAGAGGTTTCGGACGAGGAAGTCTAAATGGGCCTTTCAATGGACCCATTGGAATTTTAAATGAGAAAAAGTACAGAAATTGAGGTTTTGCAATATAATTGTGTTGAAAAGCTCCTAATCAATTATTTGAACTCCTAATATTTGAATAAAACATTTTTGCGGTCCTTTTTGTAGAGGTTTCGGACAAGCAGCTCTAAATAGGCCTTTCAATGGACCCGTTGGAATTTTAACTGAGTAAAAAGTACAGAAATTGAGGTTTTGCAATATAATCGTGTTCAAAAGCTCCTAATCAATTATTTGAACTCCTAATATTTGAATAAAACATTTTTGCGGTCCTTTTTGTAGAGGTTTCGGACGAGGAGGTCTAAATGGGCCTTTCAATGGACCCGTTGGAATTTTAACGGAGTAAAAAGTACATAAATTGAGGTTTTGCAATATAATTGTGTTGAAAAGCTTCTAATCAATTATTTGAACTCCTAATATTTGAATAAATCACTTTTGCGGTCATTTTTGTAGAGGTTTCGAACGAGCAGGTCTAAATGGGCCTTTCAATGGACCCGTTGGAATTTTAACTGAGTAAAAAGTACAGAAATTGAGGTTTTGCAATATAATTGTGTTGAAAAGCTCCTAATCAATTATTTGATCTCCTAATATTTGAATAAAACATTTTTGCGGTCCTTTTTGTAGATGTTTCGGACGAGCAGGTCTAAATGGGCCTTTCAATGGACCCGTTCGAATTTTAACTGAGTAAAAAGTACAGAAATTGAGGTTTTGCAATATAATTGTGTTGAAAAGCTTCTAATCAATTATTTGAACTCCTAATATTTGAATAAAACATTTTTGCGGTCATTTTTGTAGAGGTTTCGGACGAGGAGGTCTAAATGAGCCTTTCAATGGACCCGTTGGAATTTTAAATGAGTAAAAAGTACAGAAATTGAGGTTTTGCAATATAATTGTGTTGAAAAGCTCCTAATCAATTATTTGAACTCCTAATATTTGAATAAAACATTTTTGCGGTCCTTTTTGTAGAGGTTTCGGACGAGCAGGTCTAAATGGGCCTTTCAATGGACCCGTTGGAATTTTAACTGAGTAAAAAGTACAGAAATTGAGGTTTTGCAATATAATCGTGTTCAAAAGCTCCTAATCAATTATTTGAACTCCTAATATTTGATTAAAACAATTTTGCGGTCCTTTTTGTAGAGGTTTCGGACGAGCAGGTGTAAATGGGCCTTTCAATGGACTTGTTGGAATTTTAACTGAGTAAAAAGTACAGAAATTGAGGTTTTGCAATATAATTGTGTTGAAAAGCTCCTAATCAATTATTTGAACTCCTAATATTTGAATAAAACATTTTTGCGGTCCTTTTTGTAGAGGTTTCGGACGAGGAGGTCTAAATGGGCCTTTCAATGGACCCGTTGGAATTTTAACTGAGTAAAAAGTACATAAATTGAGGTTTTGCAATATAATTGTGTTGAAAAGCTCCTAATCAATTATTTGAACTCCTAATATTAAATAAAACATTTCCGCGGTCCTTTATGTAGAGGTTTCGGACGAGCAGGAATAAATGGGCCTTTCAATGGACCCGTTGGAATTTTAACTGAATAAAAAGTACATAAATTGATGTTTTGTAATATAATTGTGTTGAAAAACTCCTAATCAATTCCTTGAACACCTAATATTTGAATAAAACATTTTTGTGGTCCTTTTTGTAGAGGTTTCGGACGAGCAGGTCTAAATGGGACTTTCAATGGACTTGTTGGAATTTTAACTGAGTAAAAAGTACAGAAATTGAGGTTTTGCAATATAATTGTGTTGAAAAGCTCCTAATCAATTATTTGAACTCCTAATATTTGAATAAAACATTTTTGCGGTCCTTTTTGTAGAGGTTTCGGACGAGCAGGTCTAAATGGGCCTTTCAATGGACCCGTTCGAATTTTAACTGAGTAAAAAGTACAGAAATTGAGGTTTTGCAATATAATTGTGTTGAAAAGCTTCTAATCAATTATTTGAACTCCTAATATTTGAATAAAACATTTTTGCGGTCCTTTTTGTAGAGGTTTCGGACGAGGAGGTCTAAATGGGCCTTTCAATGGACCCGTTGGAATTTTAAATGAGTAAAAAGTACAGAAATTGAGGTTTTGCAATATAATTGTGTTGAAAAGCTCCTAATCAATTATTTGAACTCCTAATATTTGAATAAAACATTTTTGCGGTCCTTTTTGTAGAGGTTTCGGACGAGCAGGTCTAAATGGGCCTTTCAATGGACCCGTTGGAATTTTAACTGAGTAAAAAGTACAGAAATTGAGGTTTTGCAATATAATCGTGTTCAAAAGCTCCTAATCAATTATTTGAACTCCTAATATTTGATTAAAACATTTTTGCGGTCCTTTTTGTAGAGGTTTCGGACGAGGAGGTCTAAATGGGCCTTTCAATGGACCCGTTGGAATTTTAACTGAGTAAAAAGTACATAAATTGAGGTTTTGCAATATAATTGTTTTGAAAAGCTTCTAATCAATTATTTGAACTCCTAATATTTGAATAAAACATTTTTGCGGTCCTTTTCGTAGAGGTTTCGGACGAGCAGGTCTAAATGGGCCTTTCAATGGACCCGTTGGAATTTTAACTGAGTAAAAAGTACAGAAATTGAGGTTTTTCAATATAATTGTGTTCAAAAGCTCCTAATCAATTATTTGAACTCCTAATATTTGAAAAAAACATTTTTGCGGTCCTTTTTGTTGAGGTTTCAGACGAGGAGGTCTAAATGAGCCTTTCAATGGACCCGTTGGAATTTTAACTATGTAAAAAGTACATAAATTGAGGTTTTGCAATATAATTGTGTTGAAAAGCTCCTAATCAATTATTTGAACTCCTAATATTTTAATAAAACATTTTTGCGGTCCTTTTTGTAGAGGTTTCGGACGAGGGGGTCTAAATGGGCCTTTCAATGGACCCGTTGGAATTTAAACTGAGTAAAAAGTACATAAATTGAGGTTTTGCAATATAATTGTGTTGGAAAGCTCCTAATCAATTATTTGAACTCCTAATATTTGAATAAAACATTTTTGCGGTCCTTTTTGTAGAGGTTTCGGACGAGGAGGTCTAAATGGGCCTTTCAATGGACCCGTTGGAATTTTAACTGAGTAAAAAGTACATAAATTGAGGTTTTGCAATATAATTGATTTGAAAAGTTCCTAATCAATTATTTGAACTTCTAATATTTGAATAAAACATTTTCGCGGTCCTTTTTGTAGAGGTTTCGGACGAGCAGGTGTAAATGGGCCTTTCAATGGACTTGTTGGAATTTTAACTGAGTAAAAAGTACATAAATTGAGGTTTTGTAATATAATTGTGTTGAAAAACTCCTAATGAATTCTTTGAACACCTAATATTTGAATAAAACATTTTTGTGGTCCTTTTTGTAGAGGTTTCGGACGAGCAGGTCTAAATGGGACTTTCAATAGACCCGTTGGAATTTTAAATTAGTAAAAAGTACAGAAATTGAGGTTTAGCAATATAATTGTGTTGAAAAGCTCCTAATCAATTATTTGAACTCCTAATATTTGAATAAAACATTTTTGCGGTCCTTTTTGTAGAGGTTTCGGACGAGCAGGTCTAAATGGGCCTTTCAATGGACCCGTTCGAATTTTAACTGAGTAAAAAGTACAGAAATTGAGGTTTTGCAATATAATTGTGTTGAAAAGCTTCTAATCAATTATTTGAACTCCTAATATTTGAATAAAACATTTTTGCGGTCCTTTTTGTAGAGGTTTCGGACGAGGAGGTCTAAATGGGCCTTTCAATGGACCCGTTGGAATTTTAAATGAGTAAAAAGTACAGAAATTGAGGTTTTGCAATATAATTGTGTTGAAAAGCTCCTAATCAATTATTTGAACTCCTAATATTTGAATAAAACATTTTTGCGGTCCTTTTTGTAGAGGTTTCGGACGAGCAGGTCTAAATGGGCCTTTCAATGGACCCGTTGGAATTTTAACTGAGTAAAAAGTACAGAAATTGAGGTTTTGCAATATAATCGTGTTCAAAAGCTCCTAATCAATTATTTGAACTCCTAATATTTGATTAAAACATTTTTGCGGTCCTTTTTGTAGAGGTTTCGGACGAGGAGGTCTAAATGGGCCTTTCAATGGACCCGTTGGAATTTTAACTGAGTAAAAAGTACATAAATTGAGGTTTTGCAATATAATTGTTTTGAAAAGCTTCTAATCAATTATTTGAACTCCTAATATTTGAATAAAACATTTTTGCGGTCCTTTTCGTAGAGGTTTCGGACGAGCAGGTCTAAATGGGCCTTTCAATGGACCCGTTGGAATTTTAACTGAGTAAAAAGTACAGAAATTGAGGTTTTTCAATATAATTGTGTTCAAAAGCTCCTAATCAATTATTTGAACTCCTAATATTTGAAAAAAACATTTTTGCGGTCCTTTTTGTTGAGGTTTCAGACGAGGAGGTCTAAATGAGCCTTTCAATGGACCCGTTGGAATTTTAACTATGTAAAAAGTACATAAATTGAGGTTTTGCAATATAATTGTGTTGAAAAGCTCCTAATCAATTATTTGAACTCCTAATATTTTAATAAAACATTTTTGCGGTCCTTTTTGTAGAGGTTTCGGACGAGGGGGTCTAAATGGGCCTTTCAATGGACCCGTTGGAATTTAAACTGAGTAAAAAGTACATAAATTGAGGTTTTGCAATATAATTGTGTTGGAAAGCTCCTAATCAATTATTTGAACTCCTAATATTTGAATAAAACATTTTTGCGGTCCTTTTTGTAGAGGTTTCGGACGAGGAGGTCTAAATGGGCCTTTCAATGGACCCGTTGGAATTTTAACTGAGTAAAAAGTACATAAATTGAGGTTTTGCAATATAATTGATTTGAAAAGTTCCTAATCAATTATTTGAACTTCTAATATTTGAATAAAACATTTTCGCGGTCCTTTTTGTAGAGGTTTCGGACGAGCAGGTGTAAATGGGCCTTTCAATGGACTTGTTGGAATTTTAACTGAGTAAAAAGTACATAAATTGAGGTTTTGTAATATAATTGTGTTGAAAAACTCCTAATGAATTCTTTGAACACCTAATATTTGAATAAAACATTTTTGTGGTCCTTTTTGTAGAGGTTTCGGACGAGCAGGTCTAAATGGGACTTTCAATAGACCCGTTGGAATTTTAAATTAGTAAAAAGTACAGAAATTGAGGTTTAGCAATATAATTGTGTTGAAAAGCTCCTAATCAATTATTTGAACTCCTAATATTTGAATAAAACATTTTTGCGGTCCTTTTTGTAGAGGTTTCGGACGAGCAGGTCTAAATGGGCCTTTCAATGGACCCGTTCGAATTTTAACTGAGTAAAAAGTACAGAAATTGAGGTTTTGCAATATAATTGTGTTGAAAAGCTTCTAATCAATTATTTGAACTCCTAATATTTGAATAAAACATTTTTGCGGTCCTTTTTGTAGAGGTTTCGGACGAGGAGGTCTAAATGGGCCTTTCAATGGACCCGTTGGAATTTTAAATGAGTAAAAAGTACAGAAATTGAGGTTTTGCAATATAATTGTGTTGAAAAGCTCCTAATCAATTATTTGAACTCCTAATATTTGAATAAAACATTTTTGCGGTCCTTTTTGTAGAGGTTTCGGACGAGCAGGTCTAAATGGGCCTTTCAATGGACCCGTTGGAATTTTAACTGAGTAAAAAGTACAGAAATTGAGGTTTTGCAATATAATCGTGTTCAAAAGCTCCTAATCAATTATTTGAACTCCTAATATTTGATTACAACATTTTTGCGGTCCTTTTTGTAGAGGTTTCGGACGAGGAGGTCTAAATGGGCCTTTCAATGGACCCGTTGGAATTTTAACTGAGTAAAAAGTACATAAATTGAGGTTTTGCAATATAATTGTTTTGAAAAGCTTCTAATCAATTATTTGAACTCCTAATATTTGAATAAAACATTTTTGCGGTCCTTTTCGTAGAGGTTTCGGACGAGCAGGTCTAAATGGGCCTTTCAATGGACCCGTTGGAATTTTAACTGAGTAAAAAGTACAGAAATTGAGGTTTTTCAATATAATTGTGTTCAAAAGCTCCTAATCAATTATTTGAACTCCTAATATTTGAAAAAAACATTTTTGCGGTCCTTTTTGTTGAGGTTTCAGACGAGGAGGTCTAAATGAGCCTTTCAATGGACCCGTTGGAATTTTAACTATGTAAAAAGTACATAAATTGAGGTTTTGCAATATAATTGTGTTGAAAAGCTCCTAATCAATTATTTGAACTCCTAATATTTTAATAAAACATTTTTGCGGTCCTTTTTGTAGAGGTTTCGGACGAGGGGGTCTAAATGGGCCTTTCAATGGACCCGTTGGAATTTAAACTGAGTAAAAAGTACATAAATTGAGGTTTTGCAATATAATTGTGTTGGAAAGCTCCTAATCAATTATTTGAACTCCTAATATTTGAATAAAACATTTTTGCGGTCCTTTTTGTAGAGGTTTCGGACGAGGAGGTCTAAATGGGCCTTTCAATGGACCCGTTGGAATTTTAACTGAGTAAAAAGTACATAAATTGAGGTTTTGCAATATAATTGATTTGAAAAGTTCCTAATCAATTATTTGAACTTCTAATATTTGAATAAAACATTTTCGCGGTCCTTTTTGTAGAGGTTTCGGACGAGCAGGTGTAAATGGGCCTTTCAATGGACTTGTTGGAATTTTAACTGAGTAAAAAGTACATAAATTGAGGTTTTGTAATATAATTGTGTTGAAAAACTCCTAATGAATTCTTTGAACACCTAATATTTGAATAAAACATTTTTGTGGTCCTTTTTGTAGAGGTTTCGGACGAGCAGGTCTAAATGGGACTTTCAATAGACCCGTTGGAATTTTAAATTAGTAAAAAGTACAGAAATTGAGGTTTAGCAATATAATTGTGTTGAAAAGCTCCTAATCAATTATTTGAACTCCTAATATTTGAATAAAACATTTTTGCGGTCCTTTTTGTAGAGGTTTCGGACGAGCAGGTCTAAATGGGCCTTTCAATGGACCCGTTCGAATTTTAACTGAGTAAAAAGTACAGAAATTGAGGTTTTGCAATATAATTGTGTTGAAAAGCTTCTAATCAATTATTTGAACTCCTAATATTTGAATAAAACATTTTTGCGGTCCTTTTTGTAGAGGTTTCGGACGAGGAGGTCTAAATGGGCCTTTCAATGGACCCGTTGGAATTTTAAATGAGTAAAAAGTACAGAAATTGAGGTTTTGCAATATAATTGTGTTGAAAAGCTCCTAATCAATTATTTGAACTCCTAATATTTGAATAAAACATTTTTGCGGTCCTTTTTGTAGAGGTTTCGGACGAGCAGGTCTAAATGGGCCTTTCAATGGACCCGTTGGAATTTTAACTGAGTAAAAAGTACAGAAATTGAGGTTTTGCAATATAATCGTGTTCAAAAGCTCCTAATCAATTATTTGAACTCCTAATATTTGATTAAAAAATTTTTGCGGTCCTTTTTGTAGAGGTTTCGGACGAGCAGGTGTAAATGGGCCTTTCAATGGACTTGTTGGAATTTTAACTGAGTAAAAAGTACAGAAATTGAGGTTTTGCAATATAATTGTGTTGAAAAGCTCATAATCAATTATTTGAACTCCTAATATTTGAATAAAACATTTTTGCGGTCCTTTTTGTAGAGGTTTCGGACGAGGAGGTCTAAATGGGCCTTTCAATGGACCCGTTGGAATTTTAACTGAGTAAAAAGTACATAAATTGAGGTTTTGCAATATAATTGTGTTGAAAAGCTCCTAATCAATTATTTGAACTCCTAATATTAAATAAAACATTTCCGCGGTCCTTTTTGTAGAGGTTTCGGACGAGCAGGAATAAATGGGCCTTTCAATGGACCCGTTGGAATTTTAACTGAGTAAAAAGTACATAAATTGAGGTTTTGTAATATAATTGTGTTGAAAAACTCCTAATCAATTCCTTGAACACCTAATATTTGAATAAAACATTTTTGTGGTCCTTTTTGTAGAGGTTTCGGACGAGCAGGTCTAAATGGGACTTTCAATGGACCCGTTGGAATTTTAAATGAGTAAAAAGTACAGAAATTGAGGTTTTGCAATATAATTGTGTTGAAAAGCTCCTAATCAATTATTTGAACTCCTAATATTTGAATAAAACATTTTTGCGGTCCTTTTTGTAGAGGTTTCGGACGAGCAGGTCTAAATGGGCCTTTCAATGGACCCGTTCGAATTTTAACTAGGTAAAAAGTACAGAAATTGAGGTTTTGCAATATAATTGTGTTGAAAAGCTTCTAATCAATTATTTGAACTCCTAATATTTGAATAAAACATTTTTGCGGTCCTTTTTGTAGAGGTTTCGGACGAGGAGGTCTAAATGGGCCTTTCAATGGACCCGTTGGAATTTTAAATGAGTAAAAAGTACAGAAATTGAGGTTTTGTAATATAATTGTGTTGAAAATCTCCTAATCAATTATTTGAACACCTAATATTTGAATAAAACATTTTTGTGGTCCTTTTTGTAGAGGTTTCGGACGAGCAGGTCTAAATGGGACTTTCAATGGACCCGTTGGAATTTTAAATTAGTAAAAAGGACAGAAATTGAGGTTTAGCAATATAATTGTGTTGAAAAGCTCCTAATCAATTATTTGAACTCCTAATATTTGAATAAAACATTTTTGCGGTCCTTTTTGTAGAGGTTTCGGACGAGCAGGTCTAAATGGGCCTTTCAATGGACCCGTTCGAATTTTAACTGAGTAAAAAGTACAGAAATTGAGGTTTTGCAATATAATTGTGTTGAAAAGCTTCTAATCAATTATTTGAACTCCTAATATTTGAATAAAACATTTTTGCGGTCCTTTTTGTAGAGGTTTCGGACGAGGAGGTCTAAATGGGCCTTTCAATGGACCCGTTGGAATTTTAAATGAGTAAAAAGTACAGAAATTGAGGTTTTGCAATATAATTGTGTTGAAAAGCTCCTAATCAATTATTTGAACTCCTAATATTTGAATAAAACATTTTTGCGGTCCTTTTTGTAGAGGTTTCGGACGAGCAGGTCTAAATGGGCCTTTCAATGGACCCGTTGGAATTTTAACTGAGTAAAAAGTACAGAAATTGAGGTTTTGCAATATAATCGTGTTCAAAAGCTCCTAATCAATTATTTGAACTCCTAATATTTGATTAAAACATTTTTGCGGTCCTTTTTGTAGAGGTTTCAGACGAGCAGGTGTAAATGGGCCTTTCAATGACTTGTTGGAATTTTAACTGAGTAAAAAGTACAGAAATTGAGGTTTTGCAATATAATTGTGTTGAAAAGCTCCTAATCAATTATTTGAACTCCTAATATTTGAATAAAACATTTTTGCGGTCCTTTTTGTAGAGGTTTCGGACGAGGAGGTCTAAATGGGCCTTTCAATGGACCCGTTGGAATTTTAACTGAGTAAAAAGTACATAAATTGAGGTTTTGCAATATAATTGTGTTGAAAAGCTCCTAATCAATTATTTGAACTCCTAATATTAAATAAAACATTTCCGCGGTCCTTTTTGTAGAGGTTTCGGACGAGCAGGAATAAATGGCCTTTCAATGGACCCGTTGGAATTTTAACTGAGTAAAAAGTACATAAATTGAGGTTTTGTAATATAATTGTGTTGAAAAACTCCTAATCAATTCCTTGAACACCTAATATTTGAATAAAACATTTTTGTGGTCCTTTTTGTAGAGGTTTCGGACGAGCAGGTCTAAATGGGACTTTCAATGTACCCGTTGGAATTTTAAATGAGTAAAAAGTACAGAAATTGAGGTTTTGCAATATAATTGTGTTGAAAAGCTCCTAATCAATTATTTGAACTCCTAATATTTGAATAAAACATTTTTGCGGTCCTTTTTGTAGAGGTTTCGGACGAGCAGGTCTAAATGGGCCTTTCAATGGACCCGTTCGAATTTTAACTAGGTAAAAAGTACAGAAATTGAGGTTTTGCAATATAATTGTGTTGAAAAGCTTCTAATCAATTATTTGAACTCCTAATATTTGAATAAAACATTTTTGCGGTCCTTTTTGTAGAGGTTTCGGACGAGGAGGTCTAAATGGGCCTTTCAATGGACCCGTTGGAATTTTAAATGAGTAAAAAGTACAGAAATTGAGGTTTTGCAATATAATTGTGTTGAAAAGCTCCTAATCAATTATTTGAACACCTAATATTTGAATAAAACATTTTTGTGGTCCTTTTTGTAGAGGTTTCGGACGAGCAGGTCTAAATGGGACTTTCAATGGACCCGTTGGAATTTTAAATTAGTAAAAAGGACAGAAATTGAGGTTTAGCAATATAATTGTGTTGAAAAGCTCCTAATCAATTATTTGAACTCCTAATATTTGAATAAAACATTTTTGCGGTCCTTTTTGTAGAGGTTTCGGACGAGCAGGTCTAAATGGGCCTTTCAATGGACCCGTTCGAATTTTAACTGAGTAAAAAGTACAGAAATTGAGGTTTTGCAATATAATTGTGTTGAAAAGCTTCTAATCAATTATTTGAACTCCTAATATTTGAATAAAACATTTTTGCGGTCCTTTTTGTAGAGGTTTCGGACGAGGAGGTCTAAATGGGCCTTTCAATGGACCCGTTGGAATTTTAAATGAGTAAAAAGTACAGAAATTGAGGTTTTGCAATATAATTGTGTTGAAAAGCTCCTAATCAATTATTTGAACTCCTAATATTTGAATAAAACATTTTTGCGGTCCTTTTTGTAGAGGTTTCGGACGAGCAGGTCTAAATGGGCCTTTCAATGGACCCGTTGGAATTTTAACTGAGTAAAAAGTACAGAAATTGAGATTTTGCAATATAATCGTGTTCAAAAGCTCCTAATCAATTATTTGAACTCCTAATATTTGATTAAAACATTTTTGCGGTCCTTTTTGTAGAGGTTTCGGACGAGCAGGTGTAAA
This sequence comes from Hibiscus tridactylites, assembly GCA_958450335.1. Lineage (NCBI taxonomy): Eukaryota > Viridiplantae > Streptophyta > Magnoliopsida > Malvales > Malvaceae > Hibiscus > Hibiscus tridactylites. Next base: position 29,401,165 of record OY288287.1, read on the forward strand.
TGGGCCTTTTAATGGACTTGTTGGAATTTTAACTGAGTAAAAAGTACAGAAATTGAGGTTTTGCAATATAATTGTGTTGAAAAGCTCCTAATCAATTATTTGAACTCCTAATATTTGAATAAAACATTTTTGCGGTCCTTTTTGTAGAGGTTTCGGACGAGGAGGTCTAAATGGGCCTTTCAATGGACCCGTTGGAATTTTAACTGAGTAAAAAGTACATAAATTGAGGTTTTGCAATATAATTGTGTTGAAAAGCTCCTAATCAATTATTTGAACTCCTAATATTAAATAAAACATTTCCGCGGTCCTTTTTGTAGAGGTTTCGGACGAGCAGGAATAAATGGGCTTTCAATGGACCCGTTGGAATTTTAACTGAGTAAAAAGTACATAAATTGAGGTTTTGTAATATAATTGTGTTGAAAAACTCCTAATCAATTCCTTGAACACCTAATATTTGAATAAAACATTTTTGTGGTCCTTTTTGTAGAGGTTTCGGACGAGCAGGTCTAAATGGGACTTTCAATGGACCCGTTGGAATTTTAAATGAGTAAAAAGTACAGAAATTGAGGTTTTGCAATATAATTGTGTTGAAAAGCTCCTAATCAATTATTTGAACTCCTAATATTTGAATAAAACATTTTTGCGGTCCTTTTTGTAGAGGTTTCGGACGAGCAGGTCTAAATGGGCCTTTCAATGGACCCGTTCGAATTTTAACTGAGTAAAAAGTACAGAAATTGAGGTTTTGCAATATAATTGTGTTGAAAAGCTTCTAATCAATTATTTGAACTCCTAATATTTGAATAAAACATTTTTGCGGTCCTTTTTGTAGAGGTTTCGGACGAGGAGGTCTAAATGGGCCTTTCAATGGACCCGTTGGAATTTTAAATGAGTAAAAAGTACAGAAATTGAGGTTTTGCAATATAATTGTGTTGAAAAGCTCCTAATCAATTATTTGAACTCCTAATATTTGAATAAAACATTTTTGCGGTCCTTTTTGTAGAGGTTTCGGACGAGCAGGTCTAAATGGGCCTTTCAATGGACCCGTTGGAATTTTAACTGAGTAAAAAGTACAGAAATTGAGGTTTAGCAATATAATCGTGTTGAAAAGCTCCTAATCAATTATTTGAACTCCTAATATTTGAATAAAACATTTTTGCGGTCCTTTTTGTAGAGGTTTCGGACGAGCAGGTCTAAATGGGCCTTTCAATGGACCCGTTCGAATTTTAACTGAGTAAAAAGTACAGAAATTGAGGTTTTGCAATATAATTGTGTTGAAAAGCTTCTAATCAATTATTTGAACTCCTAATATTTGAATAAAACATTTTTGCGGTCCTTTTTGTAGAGGTTTCGGACGAGGAGGTCTAAATGGGCCTTTCAATGGACCCGTTGGAATTTTAAATGAGTAAAAAGTACAGAAATTGAGGTTTTTCAATATAATTGTGTTCAAAAGCTCCTAATCAATTATTTGAACTCCTAATATTTGAAAAAAACATTTTTGCGGTCCTTTTTGTAGAGGTTTCAGACGAGGAGGTCTAAATGAGCCTTTCAATGGACCCGTTGGAATTTTAACTATGTAAAAAGTACATAAATTGAGGTTTTGCAATATAATTGTGTTGAAAAGCTCCTAATCAATTATTTGAACTCCTAATATTTGAATAAAAGATTTTTGCGGTCCTTTTTGTAGAGGTTTCGGACGAGGGGTCTAAATGGGCCTTTCAATGGACCCGTTGGAATTTAAACTGAGTAAAAAGTACATAAATTGAGGTTTTGCAATATAATTGTGTTGGAAAGCTCCTAATCAATTATTTGAACTCCTAATATTTGAATAAAAGATTTTTGCGGTCCTTTTTGTAGAGGTTTCGGACGAGCAGGTCTAAATGGGCCTTTCAATGGACCCGTTGGAATTTTAACTGAGTAAAAAGTACATAAATTGAGGTTTTGCAATATAATTGTGTTCAAAAGCTCCCAATCAATTATTTGAACTCCTAATATTTGAATAAAACATTTTTGCGGTCCTTTTTGTAGAGGTTTCGGACGAGGAGGTCTAAATGGGCCTTTCAATGGACCCGTTGGAATTTTAAATGAGAAAAAGTACATAAATTGAGGTTTTGCAATATAATTGTGTTGAAAAGCTCCTAATCAATTATTTGAACTCCTAATATTTGAATAAAACATTTTTGCGGTCCTTTTTGTAGAGGTTTCGGACAAGCAGCTCTAAATGGGCCTTTCAATGGACCCGTTGGAATTTTAACTGAGTAAAAAGTACAGAAATTGAGGTTTTGCAATATAATCGTGTTCAAAAGCTCCTAATCAATTATTTGAACTCCTAATATTTGAATAAAACATTTTTGCGGTCCTTTTTGTAGAGGTTTCGGACGAGGAGGTCTAAATGGGCCTTTCAATGGACCCGTTGGAATTTTAACGGAGTAAAAAGTACATAAATTGAGGTTTTGCAATATAATTGTGTTGAAAAGCTTCTAATCAATTATTTGAACTCCTAATATTTGAATAAAACATTTTTGCGGTGCTTTTTGTAGAGGTTTCGGACGAGCGGGTCGAAATGGGCCTTTCAATGGACCCGTTGAAATTTTAAATGAGTAAAAAGTACAGAAATTGAGGTTTTGCAATATAATTGTGTTGAAAAGCTACTAATCAATTATTTGAACTCCTAATATTAAATAAAACAATTTTGCGGTCCTTTTTGTAGAGGTTTCGGTCGAGCAGGTCTAAATGGGCCTTTCAATGGACCCGTTGGAATTTAAACTGAGTAAAAAGTACATAAATTATTTGAACTCCTAATATTTGATTAAAACTTGTTTTGCGGTCCTTTTTGTAGAGGTTTACGACGAGCGGGTCGAAATGGGCCTTTCAATAGACCCGTTGGAATTTTAACAGAGTAAAAAGTACAGAAATTGAGGTTTTGCAATATAATTGTGTTGAAAAGCTCATAATCAATTATTTGAACTCCTAATATTTGAATAAAACATTTTTGCGGTCCTTTTTGTAGAGGTTTCGGACGAGAAGGTCTAAATGAGCCTTTCAATGAACCCGTTGGAATTTTAACTGAGTAAAAAGTACATAAATTGAGGTTTTGCAATATAATTGTGTTGAAAAGCTCCTAATAAATTATTTGAACTCCTAATATTTGAATAAAACATTTTTGCGATCCTTTTTGTAGAGGTTTCGGACGAGGAGGTCTAAATGGACCTTTCAATGGTCCCGTTGGAATTTTAACTGAGTAAAAAGTACATAAATTGAGGTTTTGCAATATAATTGATTTGAAAAGCTCCGAATCAATTATTTGAACTTCTAATATTTGCATAAAATATTTTTGCGGTCCTTTTTGTAGAGGTTTCGGACGAGCAGGTCTAAATGGTCCTTTCAATGGACCCGTTGGAATTTTAACTGAGTAAAAAGTACAGAAATTAAGGTTTTGAAATATAATTGTGTTGAAAAGCTCCTAATCAATTACATGAACTCCTAAGATTTGATTAAAACTTGTTTTGCAGTCCTTTTTGTAGAGGTTTCGGACGAGCGGGTCGAAATGGGCCTTTCAATGGATCCGTTGGAATTTTAAATGAGTAAAAAGTACAGAAATTGAGGTTTTGTAATATATTTGTGTTGAAAAACTCCTAATCAATTCTTTGAACACCTAATATTTGAATAAAACATTTTTGCGGTCCTTTTTGTAGAGGTTTCGGACGAGCATGTCTAAATGGGCCTTTCAATGGACCCGTTGGAATTTTAAATGAGTAAAAAGTACAGAAATTTAGGTTTTGCAATATAATTGTGTTGAAAAGCTCCTAATCAATTATTTGAACTCCTAATATTTGAATAAAACATTTTTACGGTTCTTTTTGTAGAGGTTTCGGATGAGGGGGTCTAAATGGGCCTTTCAATGGACCCGTTGGAATTTTAACTGAGTAAAAAGTACATAAATTGTGGTTTTGTAATATAATTGTGTTGAAAAGCTTCTAATCAATTACATGAACTCCTAAAATTTGATTAAAACTTGTTTTGCACTCCTTTTTGTAGAGGTTTCAGACGAGCGGGTCAAAATGGGCCTTTCAATGGACCCGTTGGAATTTTAACTAAGTAAAAAGTACAGAAATTGCGGTTTTGCAATATAATTGTGTTGAAAATCTCCTAATAAATTATTTGAACTCCTAATATTTGATTAAAACTTGTTTTGCGGTCCTTTTTGTTGAGGTTTCGGACGAGCGGGTCGAAATGGTCCTTTCAATGGACCCGTTGGAATTTTAACTAAGTAAAAAGTACATAAATTGAGGTTTTGCAATATAATTGTGTTCAAAAGCTCCTAATCAATTACATGAACTCCTAAAAGTTGATTAAAACTTGTTTTGCAGTCCTTTTTGTAGAGGTTTCGGACGAGCGGGTAGAAATGGGGCTTTCAATGGACCCATTGGAGTTTTAACAGAGTAAAAAGTACAGAAATTGAGGTTTTGCAATATAATTGTGTTGAAAAGCTCCTAATCAATTATTTGAACTCCTAATATTTGAATAAAACATTTTTGCGGTCCTTTTTGTAGAGGTTTCGGACGAGCAGGTCTAAATGGGCTTTTCAATGGACCCGTTGGAATTTTAACTGAGTAAAAAGTACATAAATTGAGGTTTTGCAATATAATTGTGTTGAAAAGCTCCTAATCAATTATTTGAACTCCTAATATTAAATAAAACATTTTTGCGGTCCTTTTTGTAGAGGTTTCGGACGAGCAGGTCTAAATGGGCCTTTCAATGGACCCGTTGGGATTTTATATGAGTAAAAAGTACAGAAATTGAGGTTTTGCAATATAATTGTGTTGAAAAGATCCTAATCAATTATTTGATCTCCTAATATTTGAATAAAACAATTTTGTGGTCCTTTTTGTAGAGGTTTCGGACGAGCGGGTCGAAATGGGCCTTTCAATGGACCCGTTGGAATTTTAACTGAGTAAAAAGTACATAAATTGAGGTTTTGCAATATAATTGTGTTGAAAAGCTCCTAATCAATTATTTGAACTCCTAATATTTGAATAAAACATTTTTGCGGTCCTTTTTGTAGAGGTTTCGGACGAGCAGCTATAAATGGGCGTTTCAATGGACCCGTTGGAATTTTAACTGAGTAAAAAGTACAGAAATTGAGGTTTTGCAATATAATCGTGTTCAAAAGCTCCTAATAAATTATTTGAACTCCTAATATTTGAATAAAACATTTTTGCGGTCCTTTTTGTAGAGGTTTCGGACGAGGAGGTCTAAATGGGCCTTTCAATGGACCCGTTGGAATTTTAACTGAGTAAAAAGTACATAAATTGAGGTTTTGCAATATAATTGTGTTGAAAAGCTTCTAATCAATTATTTGAACTCCTAATATTTGAATAAAACATTTTTGCGGTGCTTTTTGTAGAGGTTTCGGACGAGCGGGTCAAAATGGGCCTTTCAATGGACCCGTTGGAATTTTAAATGAATAAAAAGTACAGAAATTGAGGTTTTGCAATATAATTGTGTTGAAAAGCTCCTAATCAATTATTTGAACTCCTAATATTAAATAAAAAAATTTTGTGTTCCTTTTTGTAGAGGTTTCGGTCGAGCAGGTCTAAATGGGCCTTTCAATGGACCCGTTGGAATTTTATCTGAGTAAAAGTACAGAAATTGAGGTTTTGCAATATAACTGTGTTCAAAAGCTCCTAATCAATTATTTGAACTCCTAATATTTGAAAAAAACATTTTTGCGGTCCTTTTTGTAGAGGTTTCAGACGAGGAGGTCTAAATGAGCCTTTCAATGGACCCGTTGGAATTTTAACAGAGTAAAAAGTACAGAAATTGAGGTTTTGCAATATAATTGTGTTGAAAAGCTCATAATCAATTATTTGAACTCCTAATATTTGAATAAAACATTTTTGCGGTCCTTTTTGTAGAGGTTTCGGACGAGCAAGTCTAAATGGGCCTTTCAATGGACCCGTTGGAATTTTCACTGAGTAAAAAGTACAGAAATTGAGGTTTTGCAGTATAATTGTGTTGAAAAGCTCCTAATCAATTATTTGAACTCCTAATATTAAATAAAACATTTTTGCGGTCCTTTTTGTAGAGGTTTCGGACGAGCAGGTCTAAATGGGCCTTTCAATGGACCCGTTGGGATTTTATATGAGTAAAAAGTACAGAAATTGAGGTTTTGCAATATAATTGTGTTGAAAAGCTCCTAATCAATTATTTGATCTCCTAATATTTGAATAAAACAATTTTGTGGTCCTTTTTGTAGAGGTTTAGGACGAGGGGGTCTAAATGGGCCTTTCAATGGACCCGTTTGAATTTTAAATGAGTAAAAAGTACAGAAATTGAGGTTTTCCAATATAATGGTGTTGAAAAGCTCCTAATCAATTATTTGAACTCCTAATATTTGAATAAAACATTTTTGCGGTCCTTTTTGTAGAGGTTTCGGACGAGAAGGTCTAAATGAGCCTTTCAATGAACCCGTTGGAATTTTAACTGAGTAAAAAGTACATAAATTTAGGTTTTGCAATATAATTGTGTTGAAAAGCTCCTAATAAATTATTTGAACTCCTAATATTTGAATAAAACATTTTTGCGATCCTTTTTGTAGAGGTTTCGGACGAGGAGGTCTAAATGGACCTTTCAATGGACCCGTTGGAATTTTAACTAAGTAAAAAGTACATAAATTGAGGTTTTGCAATATAATTGATTTGAAAAGCTCCGAATCAATTATTTGAACTTCTAATATTTGCATAAAATATTTTTGCGGTCCTTTTTGTAGAGGTTTCGGACGAGCAGGTCTAAATGGTCCTTTCAATGGACCCGTTGGAATTTTAACTGAGTAAAAAGTACAGAAATTAAGGTTTTGAAATATAATTGTGTTGAAAAGCTCCTAATCAATTACATGAACTCCTAAGATTTGATTAAAACTTGTTTTGCAGTCCTTTTTGTAGAGGTTTCGGACGAGCGGGTCGAAATGGGCCTTTCAATGGATCCGTTGGAATTTTAAATGAGTAAAAAGTACAGAAATTGAGGTTTTGTAATATATTTGTGTTGAAAAACTCCTAATCAATTCTTTGAACACCTAATATTTGAATAAAACATTTTTGCGGTCCTTTTTGTAGAGGTTTCGGACGAGCATGTCTAAATGGGCCTTTCAATGGACCCGTTGGAATTTTAAATGAGTAAAAAGTACAGAAATTTAGGTTTTGCAATATAATTGTGTTGAAAAGCTCCTAATCAATTATTTGAACTCCTAATATTTGAATAAAACATTTTTACGGTTCTTTTTGTAGAGGTTTCGGACGAGGGGGTCTAAATGGGCCTTTCAATGGACCCGTTGGAATTTTAACTGAGTAAAAAGTACATAAATTGTGGTTTTGTAATATAATTGTGTTGAAAAGCTTCTAATCAATTACATGAACTCCTAAAATTTGATTAAAACTTGTTTTGCACTCCTTTTTGTAGAGGTTTCAGACGAGCGGGTCAAAATGGGCCTTTCAATGGACTCGTTGGAATTTTAACTAAGTAAAAAGTACAGAAATTGCGGTTTTGCAATATAATTGTGTTGAAAATCTCCTAATAAATTATTTGAACTCCTAATATTTGATTAAAACTTGTTTTGCGGTCCTTTTTGTTGAGGTTTCGGACGAGCGGGTCGAAATGGTCCTTTCAATGGACCCGTTGGAATTTTAACTAAGTAAAAAGTACATAAATTGAGGTTTTGCAATATAATTGTGTTCAAAAGCTCCTAATCAATTACATGAACTCCTAAAAGTTGATTAAAACTTGTTTTGCAGTCCTTTTTGTAGAGGTTTCGGACGAGCGGGTAGAAATGGGCCTTTCAATGGACCCATTGGAGTTTTAACAGAGTAAAAAGTACAGAAATTGAGGTTTTGCAATATAATTGTGTTGAAAAGCTCCTAATCAATTATTTGAACTCCTAATATTTGAATAAAACATTTTTGCGGTCCTTTTTGTAGAGGTTTCGGACGAGCAGGTCTAAATGGGCTTTTCAATGGACCCGTTGGAATTTTAACTGAGTAAAAAGTACATAAATTGAGGTTTTGCAATATAATTGTGTTGAAAAGCTCCTAATCAATTATTTGAACTCCTAATATTAAATAAAACATTTTTGCGGTCCTTTTTGTAGAGGTTTCGGACGAGCAGGTCTAAATGGGCCTTTCAATGGACCCGTTGGGATTTTATATGAGTAAAAAGTACAGAAATTGAGGTTTTGCAATATAATTGTGTTGAAAAGCTTCTAATCAATTATTTGAACTCCTAATATTTGAATAAAACATTTTTGCGGTCCTTTTTGTAGAGGTTTCGGACGAGCGGGTAGAAATGGGCCTTTCAATGGACCCATTGGAGTTTTAACAGAGTAAAAAGTACAGAAATTGAGGTTTTGCAATATAATTGTGTTGAAAAGCTCCTAATCAATTATTTGAACTCCTAATATTTGAATAAAACATTTTTGCGGTCCTTTTTGTAGAGGTTTCGGACGAGCAGGTCTAAATGGGCTTTTCAATGGACCCGTTGGAATTTTAACTGAGTAAAAAGTACATAAATTGAGGTTTTGCAATATAATTGTGTTGAAAAGCTCCTAATCAATTATTTGAACTCCTAATATTAAATAAAACATTTTTGCGGTCCTTTTTGTAGAGGTTTCGGACGAGCAGGTCTAAATGGGCCTTTCAATGGACCCGTTGGGATTTTATATGAGTAAAAAGTACAGAAATTGAGGTTTTGCAATATAATTGTGTTGAAAAGATCCTAATCAATTATTTGATCTCCTAATATTTGAATAAAACAATTTTGTGGTCCTTTTTGTAGAGGTTTCGGACGAGCGGGTCGAAATGGGCCTTTCAATAGACCCGTTGGAATTTTAACTGAGTAAAAAGTACATAAATTGAGGTTTTGCAATATAATTGTGTTGAAAAGCTCCTAATCAATTATTTGAACTCCTAATATTTGAATAAAACATTTTTGCGGTCCTTTTTGTAGAGGTTTCGGACGAGCAGCTCTAAATGGGCGTTTCAATGGACCCGTTGGAATTTTAACTGAGTAAAAAGTACAGAAATTGAGGTTTTGCAATATAATCGTGTTCAAAAGCTCCTAATAAATTAATTGAACTCCTAATATTTGAATAAAACATTTTTGCGGTCCTTTTTGTAGAGGTTTCGGACGAGGAGGTCTAAATGGGCCTTTCAATGGACCCGTTGGAATTTTAACTGAGTAAAAAGTACATAAATTGAGGTTTTGCAATATAATTGTGTTGAAAAGCTTCTAATCAATTATTTGAACTCCTAATATTTGAATAAAACATTTTTGCGGTGCTTTTTGTAGAGGTTTCGGACGAGCGGGTCAAAATGGGCCTTTCAATGGACCCGTTGGAATTTTAAATGAATAAAAAGTACAGAAATTGAGGTTTTGCAATATAATTGTGTTGAAAAGCTCCTAATCAATTATTTGAACTCCTAATATTAAATAAAAAAATTTTGTGGTCCTTTTTGTAGAGGTTTCGGTCGAGCAGGTCTAAATGGGCCTTTCAATGGACCCGTTGGAATTTTAACTGAGTAAAAGTACAGAAATTGAGGTTTTGCAATATAACTGTGTTCAAAAGCTCCTAATCAATTATTTGAACTCTTAATATTCGAAAAAAACATTTTTGCGGTACTTTTTGTAGAGGTTTCAGACGAGGAGGTCTAAATGAGCCTTTCAATGGACCCGTTGGAATTTTAACTATGTAAAAAGTAATAAATTGAGGTTTTGCAATATAATTGTGTTGAAAAGCTTCTAATCAATTATTTGAACTCCTAATATTTGAATAAAACATTTTTGCGGTCCTTTTTGTAGAGGTTTCGGACGAGCAGGTCTAAATGGGCCTTTCAATGGACCCGTTGGAATTTTAACTGAGTAAAAAGTACAGAAATTGAGGTTTTGCAATATAATTGTGTTCAAAAGCTCCTAATCAATTATTTGAACTCCTAATATTTGAAAAAAACATTTTTGCGGTCCTTTTTGTAGAGGTTTCAGACGAGGAGGTCTAAATGGGCCTTTCAATGGACCCGTTGGAATTTAAACTGAGTAAAAAGTACATAAATTGAGGTTTTTTAATATAATTGTGTTGGAAAGCTCCTAATCAATTATTTGAACTCCTAATATTTGAATAAAACATTTTTGCGGTCCTTTTTGTAGAGGTTTCGGACGAGGAGGTCTAAATGGGCCTTTCAATGGACCCGTTGGAATTTAAACTATGTAAAAAGTAATAAATTGAGGTTTTGCAATATAATTGTGTTGAAAAGCTTCTAATCAATTATTTGAACTCCTAATATTTGAATAAAACATTTTTGCGGTCCTTTTTGTAGAGGTTTCGGTCGAGCAGGTCTAAATGGGCCTTTCAATGGACCCGTTGGAATTTTAACTGAGTAAAAGTACAGAAATTGAGGTTTTGCAATATAACTGTGTTCAAAAGCTCCTAATCAATTATTTGAACTCCTAATATTTGAAAAAAACATTTTTGCGGTCCTTTTTGTAGAGGTTTCAGACGAGGAGGTCTAAATGAGCCTTTCAATGGACCCGTTGGAATTTTAACTATGTAAAAAGTAATAAATTGAGGTTTTGCAATATAATTGTGTTGGAAAGCTCCTAATCAATTATTTGAACTCCTAATATTTGAATAAAACATTTTTGCGGTCCTTTTTGTAGAGGTTTCGGTCGAGCAGGTCTAAATGGGCCTTTCAATGGACCCGTTGGAATTTTAACTGAGTAAAAGTACAGAAATTGAGGTTTTGCAATATAACTGTGTTCAAAAGCTCCTAATCAATTATTTGAACTCCTAATATTTGAAAAAAACATTTTTGCGGTCCTTTTTGTAGAGGTTTCAGACGAGGAGGTCTAAATGAGCCTTTCAATGGACCCGTTGGAATTTTAACTATGTAAAAAGTAATAAATTGAGGTTTTGCAATATAATTGTGTTGAAAAGCTTCTAATCAATTATTTGAACTCCTAATATTTGAATAAAACATTTTTGCGGTCCTTTTTGTAGAGGTTTCGGACGAGCAGGTCTAAATGGGCCATTCAATGGACCCGTTGGAATTTTAACTGAGTAAAAAGTACAGAAATTGAGGTTTTGCAATATAATTGTGTTCAAAAGCACCTAATCAATTATTTGAACTCCTAATATTTGAAAAAAACATTTTTGCGGTCCTTTTTGTAGAGGTTTCAGACGAGGAGGTCTAAATGGGCCTTTCAATGGACCCGTTGGAATTTTAAATGAGAAAAAGTACAGAAATTGAGGTTTTGCAATATAATTGTGTTGAAAAGCTCCTAATCAATTATTTGAACTCCTAATATTTGAATAAAACATTTTTGCGGTCCTTTTTGTAGAGGTTTCGGACGAGCAGGTCTAAATGGGCCTTTCAATGGACCCGTTCGAATTTTAACTGAGTAAAAAGTACATAAATTGAGGTTTTGCAATATAATTGATTTGAAAAGCTCCTAATCAATTATTTTAACTTCTAATATTTGAATAAAACTTTTTCGCGGTCCTTTTTGTAGAGGTTTCGGACGAGCAGGTGTAAATGGGCCTTTCAATGGACCCGTTGGAATTTTAACTGAGTAAAAAGTACATAAATTGAGGTTTTGTAATATAATTGTGTTGAAAAACTCCTAATCAATTCTTTGAACACCTAATATTTGAATAAAACATTTTTGTGGTCCTTTTTGTAGAGGTTTCGGACGAGCAGGTCTAAATGGGACTTTCAATGGACCCGTTGGAATTTTAAATGAGTAAAAAGTACAGAAATTGAGGTTTTGCAATATAATTGTGTTGAAAAGCTCCTAATCAATTATTTGAACTCCTAATATTTGAATAAAACATTTTTGCGGTCCTTTTTGTAGAGGTTTCGGACGAGCAGGTCTAAATGGGCCTTTCAATGGAACCGTTGGAATTTTAACTGAGTAAAAAGTACAGAAATTGAGGTTTTGCAATATAATTGTGTTCAAAAGCTCCCAATCAATTATTTGAACTCCTAATATTTGAATAAAACATTTTTGCGGTCCTTTTTGTAGAGGTTTCGGACGAGGATGTCTAAATGGGCCTTTCAATGGACCCGTTGGAATTTTAAATGAGAAAAAGTACAGAAATTGAGGTTTTGCAATATAATTGTGTTGAAAAGCTCCTAATCAATTATTTGAACTCCTAATATTTGAATAAAACATTTTTGCGGTCCTTTTTGTAGAGGTTTCGGACGAGCAGGTCTAAATGGGCCTTTCAATGGACCCGTTCGAATTTTAACTGAGTAAAAAGTACATAAATTGAGGTTTTGCAATATAATTGTGTTGAAAAGCTTCTAATCAATTATTTGAACTCCTAATATTTGAATAAAACATTTTTGCGGTGATTTTTGTAGAGGTTTCGGACGAGCGGGTCAAAATGGGCCTTTCAATGGACCCGTTGGAATTTTAAATGAATAAAAAGTACAGAAATTGAGGTTTTGCAATATAATTGTGTTGAAAAGCTCCTAATCAATTATTTGAACTCCTAATATTAAATAAAAAAAATTTGCGGTCCTTTTTGTAGAGGTTTCGGTCGAGCAGGTCTAAATGGGCCTTTCAATGGACCCGTTGGAATTTTAACTGAGTAAAAGTACAGAAATTGAGGTTTTGCAATATAACTGTGTTCAAAAGCTCCTAATCAATTATTTGAACTCCTAATATTTGAAAAAAACATTTTTGCGGTCCTTTTTGTAGAGGTTTCAGACGAGGAGGTCTAAATGAGCCTTTCAATGGACCCGTTGGAATTTTAACTATGTAAAAAGTAATAAATTGAGGTTTTGCAATATAATTGTGTTGAAAAGCTTCTAATCAATTATTTGAACTCCTAATATTTGAATAAAACATTTTTGCGGTCCTTTTTGTAGAGGTTTCGGACGAGCAGGTCTAAATGGGCCTTTCAATGGACCCGTTTGAATTTTAACTGAGTAAAAAGTACATAAATTGAGGTTTTGCAATATAATTGATTTGAAAAGCTCCTAATCAATTATTTTAACTTCTAATATTTGAATAAAACTTTTTCGCGGTCCTTTTTGTAGAGGTTTCGGACGAGCAGGTGTAAATGGGCCTTTCAATGGACCCGTTGGGATTTTATATGAGTAAAAAGTACAGAAATTGAGGTTTTGCAATATAATTGTGTTGAAAAGCTTCTAATCAATTATTTGAACTCCTAATATTTGAATAAAACATTTTTGCGGTCCTTTTTGTAGAGGTTTCGGACGAGCGGGTAGAAATGGGCCTTTCAATGGACCCATTGGAGTTTTAACAGAGTAAAAAGTACAGAAATTGAGGTTTTGCAATATAATGGTGTTGAAAAGCTCCTAATCAATTATTTGAACTCCTAATATTTGAATAAAACATTTTTGCGGTCCTTTTTGTAGAGGTTTCGGACGAGAAGGTCTAAATGAGCCTTTCAATGAACCCGTTGGAATTTTAACTGAGTAAAAAGTACATAAATTGAGGTTTTGCAATATAATTGTGTTGAAAAGCTCCTAATAAATTATTTGAACTCCTAATATTTGAATAAAACATTTTTGCGATCCTTTTTGTAGAGGTTTCGGACGAGGAGGTCTAAATGGACCTTTCAATGGACCCGTTGGAATTTTAACTAAGTAAAAAGTACATAAATTGAGGTTTTGCAATATAATTGATTTGAAAAGCTCCGAATCAATTATTTGAACTTCTAATATTTGCATAAAATATTTTTGCGGTCCTTTTTGTAGAGGTTTCGGACGAGCGGGTCGAAATGGGCCTTTCAATGGATCCGTTGGAATTTTAAATGAGTAAAAAGTACAGAAATTGAGGTTTTGTAATATATTTGTGTTGAAAAACTCCTAATCAATTCTTTGAACACCTAATATTTGAATAAAACATTTTTGCGGTCCTTTTTGTAGAGGTTTCGGACGAGCATGTCTAAATGGGCCTTTCAATGGACCCGTTGGAATTTTAACTGAGTAAAAAGTACATAAATTGTGGTTTTGTAATATAATTGTGTTGAAAAGCTTCTAATCAATTACATGAACTCCTAAAATTTGATTAAAACTTGTTTTGCACTCCTTTTTGTAGAGGTTTCAGACGAGCGGGTCAAAATGGGCCTTTCAATGGACCCGTTGGAATTTTAACTAAGTAAAAAGTACAGAAATTGCGGTTTTGCAATATAATTGTGTTGAAAATCTCCTAATAAATTATTTGAACTCCTAATATTTGATTAAAACTTGTTTTGCGGTCCTTTTTGTTGAGGTTTCGGACGAGCGGGTCGAAATGGTCCTTTCAATGGACCCGTTGGAATTTTAACTAAGTAAAAAGTACATAAATTGAGGTTTTGCAATATAATTGTGTTCAAAAGCTCCTAATCAATTACATGAACTCCTAAAAGTTGATTAAAACTTGTTTTGCAGTCCTTTTTGTAGAGGTTTCGGACGAGCGGGTAGAAATGGGCCTTTCAATGGACCCATTGGAGTTTTAACAGAGTAAAAAGTACAGAAATTGAGGTTTTGCAATATAATTGTGTTGAAAAGCTCCTAATCAATTATTTGAACTCCTAATATTTGAATAAAACATTTTTGCGGTCCTTTTTGTAGAGGTTTCGGACGAGCAGGTCTAAATGGGCTTTTCAATGGACCCGTTGGAATTTTAACTGAGTAAAAAGTACATAAATTGAGGTTTTGCAATATAATTGTGTTGAAAAGCTCCTAATCAATTATTTGAACTCCTAATATTAAATAAAACATTTTTGCGGTCCTTTTTGTAGAGGTTTCGGACGAGCAGGTGTAAATGGGCCTTTCAATGGACCCGTTGGGATTTTATATGAGTAAAAAGTACAGAAATTGAGGTTTTGCAATATAATTGTGTTGAAAAGATCCTAATAAATTATTTGATCTCCTAATATTTGAATAAAACAATTTTGTGGTCCTTTTTGTAGAGGTTTCGGACGAGCGGGTCGAAATGGGCCTTTCAATGGACCCGTTGGAATTTTAACTGAGTAAAAAGTACATAAATTGAGGTTTTGCAATATAATTGTGTTGAAAAGCTCCTAATCAATTATTTGAACTCCTAATATTTGAATAAAACATTTTTGCGGTCCTTTTTGTAGAGGTTTCGGACGAGCAGCTCTAAATGGGCGTTTCAATGGACCCGTTGGAATTTTAACTGAGTAAAAAGTACAGAAATTGAGGTTTTGCAATATAATCGTGTTCAAAAGCTCTAATAAATTATTTGAACTCCTAATATTTGAATAAAACATTTTTGCGGTCCTTTTTGTAGAGGTTTCGGACGAGGAGGTCTAAATGGGCCTTTCAATGGACCCGTTGGAATTTTAACTGAGTAAAAAGTACATAAATTGAGGTTTTGCAATATAATTGTGTTGAAAAGCTTCTAATCAATTATTTGAACTCCTAATATTTGAATAAAACATTTTTGCGGTGCTTTTTGTAGAGGTTTCGGACGAGCGGGTCAAAATGGGCCTTTCAATGGACCCGTTGGAATTTTAAATGAATAAAAAGTACAGAAATTGAGGTTTTGCAATATAATTGTGTTGAAAAGCTCCTAATCAATTATTTGAACTCCTAATATTAAATAAAAAAATTTTGTGGTCCTTTTTGTAGAGGTTTCGGTCGAGCAGGTCTAAATGGCCTTTCAATGGACCCGTTGGAATTTTAACTGAGTAAAAAGTACAGAAATTGAGGTTTTGCAATATAATTGTATTCAAAAGCTCCTAATCAATTATTTGAACTCCTAATATTTGAAAAAAACATTTTTGCGGTCCTTTTTGTAGAGGTTTCAGACGAGGAGGTCTAAATGGGCCTTTCAATGGACCCGTTGGAATTTTAACTATGTAAAAAGTAATAAATTGAGGTTTTGCAATATAATTGTGTTGAAAAGCTTCTAATCAATTATTTGAACTCCTAATATTTGAATAAAACATTTTTGCGGTCCTTTTTGTAGAGGTTTCGGACGAGCAGGTCTAAATGGGCCTTTCAATGGACACGTTGGAATTTTAACTGAGTAAAAAGTACAGAAATTGAGGTTTTGCAATATAATTGTGTTCAAAAGCTCCTAATCAATTATTTGAACTCCTAATATTTGAAAAAAACATTTTTGCGGTCCTTTTTGTAGAGGTTTCAGACGAGGAGGTCTAAATGGGCCTTTCAATGGACCCGTTGGAATTTAAACTGAGTAAAAAGTACATAAATTGAGGTTTTGCAATATAATTGTGTTGGAAAGCTCCTAATCAATTATTTGAACTCCTAATATTTGAATAAAACATTTTTGCGGTCCTTTTTGTAGAGGTTTCGGACGAGGAGGTCTAAATGGGCCTTTCAATGGACCCGTTGGAATTTTAACTATGTAAAAAGTAATAAATTGAGGTTTTGCAATATAATTGTGTTGAAAAGCTTCTAATCAATTATTTGAACTCCTAATATTTGAATAAAACATTTTTGCGGTCCTTTTTGTAGAGGTTTCGGTCGAGCAGGTCTAAATGAGCCTTTCAATGGACCCGTTGGAATTTTAACTATGTAAAAAGTAATAAATTGAGGTTTTGCAATATAATTGTGTTGAAAAGCTTCTAATCAATTATTTGAACTCCTAATATTTGAATAAAACATTTTTGCGGTCCTTTTTGTAGAGGTTTCGGACGAGCAGGTCTAAATGGGCCTTTCAATGGACACGTTGGAATTTTAACTGAGTAAAAAGTACAGAAATTGAGGTTTTGCAATATAATTGTGTTCAAAAGCTCCTAATCAATTATTTGAACTCCTAATATTTGAAAAAACATTTTTGCGGTCCTTTTTGTAGAGGTTTCAGACGAGGAGGTCTAAATGAGCCTTTCAATGGACCCGTTGGAATTTTAACTATGTAAAAAGTAATAAATTGAGGTTTTGCAATATAATTGTGTTGAAAAGCTTCTAATCAATTATTTGAACTCCTAATATTTGAATAAAACATTTTTGCGGTCCTTTTTGTAGAGGTTTCGGACGAGCAGGTCTAAATGGGCCATTCAATGGACCCGTTGGAATTTTAACTGAGTAAAAAGTACAGAAATTGAGGTTTTGCAATATAATTGTATTCAAAAGCTCCTAATCAATTATTTGAACTCCTAATATTTGAAAAAAACATTTTTGCGGTCCTTTTTGTAGAGGTTTCAGACGAGGAGGTCTAAATGGGCCTTTCAATGGACCCGTTGGAATTTTAAATGAGAAAAAGTACAGAAATTGAGGTTTTGCAATATAATTGTGTTGAAAAGCTCCTAATCAATTATTTGAACTCCTAATATTTGAATAAAACATTTTTGCGGTCCTTTTTGTAGAGGTTTCGGACGAGCAGGTCTAAATGGGCCTTTCAATGGACCCGTTCGAATTTTAACTGAGTAAAAAGTACATAAATTGAGGTTTTGCAATATAATTGATTTGAAAAGCTCCTAATCAATTATTTTAACTTCTAATATTTGAATAAAACTTTTTCGCGGTCCTTTTTGTAGAGGTTTCGGACGAGCAGGTGTAAATGGGCCTTTCAATGGACCCGTTGGAATTTTAACTGAGTAAAAAGTACATAAATTGAGGTTTTGTAATATAATTGTGTTGAAAAACTCCTAATCAATTCTTTGAACACCTAATATTTGAATAAAACATTTTTGTGGTCCTTTTTGTAGAGGTTTCGGACGAGCAGGTCTAAATGGGACTTTCAATGGACCCGTTGGAATTTTAACTATGTAAAAAGTAATAAATTGAGGTTTTGCAATATAATTGTGTTGAAAAGCTTCTAATCAATTATTTGAACTCCTAATATTTGAATAAAACATTTTTGCGGTCCTTTTTGTAGAGGTTTCGGACGAGCAGGTCTAAATGGGCCTTTCAATGGACCCGTTCGAATTTTAACTGAGTAAAAAGTACATAAATTGAGGTTTTGCAATATAATTGTGTTGAAAAGCTTCTAATCAATTATTTGAACTCCTAATATTTGAATAAAACATTTTTGCGGTGATTTTTGTAGAGGTTTCGGACGAGCGGGTCAAAATGGGCCTTTCAATGGACCCGTTGGAATTTTAAATGAATAAAAAGTACAGAAATTGAGTTTTTGCAATATAATTGTGTTGAAAAGCTCCTAATCAATTATTTGAACTCCTAATATTAAATAAAAAAATTTTGTGGTCCTTTTTGTAGAGGTTTCGGTCGAGCAGGTCTAAATGGGCCTTTCAATGGACCCGTTGGAATTTTAACTGAGTAAAAGTACAGAAATTGAGGTTTTGCAATATAACTGTGTTCAAAAGCTCCTAATCAATTATTTGAACTCCTAATATTTGAAAAAAACATTTTTGCAGTCCTTTTTGTAGAGGTTTCAGACGAGGAGGTCTAAATGAGCCTTTCAATGGACCCGTTGGAATTTTAACTATGTAAAAAGTAATAAATTGAGGTTTTGCAATATAATTGTGTTTAAAAGCTTCTAATCAATTATTTGAACTCCTAATATTTGAATAAAACATTTTTGCGGTCCTTTTTGTAGAGGTTTCGGACGAGCAGGTCTAAATGGGCCTTTCAATGGACACGTTGGAATTTTAACTGAGTAAAAAGTACAGAAATTGAGGTTTTGCAATATAATTGTGTTCAAAAGCTCCTAATCAATTATTTGAACTCCTAATATTTGAAAAAAACATTTTTGCGGTCCTTTTTGTAGAGGTTTCAGACGAGGAGGTCTAAATGGGCCTTTCAATGGACCCGTTGGAATTTAAACTGAGTAAAAAGTACATAAATTGAGGTTTTGCAATATAATTGTGTTGGAAAGCTCCTAATCAATTATTTGAACTCCTAATATTTGAATAAAACATTTTTGCGGTCCTTTTTGTAGAGGTTTCGGACGAGGAGGTCTAAATGGGCCTTTCAATTGACCCGTTGGAATTTTAACTATGTAAAAAGTAATAAATTGAGGTTTTGCAATATAATTGTGTTGAAAAGCTTCTAATCAATTATTTGAACTCCTAATATTTGAATAAAACATTTTTGCGGTCCTTTTTGTAGAGGTTTCGGACGAGCAGGTCTAAATGGGCCTTTCAATGGACACGTTGGAATTTTAACTGAGTAAAAAGTACAGAAATTGAGGTTTTGCAATATAATTGTGTTCAAAAGCTCCTAATCAATTATTTGAACTCCTAATATTTGAAAAAACATTTTTGCGGTCCTTTTTGTAGAGGTTTCAGACGAGGAGGTCTAAATGAGCCTTTCAATGGACCCGTTGGAATTTTAACTATGTAAAAAGTAATAAATTGAGGTTTTGCAATATAATTGTGTTGAAAAGCTTCTAATCAATTATTTGAACTCCTAATATTTGAATAAAACATTTTTGCGGTCCTTTTTGTAGAGGTTTCGGACGAGCAGGTCTAAATGGGCCTTTCAATGGACCCGTTCGAATTTTAACTGAGTAAAAAGTACATAAATTGAGGTTTTGCAATATAATTGTGTTGAAAAGCTTCTAATCAATTATTTGAACTCCTAATATTTGAATAAAACATTTTTGCGGTGATTTTTGTAGAGGTTTCGGACGAGCGGGTCAAAATGGGCCTTTCAATGGACCCGTTGGAATTTTAAATGAATAAAAAGTACAGAAATTGAGGTTTTGCAATATAATTGTGTTGAAAAGCTCCTAATCAATTATTTGAACTCCTAATATTAAATAAAAAAAATTTGTGGTCCTTTTTGTAGAGGTTTCGGTCGAGCAGGTCTAAATGGGCCTTTCAATGGACCCGTTGGAATTTTAACTGAGTAAAAGTACAGAAATTGAGGTTTTGCAATATAACTGTGTTCAAAAGCTCCTAATCAATTATTTTAACTCCTAATATTTGAAAAAAACATTTTTGCGGTCCTTTTTGTAGAGGTTTCAGACGAGGAGGTCTAAATGAGCCTTTCAATGGACCCGTTGGAATTTTAACTATGTAAAAAGTAATAAATTGAGGTTTTGTAATATAATTGTGTTGAAAAGCTTCTAATCAATTATTTGAACTCCTAATATTTGAATAAAACATTTTTGCGGTCCTTTTTGTAGAGGTTTCGGACGAGCAGGTCTAAATGGGCCTTTCAATGGACCCGTTGGAATTTTAACTGAGTAAAAAGTACAGAAATTGAGGTTTTGCAATATAATTGTGTTCAAAAGCTCCTAATCAATTTTTTGAACTCCTAATATTTGAAAAAAACATTTTTGCGGTCCTTTTTGTAGAGGTTTCAGACGAGGAGGTCTAAATGAGCCTTTCAATGGACCCGTTGGAATTTTAACTATGTAAAAAGTACATAAATTTTGGTTTTGCAATATAATTGTGTTGAAAAGCTCCTAATCAATTATTTGAACTCCTAATATTTGAATAAAACATTTTTGCGGTCCTTTTTGTAGAGGTTTCGGACGAGGGGGTCTAAATGGGCCTTTCATTGGACCCGTTGGAATTTAAACTGAGTAAAAAGTACATAAATTGAGGTTTTGCAATATAATTGTGTTGGAAAGCTCCTAATCAATTATTTGAACTCCTAATATTTGAATAAAACATTTTTGCGGTCCTTTTTGTAGAGGTTTCGGACGAGGAGGTCTAAATGGGCCTTTCAATGGACACGTTGGAATTTTAACTGAGTAAAAAGTACATAAATTGAGGGTTTGCAATATAATTGATTTGAAAAGCTCCTAATCAATTATTTGAACTTCTAATATTTGAATAAAACATTTTTGCGGTCCTTTTTATAGAGGTTTCGGACGAGGAGGTCTAAATGGGCCTTTCAATGGACCCGTTGGAATTTTAACTGAGAAAAAAGTACATAAATTGAGGTTTTGCAATATAATTGTGTTGAAAAGCTCCTAATCAATTATTTGAAATTCTAATATTTGAATAAAACATTTTCGCGGTCCTTTTTGTAGAGGTTTCGGACGAGCAGGTGTAAATGGGCCTTTCAATGGACCCGTTGGAATTTTAACTGAGTAAAAAGTACATAAATTGAGGTTTTGTAATATAATTGTGTTGAAAAACTCCTAATCAATTCTTTGAACACCTAATATTTGAATAAAACATTTTTGTGGTCCTTTTTGTAGAGGTTTCGGACGAGCAGGTCTAAATGGGACTTTCAATGGACCCGTTGGAATTTTAAATGAGTAAAAAGTACAGAAATTGAGGTTTTGCAATATAATTGTGTTGAAAAGCTCTTAATCAATTATTTGAACTCCTAATATTTGAATAAAACATTTTTGCGGTCCTTTTTGTAGAGGTTTCGGATGAGCAGGTCTAAATGGGCCTTTCAATGGACCCGTTGGAATTTTAACTGAGTAAAAAGTACAGAAATTGAGGTTTTGCAATATAATTGTGTTCGAAAGCTCCTAATCAATTATTTGAACTCCTAATATTTGAATAAAACATTTTTGCGGTCCTTTTTGTAGAGGTTTCGGACGAGGAGGTCTAAATGGGCCTTCAATGGACCCGTTAGAATTTTAAATGAGAAAAAGTACAGAAATTGAGGTTTTGCAATATAATTGTGTTGAAAAGCTCCTAATCAATTATTTGAACTCCTAATATTTGAATAAAACATTTTTGCGGTCCTTTTTGTAGAGGTTTCGGACGAGCAGGTATAAATGGGCCTTTCAATGGACCCGTTGGAATTTTAACTGAGTAAAAAGTACAGAAATTGAGGTTTTGCAATATAATCGTGTTCAAAAGCTCCTAATCAATTATTTGAACTCCTAATATTTGAATAAAACATTTTTGCGGTCCTTTTGGTAGAGGTTTCGGACGAGGAGGTCTAAATGGGCCTTTCAATGGACCCGTTGGAATTTTAACAAAGTAAAAAGTACATAAATTGAGGTTTTGCAATATAATTGTGTTGAAAAGCTTCTAATCAATTATTTGAACTCCTAATATTTGAATAAAACATTTTTGCGGTGCTTTTTGTAGAGGTTTCGGACGAGCGGGTCGAAATGGGCCTTTCAATGGACCCGTTGGAATTTTAAATGAGTAAAAAGTACAGAAATTGAGGTTTTGCAATATAATTGTGTTGAAAATCTCCTAATCAATTATTTGAACTCCTAATATTAAATAAAACATTTTTGCAGTCCTTTTTGTAGAGGTTTCGGTCGAGCAGGTCTAAATGGGCCTTTCAATGGACCCGTTGGAATTTTAACTGAGTAAAAAGTACAGAAATTGAGGTTTTGCAATATAATTGTGTTGAAAAGCTTCTAATCAATTATTTGAACTCATAATATTTGAATAAAAAATTTTTGCGGTCCTTTTTGTAGAGGTTTCGGACGAGCAGGTCTAAATGGGCCTTTCAATGAACCCGTTGGAATTTTAACTGAGTAAAAAGTACATAAATTGAGGTTTTGCAATATAATTGTGTTCAAAAGCTCCTAATCAATTATTTGAACTCATAATATTTAAATAAAACATTTTTGCGGTCCTTTTTGTAGAAGTTTCGGACGAGGAGGTCTAAATGGGCCTTTCAATGGACCCGTTGGAATTTTAACTGAGTAAAAAGTACAGAAATTGAGGTTTTGCAATATAATTGATTTGAAAAGCTTCTAATCAATTATTTGAACTTCTAATATTTGAATAAAACATTTTTGCGGTCCTTTTTGTAGAGGTTTCGGACGAGCAGGTCTAAATGGGCCTTTCAATGGACCCGTTGGAATTTTAACTAAGTAAAAAGTACATAAATTGAGGTTTTGCAATAAAATTGATTTGAAAAGCTCCTAATCAATTATTTGAACTCCTAATATTTGAATAAAACATTTTTTCGGTCCTTTTTGTAGAAGTTTCGGACTAGCAGGTCTAAATGGGCCTTTCAATGGACCCGTTGGAATTTTAACTGAGTTAAAAGTACATAAATTGAGGTTTTGCATTATAATTGATTTGAAAAGCTCCTAATCAATTATTTGAACTCTTAATATTTGAATAAAACATTTTTGTGGTCCTTTTTGTAGAGGTTTCGAACGAGCAGGTCTAAATGGGCCTTTCAATGGACCCGTTGGATTTTTTTTTTGAAGAAAAAAGGGCCTCATTAAAAACCCCTCTAACCACCTTGTGCCGAAGCACAAAGTGAACCTAAGGGGAAAAGAGTACCCTGAGTGTAGGGATGGGCACGGAACCCGAACCCGACGGTTTCCGACCTGACCCGGCCCGATCGGGTCGGGTATTTTTATGAAAAAATCGGGTTCGGGTCGGGTCGGGTCGGGTTTTTGTGTAGGGTGAAAAAATCCTACCCGACCCGACCCGGGACTAATAGTGTAATTTTCCCCTAATTTTTTAGGGATATTTGCAATAATATCCCTTTTAATATATTTTTTTTATAATTAAGTCCTTAAAATTGATTTTTTTTATTTACAATTTAGTCCTTAAATTTATTATTTTTTACAATTAAGTCTCTTAAAATTATTTTTTTTACAATTTAGTCCCTAAAATTGATTTTTTATATAGGTCGGGTCGGGTCGGGTTTAAGGTATTTATTTTCGGGTCGGGTCGGGTTGGGTTTTTTAAAAGATATGGTCGGGTCGGGTCGGGTTCGGGTTTAGGGTTAATATTTTCGGGTCGGGTTCGGGTGGGCCAAAAACCCGGCCCGACCCGTGCCCATCTCTACCTGAGTGTTGTTATTATTATAACAAAATAAGGGCTGAGAGTCAGCCATTACATCAACGTTAATACAGTCAGGAATGACTGAATCGAAATACACAGAAGAAGTAAAGCGTAAAGCCCAAGCGGCTAAGCTATGGGCCATAAAATTGGCCGATCTAGGTACAAAAGATAATGTGATGAAAGGAAAAGACCTAAGCAAAGCCTGTGTATCTGCAATCTGTGGCCCCAGTAGGGAGTTGTCCGCAGTGTTGCGTGAGAGCTTGTTGATCACCGTAGCCGAGTCGGATTCAATGAGCACCTCGCCCCACCCTCTATCTCGGGTCAACATGATACCCGCAACGATTGCATGTAGCTCGACCATGGTGGCATCATGACAGCCTGCCTCATGGACAGCACATCCTCCAACAAACGAGCCATGTGCATCCCTAGCAATGACTCCGATAGCTGCAGCACCAGATCCTGGATGGAATGCTCCGTCGACGTTGATCTTGATACAGCCCGGTCTAGGCGTCGTCCATCGCGGGGGGGCTGCTGCTGGTATGGCGGCTGACACGACAGGGAGAGCGTCAGCGGCTGCGTATTCCTGTAGAAGACTTGTAGCATTCATAGCCGTCAGCCATGTTGGCTGAAGTCTTTGGGAGTGAACCCAGTCATTACGACGGTTCCAGATATTCCAAATTGTTGTGAGAAGCAGAGCAAACCCTGAAGCGTCCAAGCGATAGGTTCCTTCTGATAGCCAAGTCACCATGGAGGTGGTGTGACTATTATAGACACACAACGGAAGCCCCACAAGGCGAAGAACATCCTGAGCAGTTGGGCAATCACGAAGGGCATGTATAGCGGATTCCAGCACCGTTGGGCAAAAAGGACAGTGTCCATCCGTATGATGTATCGCTCGGAGCTTTTCCCCAGTGGGTAAGGCATCACGGCCCGCTCGCCAGCTGAAGGAGCGAATTTTTGGTAAAGTCAGAGATTTGGATATTACTTTCCAGAGACGTGTAGGTCGCGTTACCGGTCTCGCCGGTTGATGGAGAAAAAAGTACCCCGACCTGAATGTATAGGTCCCGGAGTCATGGCGTCCCCAGACCAGCTTGTCTGGCCTATCCTGATAAATCGGAACCCGAAGGATACTCTCAACATCATCCTTATCGAAAGTATTTCGGAGTTTGGACTCATCCCAAGATGCACAGTCACGCGACATGTAATCTCGACAACGCATGGGAGTTCGTCATTATCCTCATATTGTCCAAAAAGCGTAATAGGTTTATCCCCTCCCCATGTATCACTGAGTAGACGTATCGAGCTCTTGGTCCCTGGCCGCCAAAAATAACCAGGCCCTAGGAGATGGATAGCTTGGTGCAGACCTTTCCATGCAAACGAAGCCCGCTTGTCCGCCGAGGCTTGCAGGAGGTCACCTGATGGGTAGTATTTAGCTCGGAGAACCCTTGCCAACAGAGAGTCCGGGTGTGACAGCAGGTGCCAAATTTGCTTCCCTAACAGGGCAATATTGAAAGATCTCAGATCGCAGAAACCTAGGCCTCCCACATTTTTAGGCGTGCAGAGGGTATCCCACGATAAAAGTGGCCAATCGCGCTTATTACTACGCCCGGACCACCAGTAACGCCGTATGGACATAGTAATATCGTCAATTATGTTTTGTGGTAAGAGGTAGCAGGACATCACATACTGTGGCATAGCTTGTGCGACAGCCTTAATGAGGATTTCTCTTCCGCTATATGAAAGGAAGCTGTTATCCCATTTGCTCATACGGGATTGGACTTTATCTCTCACAAAGCATAAGGATGCAGTTCTATTCCTTTTTATTAAAGGGGAACTCCCAAATATATGCCGGTATCATCCACTAAACGTACACCCAAAGATGAACGCATAGCATGGAGAAAGGCGGCGGAGCATCCACGACTGCAGTAAGCGGTAGACTTATTGAAGTTTACCGTTTGACCGGAGGACGAGGCATACTGGGAAAGGACGTATCACAATCTATCCACTTCCGCTGGTTCATTGCGAAGGAACACCAAACTATCATCTGCGAAGAGGAGATGTGTAACCTTGGGCCCACGGCAACTAGCACTAAGACCAGAAAGGCATCCTTCTTTTTGCTCCATTTCCAAAGCTGCTGATAGGCCTTGGGAACAAATTAGGAATAGATCACCTTGACGGATACCCCGGGTAGGGAAAAATTCCTCCGATATCGTGCCATTAATCTTTACCGAAAATGAGACCAAGGATACGCATCGTAGGATAAGGTTGACCCAATCCCGCGCAAACCTCATACGGAGCATGACATCCCTTAGAAAGGACCATTCTACCTTGTCAAAGGCCTTTTCCATATCGAGCTTGACAGCCGCTCCTTGGGAGGAGAGTGTGCCACTAGAGTGAAGGGTGTGTATCAGCTCATGTGCAATCAAAATGTTGTCGGTAATATTGCGTCCGCTGATAAACACCGCTTGCGAATCGCTGATACAAGAAGATAGGGATAGCTTCAGGCGATTCACCAGAACCTTAGAGACCGTTTTGTATATGACCGTACACAGACTGATCGGACGAAAGTGCTTCATAGTGGTGGGGTCAGAAATCTTAGGAATAAGCACTATGACCGATCGGTTAACCGATGCCATATCGGCTTTCCCTTGTAGGAGATCCATACATAGAGAAGTGAAGTCAGGACCAATCATATCCCAATGCTGTCTGTAAAAACTACTGGGAAATCCATCAATACCAGGTGCTTTCTTAGGATTGATATCCAGAAAAGCGGCACGGATTTCTTCTATCGTGAAGGGCCGTAGGAGATTATCATTCATAGCTGTGGTCACCGTGGGGCGAATATTGTTCAGCAGTTCCGGTGAGGGCACCGGACAATCTGATGAAAATATATCTTTAAAGTACGATGACACGATTTGTAAAATGTCAGCAGTGGAGGATTGCCAAACTCCAGTATCATCCATTAGTCCCTTGACTGCGTTTTTCCTACGTCGTTTAGTGGCCCTCGCATGGAAGTATGTGGTATTTTTATCCCCGTTGGTTAACCAGGAGATGCGAGAGCGTTGGGCCCAGTAAGCCTCTTTAGCTACTGACAATTTCCGGAGTTCCAATTTAGCACTGTGAAGTGTGGAAAGAGCTTGCCGGGATAGGTGTCTACGTCGCAGTAGATTGTTGATAGAACGTTGCAACTGTTGCATGCGGAGAGTGGACCGCTTACGTTGAGCGTGCTGCCACTCTTGAAGATTATGGCCCAACGCGGATAGTTTGTCCAAAATTGACCCTTGTGTGGCAGCCCAAGTTTTTTTACAAACTTGGATGCCTGCGGGGTCATGAGCCCAACAGGTTTCAAACCGAAAATGATCCACTGCCTGCTGGGTATAGTGGTTCGTTAATGGGACATTTTCGGTATCCAATATGATGACACCATGATCCGACTCGAGTGAAAATGAGTGGAAGTGACCGTAATTGGGAAATTTGTGCATCCATTGCGAGCATGCCAAGAAGCGGTCGAGCCGTTCGCAAACCGGATTGACATTAGGCCCCGTGCGGGTCCAAGTGAACCAACCCGTGTTTGGTTTACAATCGAACAAGTTATTTCTCGTTAGACAATCGCGAAAGTTTAGAATTTGTGATCGAGGCCTACGATTGCCACCTTGTTTTTCCGAGTCATCTAAGATGTCATTTAAATCACCTCCAATGAGCCAAGGAAGAGATGATTTTGTTTTAAGGGAATCGAATAGTTCCCACGTATATTTTTTCATGTTCGTGGCTGCGTACCCGTAAAACGAAATCGACAATGAGAGCTATTCACAATAACATCAATGTATCTCGTCGAGGACGAGAGAAAATCAAGAGTAATGTTTTTATTAAAAAGCAGGCATAAACCTGCACAAGTAGGGCTGCTATCCACAGCAAAAAAGCCCTCCATATCAAGAGAATGTTTAATGGAATCAAACTTAGAAATGTTTAAACGAGTTTCAGACAGGAAAATAAAATCTAGACCTAAACGTGAAACAATGGAACGAAGCTCGTGAACCACCGAGGGCATACCAAGTCCCCGACAGTTCCAACATATGGCTCTCATTTCTCTCGGCGGGGTTGACCGTCAACCACCGCCGAAGAGTTTTTGCTTCTCATCCCAGCTCTCTTTTGGTTTTTCTCCGCCTGTTTCACTGCTTTTCCGGCCACCAATGGCGATGTTCTCGGACGTTTAGCAATCCCACCAGTGATAATGGACGATGTGCGTTTAGCCTTTTTTAGGGTTGCAGCGTCCGGACCCTTGTCGGTTGTGGCAGCCAACCAAACCTCAAATTCCGGGTTGACCGGTTCTTTCTCTTTGTCTTTTGGACCTTTTCCTTTGTTCGAGCTTTCCCCGGTGGCCGTATCATCCACGATTGGTACCGGAATGGAATCCTCATCTATCAAAATGAAACGTTTGTCCGGCGGAGTGTCGGACTTGTATGGTTGCATGGCAAGATCATCATCAACGTCAGCCTCCTTTGAGTCGTTGATCACGGATTCCGCATCCGCTGGTATCATGTCCAGTGGTGCAACGTCCAAAGGCTCCTGCTGAGCAGCAACAGCATCAACATCAATCTCACCCCCGATTTCAGCGGCTGTCCCTTCTGCCGGCAGTGGCGCAGCATCATCGGTAGGAGGGGTGACAATATCCTCTCCCAAAAGATCCTCCTCCTCCAGATTCAGTGAGCCACCGCCCGGCTGCCCCGTGGGTGAACTTTTTGCCACGTCCGGAGTGGCCATCGGGGTGGCAGCTGCCTTACCCTTCCCGTTGATTCCTGAGAGGACAACGACAGAGACAATCGATCGTGAAAACAAGCTAAAGGAAAATGTAATGAAGCATAGCAATATTACATCCCACATAAAATCATTGTATTGTCCGTATATAAGGCATGCCAATAAAGATGCAGTCCAAAAATTATCACTGCATGTAATCCTATATGATGATAATATATTCCATGCAAAAGCATTGTAATGGCTGCATAAAAAATAAGAGAGCAAGCTGATTATCCCACTACACGCACAGTGAAGATGAAAAATAGGGCACAGGCGGAAAATGATATGCCACATATATTTGTTAAAAACGTGGAAAAAAAGAGGGTAGCCCTAATAATCACGACATATATAAGATAACAAATATATTGAACGTTGGAACATAAACCTACTGTCCATAACCAATTGCTGAAAAAATTATGAGAAAAGGAAACGGAACCTGTGGATCGTTCCTACGGATTAGAAGAGGAACCTGGCTCGAAATACCGGATCCGTCCTCTAACATTTGTTTTCACCTTTGGCTTAGGGGCCGGTGCACGAAGCCAGTCGCTGTACGACAGTCCCACACTTGGCTTATCCTTGAAGGCAGCACAGGTTTCACGTAAATGAAACAACATTCCACAGCCATGACAGAAGTTAGGTAACTTCTCGTATCGTACCGGAAGCATTTTTGGCTTCTCCGGATTTTCCTCATCAGCTAGAGCGACGCCTCGCCTAAGGGGCTGATTAACGTCTATGAGCACCCCAACTCGTAGGAACTGTACTCGGTTCCCTTCATCATCTTTGCGAGTGTCAGTGCTTATCACAGTACCTAGACCGCTGCCTAGAGCACGCCCGGATGCATTAGCCATAGTGTCTCCAATCATCATTGCGAGTGGGACGCGTAGGATACGGACCCATATACTCATGTGTGTAAATCTGTATTCCTCCAGTGTTAGCTGGGGTTGAATGGGAGCGAGGGTCAGCCAATCTCTCTTAAACGTCCATGGCCCCCTCTTGAGAATGTCCCTGACTTTCGCAACGGTTTCAAACTTGAAAAGGAAGTATCTCGAGCCGAGGATTGTGGTGGATATAAGCTTATCTTCCTTCCAAACGGCTGTGAATACCTTCACCAGGGCAGTATCGTCTGGTTTCGTTGTGGGGAAGAGCTTCCCTAGTAACGAGCAGCGTTGGTCCTCCAATGGAATGGCCTTTGTGGCCTTAGGGGCGTAGACCATTGCCTGCTCTTCAGCAGTAAATTGCAGGTTGTCGAATTGGTCCAAGAACGAGTCCGAGGAAGCCATTGTATGTGGAAGTTTGGAAAAGGGAAAATTGATGCAACAGCCGTCTAGGATGGAACTAGCGTATGAGATGTTGCTCCAGTAATATCCCACGTTAAATGATAAGGTGAGGTGAACCACCCGGATAATTTGAAACAATTTCAAATTGAGGTATTCAAATTTGAATTGATGAAGGTTTATCGGATAGGAGATAATCCAATTTGAATGATTGGATAAGGAGTAGAGAACTAGGATACTAGTAAAATTCCTATCTTTAAGTTGTGTATCCAATTTGAATAAATGGATTATATGAAGAGAGGATAAATCCGATTGAAATTCAAATGCTAGAGGCCTCCAGCCAATATTCCTAGATAATAGGGAGCTGGTTGTTAGGTAGAATTTGAGTCCTAGTTGAAGACTCCACGTGAGCATTGATAGGAATTTAAAATAAAACAAATCCCTAAAAAATAGGCCTTTATCGTGGACTTGAAAATTCCTGATCTTACAGTCGTTGGAGAACGGTAAAGGTGGCGGTGATCGGGCAGCCGTCGGAAACTGCTGGGGCCACTGCCTCCGTCGCATATGGCGACATATGGATGTAGCATCCTCCAGGAGCTCCGGCTGCATGTGCCATGCAAACCATGTGAAGGTTTTGGTAAGAGGGACGTGTATGCCTTGCCCGACATGCATTAGAAAACCATCAGCATGAGGGTAGGGCGTTCTATGTCCAAAGGCTAGCCATGAGGGCTTCAATTGCCACCGTTCCGGTAGCCCAAGTGGCGTTAATCTTTCGAGTAAGCCGGTGGGGTTACAAGGCCCAGAGGGCCAGGAAAGTTCCCATTCATAAGAATGAGGTGGATGTTTGCAAGGCCTCGAGGGCCAGGATTGATGCATCACTGCCGGGGGCCTTAGAAATAAAGCATAGCCCGGCCAATGCTGAATCCACATCCCTAATGTATTAATAACATAAGAAATGTGGCCGATGGGATCGAACCAAGGTTGGATCCTTAATAATGTAATTAAAAGATAATTACGCTGGTGAAAAATGGAAGTAAAATTAACAAGAGAAGAAGTACGTACCTTTGCCAATTCCGCTCTGGTGGTGGCATGCAGCCAAAGCCTACGGTTGTGAAAAGGATCACTAAGTCGGCTGTCGGTGGCATGAAAATAAAGACAGTGGTTGCATGTTGTCAAGGGGTGGCATTTTAGGTGGTGTATATGTGGTGGCCGTGGGGGAGGAGTATCAAGGTTGTGGCGGAAGGGATGGTGGTTGGTGTGGAGGAGGTGAGGGAGAGAGAGAAAAAGCAAAAGGAGGAAATGAGAGATTTCAGAGAGAATTTTCATTTCCCCAAAAAGTATAACTCACCCGTTGACCCGTTGGAATTTTAACTGACCCGTTGGAATTTTAACTGAGTAGAAAGTACAGAAATTGAGTTTTTGCAATGTAATTGTGTTGAAAAGCTTCTAATCAATTACATGAACTCCTAAAATTTGATTAAAACTTGTTTTATGGTCCTTTTTGTAGAGGTTTCGGACAAGCGGGTCGAAATGGGCCTTTCAATGGACCCGTTGGAATTTTAAATGAGTAAAAAGTATAAAAATTGAGGTTTTGCAATATAATTGTGTTGAAAAGCTCCTAATCAATTACATGAACTCCTAAAATTTGATTAAAACTTGTTTTGTAGTCCTTTTTGTAGAGGTTTCGGACGAGCGGGTCGAAATGGGCCTTTCAACGGACCCATTGGAATTTTAAATGAGTAAAAAGTACAAAAATTGAGGTTTTGAAATATAATTGTGTTTACAAGGTCCTAATCAATTATTTTAACTTCTAATATTTGAATAAAACATTTTTGTGGTCCTTTTTGTAGAGGTTTCGGACGAGCAGGTCTAAATGGGCCTTTCAATGGACCCTTTGGAATTTTAACTGAGTTAAAAGTACAGAAATTGAGGTTTTGCAATATACTTGTGTTGAAAAGCTCCTAATCAATTACATGAAATCCTAAAATTTGATTAAAACTTGTTTTTGCAGTCCTTTTTGTAGAGGTTTCGGACGAGCGGGTCGAAATGGGCCTTTCAATGGACCCGTTGGAATTTTAACTGAGTAAAAAGTACTGAAATTGAGGTTTTGCAATATACTTGTGTTGAAAAGCTCCTAATCAATTACATGAACTCCTAAAATTTGATTAAAACTTGTTTTGCAGTCCTTTTTGTAGAGGTTTCGGACGAGCGAGTCGAAATGGGCCTTTCAATGAACCCGTTTGAATTTTAAATGAGTAAAAAGTACAGAAATTGAGGTTTTGCAATATAGCTGTGTTGAAAAGCTCCTAATCAATTATTTGAACACCTAATATTTGAATAAAACATTTTTGCGGTCCTTTTTGTAGAGGTTTCGGACGAGCAGGTCTAAATGGGCCTTTCAATGGACCCGTTGGAATTTTAACTGATTAAAAAGTACAAAAATTGAGGTTTTGCAATATACTTGTGTTGAAAAGCTCCTAATCAATTACATTAACTCCTAAAATTTGATTAAAACTTGTTTTGTAGTCCTTTTTGTAGAGGTTTCAGACGAGCGGGTCGAAATGGGCCTTTCAATGGACCCGTTGGAATTTTAACTGATTAAAAAGTACAGAAATTGAGGTTTTGCAATATACTTGTGTTGAAAAGCTCCTAATCAATTACATGAACTCCTAAAATTTGATTAAAACTTGTTTTGCAGTCCTTTTTGTAGAGGTTTCGAACGAGCGAGTCGAAATGGGCCTTTCAATGGACCCGTTGGAATTTTAAATGAGGAAAAAGTAAAGAAATAAAGGTTTTGCAATATAATTGTGTTGAAATGCTCCTAATCAATTATTTGAACTCCTAATATTTGAATAAAACATTTTTGCGGTCCTTTTTGTAGAGGTTTCGGACTAGTAGGTCTAAATGGTCCTTTCAATGGACCCGTTGGAATTTTAACTGAGTTAAAAGTACAGAAATTAAGGTTTTGCATTATACTTGTGTTGAAAAGCTCCTAATCAATTACATGAACTCCTAAAATTTTGATTAAAACTTGTTTTGCGGTCCTTTTTGTAGAGGTTTCGGATGAGCAGGTCGAAATGGGCCTTTCAATGGACCCGTTAGAATTTTAACTGAGTAAAAAGTACAAAAATTGAGGTTTTGCAATATACTTGTGTTGAAAAGCTCCTAATCAATTACATGAACTCCTAAAATTTGATTAAAAATTGTTTTGCAGTCCTTTTTATAGAGGTTTCGGACGAGCGGGTCGAAATGGGCCTTTCAACGGACCCGTTGGAATTTTAAATGAGTAAAAAGTACATAAATTGAGGTTTTGAAATATAATTGTGTTTAAAAGCTCCTAATCAATTATTTGAACTCCTAATATCTGAATAAAACATTTTTGCGGTCCTTTTTGTAGAGGTTTCGGACGAGCAGATCTAAATGGGCCTTTCAATGGACCCGTTGGAATTTTAACTGAGTAAAAAGTACCGAAATTGAGGTTTTGCAATATACTTGTGTTGAAAAGCTCCTAATCAATTACATGAACTCCTAAAATTTGATTAAAACTTGTTTTGCAGTCCTTTTTGTATAGGTTTCGGACGAGAGGGTTGAAATGGGCCTTTCAATGGACCCGTTGGAATTTTAAATGAGTAAAAAGTACAGAAATTGAGGCTTTGCAATATAATTGTGTTGAAAAGATCTTAATCAATTATTTAAACTCCTAATATTTGAATAAAACATTTTTGCGGTCCTTTTTGTAGAGGTTTAAGACTAGCAGGTCTAAATGGGCCTTTCAATGGACCCGTTGGAATTTTAACTGAGTTAAAAGTACAGAAATTGAGGTTTTGCAATATACTTGTGTTGAAAAGCTCTTAATCAATTACATGAACTCCAAAATTTGATTAAAACTTGTTTTGCGGTCCTTTTTGTAGAGGTTTCGGACGAGCGGGTAGAAATGGGCCTTTCAATGGACCCGTTGGAATTTTAACTGAGTAAAAAGTACAGAAATTGAGGTTTTGCAATATACTTGTGTTGAAAAGCTCCTAATCAATTACATGAACTCCTAAATTTTGATTAAAACTTGTTTTGCAGTCCTTTTTGTAGAGGTTTCGGACGAGCGGGTCGAAATGGGCCTTTCAATGGACCCGTTGGAATTTTAAATGAGGAAAAAGTAAAGAAATAAAGGTTTTGCAATATAATTGTGTTGAAATGCTCCTAATCAATTATTTGAACTCCTAATATTTGATTAAAACACTTTTGTGGTCCTTTTTGTAGAGGTTTCGGACGAGCAGGTCCAAATGGGCCTTTCAATGGACCCGTTGGAATTTTAACTGTGTAAAAAGTACAGAAATTGAGGTTTTGCAATATAATTGTGTTGAAAAGCTCCTAATCAATTACATGAACTCCAAAATTTCATTAAAACTTGTTTTGCGGTCCTTTTTGTAGAGGTTTCGGACGAGCGGGTCGAAATGGGCCTTTCTATGGACCCGTTGGAATTTTAAATGAGTAAAAAGTACAGAAATTGAGGTTTTGAAATATAATTGTGTTGAAAAGCTCTTAATCAATTACATGAACTCCTAAAATTTGATTAACACTTGTTTTGCAGTCCTTTTTGTAGAGGTTTCGGACGAGCGGGTCGAAATTGGCCTTTCTATGGATCCGTTGGAATTTTAAATGAGTAAAAAGTACAGAAATTGAGGTTTTGCAATATAATTGTGTTGAAAAGCTACTAATCAATTATTTGAATTCCTAATATTTGAATAAAACATTTTTGCGGTCCTTTTTGTAGAGGTTTCGGACGAGCAGGTCTAAATGGGCCTTTTAATGGACCCGTTGGAATTTTAACTTAGTAAAAAGTACAGAAATTGAGGTTTTGCAATATAATTGTGTTGAAAAGCTCCTACTCAATTATTTGAACTCCTAATATTTGAATAAAACATTTTTGTGGTCCTTTTTGTAGAGGTTTCGGACGAGCGGGTCGAAATGGGCCTTTCAATGGACCCGTTGGAATTTTAACTGAGTAAAAAGTACATAAATTGAGGTTTTGCAATATAATTGTGTTGAAAAGCTCCTAATCAATTACATTAACTCCTAAAATTTGATTAAAACATGTTTTGCAGTCCTTTTTGTAGAGGTTTCGGACGAGCGGGTTGAAATGGGCCTTTCAATGGACCCGTTGGAATTTTAACTGAGTAAAAAGTACAAAAATTGAGGTTTTGCAATATAATTGTGTTAAAAAGATCCTAATCAATTATTTGAAATCCTAATATTTGAATAAAACATTTTTGCGGTCCTTTTTGTAGAGGTTTCAGACGAACAGGTCTAAATGGGCCTTTCAATGGACCCGTTGGAATTTTAACTGAGTAAAAAGTACAAAAATTGAGGTTTTGCAATATAATTGTGTTGAAAAGCTCCTAATAAATTATTTGAACTCCTAATATTTGAATAAAACCTTTTTGCGGTCCTTTTTGTAGAGGTTTCGGACGAGCAGGTCTAAATGGGCCTTTCAATGGACCCGTTGGAATTTTAACTGAGTAAAAAGTACAGAAATTGAGGTTTTACAATATAATTGTGTTGAAAAGCTCCTAATCAATTACATGAATTCCTAAAGTTTGATTAAAACTTGTTTTGCAGTCCTTTTTGTAGAGGTTTCGGACGAGATGTTCGAAATGGGCCTTTCAATGGACTCGTTGGAATTTTAACTGAATAAAAAGTACAAAAATTGCGGTTTTGCAATATAATTGTGTTGAAAATCTCCTAATAAATTACATGACTCATAAAATTTGATTAAAACTTTTTTTTTCAGTCCTTTTTGTAGAGGTTTCGGACGAGCGGGTCGAAATGGGCCTTTCAATGGACCCGTTGGAATTTTAACTAGGTAAAAAGTACAGAAATTGCGGTTTTGCAATATAATTGTGTTGAAAAGCTCCTAATAAATTATTTGAACTCCTAATATTTGATTAAAACTTGTTTTGCGGTCCTTTTTGTAGAGGTTTCGGACGAGCAGGTCTAAATGGGCCTTTTAATGGACCCGTTGGAAGTTTAACTGATTAAAAAGTACAGAAATTGAGGTTTTGCAATATAATTGATTTGAAAAGCTCCTAATCAATTATTTGATCTCTTAATATTTGAATATAACTTTTTTGTGGTCCTTTTTGTAGAGGTTTCGAACGAGCAGGTCTAAATGGGCCTTTCAATGGACCCGTTGGAATTTTAACTGAGTAAAAAGTACAGAAATTGAGTTTTTGCAATGTAATTGTGTTGAAAAGCTTCTAATCAATTACATGAACTCCTAAAATTTGATTAAAACTTGTTTTGTGGTCCTTTTTGTAGAGGTTTCGGACGAGCGGGTCGAAATGGGCCTTTCAATGGACCCGTTGGAATTTTAACTGAGTAAAAAGTACAGAAATTGAGGTTTTGCAATATAATAGTGTTGAAAAGCTCCTAATCAATAACATGAACTCCTAAAATTTGATTAAAACTTGTTTTACAGTCCTTTTTGTAGAGGTTTCGGACGAGCGGGTTGAAATGGGCCTTTCAATAGACCCGTTGGAATTTTAGCTGAGTAAAAAGTACAGAAATTGAGGTTTTGCAATATAATTGTGTTAAAAAGCTCCTAATCAATTATTTGAACTCCTTATATTTGAATAAAACATTTTTGCGGTCCTTTTGTAGAGGTTTCGGACGAACAGGTCTAAATGGGCCTTTCAATGGACCCGTTGGAATTTTAACCGAGTAAAAAGTACATAAAATTAGGTTTTGCAATATAATTGTGTTGAAAAGCTCCTAATCAATTATTTGAACTCCTAATTTTTGAATAAAACCTTTTTGCGGTCCTTTTTGTAGAGGTTTCAGACGAGCAGGTCTAAATGGGGATCCTCAGAAGATTGAGGCGGTGATTAATTGGAAGGTTCCTAAGTCTGTTCATGAGGTTCGTAGTTTCCTTGGTTTGGCGGGATACTACCGGAGGTTTGTGGATGGGTTTTCTAAGATTGTTGCACCTTTGACAAAGTTGTTGCAAAAGGAT
Source organism: Hibiscus tridactylites (assembly GCA_958450335.1). Lineage (NCBI taxonomy): Eukaryota > Viridiplantae > Streptophyta > Magnoliopsida > Malvales > Malvaceae > Hibiscus > Hibiscus tridactylites. The sequence continues at coordinate 29,437,871 of OY288287.1, forward strand.
GTTAAGTATGAATGGACGGAAGCGAGACAGCAGGCTTTTGAGAAGCTTAAGGCAGCTTTGACGCAAGCTCCGATCTTGGTTCAACCTGAATCAGGGAAAGAGTTTGTGGTCTATAGTGATGCGTTCTATGTTGGTTTGGGATGTGTGTTGATGCAAGAGGGTAAGGTGGTGGCTTATGCATCGCGGCAGTTGAAGGTGCATGAGCGCAATTATCCTACGCATGATATTGAGTTGGCTGCGGTGGTTTTTGCTTTGAAGATCTAGAGACATTACCTGTATGGTGAGAAGTGTACTGTGTACACGGATCACAAGAGTTTGAAGTATCTGATGTCTCAGAAGGAGTTGAATCTTAGGCATCGACGTTGGGTGGAGTTGCTCAAGGATTATGATTTGACGATTGAGTATCACCCTGGAAAAGCTAATGTTGTGGCGGATGCCTTGAGTAGGAAGGTAGCTGTTGAGTTGAGGGCTATGTTTGCCAGTTTGAGTATTTCGCGTGATGGTGGTCTTGTGGCTGAGTTGCAAGTGAAACAATCTTTGGTTCAGTTGATCAAGGAAAAACAGTTGCTGGATGATTCCTTGGTGCCGCATGTTCAGGATATCGCGGAGGAGAGGCCTTCAGATTTCTACTTTAATGATGATGGAGTGTTGTGTTTTGGGAGTCGGATAGTAGTGCCCAATGATGCTGATTTGAGGCGTGCTATTCTGACTGAAGGTCATAGTAGTCCTTTTGCTATGCACCCTGGTAGTACTAAGATGTATCGTGATCTTCGTGATGAGTACTATTGGGTGGGTTTGAATAAGGATGTTGCTGAGTTTGTGAGCAAGTGCATGGTGTGTCAGCGAGTTAAGGCTGAGCATCAGGTTCCTTCAGGGTTGTTGCAACCGTTGAGAATCCCTGAATGGAAGTGGGAAAGGATTACCATGGATTTTGTATCTGGTTTACCTTTGTCACCATCGAAGAAGAATTCGGTGTGGGTGATTGTGGATCGCCTGACGAAGTGTGCACATTTCTTGCCTGTGCATACTACATATTCTTTGGATAAGCTTGCGGAGCTGTACATTGCTGAGATTGTGCAGCTGCATGGTGTGCCAAAGTCGATTGTGTCGGATAGGGATCCGAGGTTTACATCGCGTTTCTGGCAGTGTTTGCATCAAGCTTTGGGTACACGGTTGAATTTCAGTACATCTTATCATCCTCAGTCGGATGGTCAGTCAGAGCATGTTATCCAGATTTTGGAGGATATGTTGAGGTGCTGTGTGATTGAGTTCCAGGGCTCTTGGGAGAAACATTTGCCTTTGGTGGAGTTTGCCTATAACAATAGTTATCAGGCAAGTATTCAAATGGCACCTTATGAAGCTTTGTACGGGAGGAAGTGTAGGACTCCTCTTTGTTGGGCTGAAACGGGTCAGAAGTTGGTTTCGATGTCGGCTTTGTTGAAGGGAACCACCAAGAAGGTGAAGCTCATTTGTGAGCGTTTGAAGGCAGCTTCTGATCGGCAAAAGTCTTACGCGGATTTGAAGCGTAAGGAGATTGAGTATGCGGTGGGTGACCGTGTGTTTTTGAAGGTTTCGCCTTGGAAAAAGGTGATGAGGTTTGGCCGTAAGGGTAAGTTGAGCCCTAGGTACATTGGACCATACGAGGTGATTGAGCGTGTGGGTCCTGTTGCGTACAAGTTGAGGCTACCTCAAGAGTTGGAGAAGATTCATGATGTGTTTCATGTTTCTATGCTTCGGAAGTATAGATCGGATCCTTCGCATGTGATGCATGTGGAAGAAGTGGAATTGAATCCGGATTTGACCTATGATGAGGAACCGGTGAAGATTCTGGATTCGGATAGCAATGTTCTTCGTGGCAAGACCATTGATTTGGTAAAGGTGTTTTGGAAGCATCGTGGTGTTGAAGAAGCCACGTGGGAACGGAAGGATGACATGCTGAAGCAGTTTCCGTATCTCTTTCCTTCAGGTAAATTTCGAGGAAGAAATTTCTTAAGGGGGGGAGAGTTGTAACGCCCCAATTTTGGGCTTAGGAGTTTTGGGATTCGGACCGGTTCGGTCGGAGTGCGGTTCGAATATATAAAGGTGATTAGGAAAGCCTAGTTCGGGTTGCATTAAAAATATGGAAAAATGTCTTAAAATCCTCTTTTATTATATATAAGAGAATGGTGAAATCAATTTTACAAAATAAGGTTTGGAAGTGTGACATTTTGGTTAGTGACCAAAATGTAATTTTCGAAAACTGTGAGACTGTTTTAAAAAGGATTGAAACTTTGAATCTTTAAGGAGCTATTTACCCAATGGGAGTTTCTCCAGATTTTTCTAAAGTATTAAATGATTAATTAATGGTTTTTAAATAAAAGAAAAGTGGAGGGAAGATATTTTGGCCATAACTAACTTTTCTCTCAAATCTTCCATTTTCATTTTCTCTCATCTTTTCTCTCAAACCAAACACCTTTTCTCCAGAGCTTTTCCCTCTGATTTTGTCACCTAAATAACTCATTTCAATTCTCTTTTGATCTTCAATCATCTCTTCAACAAAACCTTTGCATTTGCTAAGTGGATTTTCAAGAATTTGGTTCCAAAAAGGGAGAAAACTCAAGTTTGGAGGTAAGAACGTCCTTCTCCTATAAACTCTCAGTTCTTTACTGAAATTCCTAAGTTCTCAATCCTTAATTTGTGTTTTAAAAAAGGTTTTAAGGTTGTGTTCTTGATCTTGGCTTTTAAATGCAAGATTTGGTTGATTTTGGTTAAAATTCTTGTGATCTGTTTGGGTTGTGTTTTGAGGTGTCTTTTTGATGTTAAATGAATGTTAAATTGATGAGAAGTTGAGGTTTAATTAATGCAATCCCGGATAGGTTGATTTTCCTAAGTTTAGCTTGAGTTCTTGATGGTTTTTGGAGTGATCTTGATGATCTGTTATAGCTGGAGGTATAAGGGTGATGTTAGATCCTTTTTGGACGTTAATTGATGATTAAGGATGATTTGTTTTGATGGATCATGGCTGGGTAATGTTGTGGAGTTGTTTGGATGCATTTTTGGTTGTGTTTGGTGGCCGAAAATGGAGTGTGGATGAGAGCAGCGAATTTAGGTGCTTTCATTGAAGATATTAATGAATGATGATGCATTAATCCTCTGCTTTGATGTGTTTAAAACAGGGGAGTCATCTTTGGATCCTAGTGGTGGTGATCCGGAAGCTTGATTGGTGTTTCGGCAAGTGGCGAAACGGAATCGGTGAGTGGATTTTGGTTTTCAGCTTTGAAACCAAGGTTTTGAAGGTTTGGGAGCTTAGTTTAAGTCTAAGCAACTTAGCTAAGCTCAAGAGTAAGTTTTCGGAAAAACTCTCTTGATGATGAACCATGGATTGGTTGTATGCAATGTGGTTTGTTTGCATGTTTTAAATCCTGTTTTGAAAGCATATTTAGCATGTTTATTTGCTGAGATTATAAGCCATGTGTTGAAGGATGCTCAAGGTAAGAGATCCTTGTTTTTGAACATTGTTTTAATGTTGTTTGATGCTTAAAGATGCATGATGTTTATGGCTTGATAAATGCTTTAAAACAGTGGAATATTGTGGTTAATGATGCATATTGGCAAGTGATGGTTAAGGTCACAAAGGTGGTTAAAAGTCCTTGTGTGAGCCTTGTTTATTTAAGAACAACATGGTGGTTAAAAGTCCATGGTTGGTTCTTGGTTAAGATCACCAAGGTGGTTAAAATTCCTTGAGTGAGTCTTGTTTATTTAAGAACAACATGGTGTTTAAAAGTCCATGGTTGGTTCTTGGTTAAGGTTACAAAGGTGGTTAAAATTCCTTGTGTAAGCCTTGTTTACTTAAGAACTCCAAGGTGTTTAAAAGTCCTTGGGAGATTCTTGTTAAGGACACAAAGGTGTTTAAAAGTCCTTGTGTGGTCCTTGTCATGGTGTTTAAAAGTCCATGGATGATTCTTGTTAAGGACACAATGGTGTTTAAAAGTCCATGTGTGGTCCTTGGAAATTGTAAGATCACAATGGTGTTTAAAAGTCCATGTGTGGATCTTATGTTGAATGTATCACTTGTTGCCAATATGACATGATATGAACTTGAAGCATGAATTGCTTGTTTTAAATGCTTTAGTGCTTGTGCAAATGATGTTGAACAAAGGTTTATAAATATGTTTTATAAATGCATTATTGTGTGGTTTTAAATGAGCATTCCTCACTAAGCTTTTGCTTACGCTCTCTCTTTTCTCAAACCAATAATGCAGAGCATTGAAGTGCATTTTGGGGCAGCAAGGAAGCCAAGCATCCAAGTGAAGGTTTTAAGCTCATGTATGGTGAACATTTTCTCAAAACTATTAGCTTTTGGGTATTTGGCAATGGGGGACCTATGTTGTTGTTTTGGGAGATGTTTTGGACTCCCTAAGTTGGATTTCTGATGATAATAATGTTGGAACTTGTAATTGGCCTTTGAGATGTGGTTTTGGCATATTGAAGCTTGAATGGTTTTATAAGTAGGATGCATGCCTATAGAATTGGGGATTTTCATAATTGATGCCATGTTGATGTTTGGTTGATGCATTTATGTTCCTTGTATGTTGAATGACTTGCTGGTATAATTTGGTGGCTTTTGGAGCATGTTTGATGGGTCTATTGTGTGATAAACCAACAATTTTTCTGCAATCTGGGCAACCTCTTTCGTAACAGGTGCTACCGTATCGGAACAGGGGCCTGAAATGGTCTGGGCGTTCCAAAACGGAAGGAATTGTTCCGGAACGGTTTGGCCTCTGCCAGGCCCTGTTTCGGTACCAGTTTCGGAACGGTCCCGCGTTTCGGAATGGGTCTTCCCTGTTCCGAAACACTCGACTGTTGGGCATTGAAATTGTTGGTTATATGTTTTGAAATGTTTGCATTTTAGTCATGAACCTTGTGGTTGCAATTAAATGAGTTTGAGATGTCCGTTTGAGCTGAAATTTGACAGAGAAGCATGAAAGATGATTAATTTCAAGTTTGTAACTTTAAATTGGGTTAAGTCCTTATAATATTCAGAATTTACAATTTGGTCCCTAAAGTCGTAATTTGTGTAATTGGGTCCCTGAATGTTCTCTGATGATTATGATCTTTGTGTATGCTGATTGTATGATCATATCTAGGGATAATGTGCATCTAGACAAGTTTAAAAAGAAAAAAAGGGTCGTTAATCAAGGTTGACTTTCGGGTTGACTTTGGTTTTCCCCGTGTAAACTTCTTAATTCGGTTCATCCGTCTGGGCCGGGTTAAGGGGGTTACATTTGGTAGTATCAGAGCTGAGTTCTCGAGTAATTGGGAATGTTTATGTGCATGATTAAAGTATGTATGCTTTGTATGCTTGTTGAGTGAAAGCATGTGGAGTGAATTGTAAATGTGTTGCAATTGAGGTGTATGCTGTGGTGAAGCATGTTCTGGGTACCCATTGCCAAATCAAAGCTAATGTAATGATATTGTTTTTAAGTGAAAATGAGCTTGAGTACTTGGATTGCTTACCTTGCTGGGCCTGACTTTGTTTATTTGCATTGTGATTGCATTGTTATAGTATGGCACCTCGTAGAGAGTTGAGGAGTAATGTGCGAGCTACGACTCAGAATGAGAATGAGAATGAGGAGAATGTTGAAAGTGCGGTGGATTTACCTCCTCCACCTGGTGGTGGTGGTGCTGTGGGTGAAGGAGCTGGAGCTGCAGCTGGTGCTGGGGTCGTTGGACCTGAGGCTGGTCAGGGGCAAGCTATTCCTGACATGACAGTGTTGATTCAAGCTATTGCTGGAGCTTTTCAAGCAGCGGTAGCTGGAGCTCAAGGAGCTGTGCATCAGGGAGATGTTGGAGTTAGACTACCCTTGGAACGTTTGCGCAGTCTGGGAGGGACTGAGTTCAGGGGTTTGTCAGCTGAAGGTTCTGAGGCTTGGTTGGATAGTACCAAGAGAATCTTGGGTCAGATGAGTTGCACTCATGTGCAGAAGCTGGGATGTGTAGTATCGTTGCTGCAGGATGATGCTTATACGTGGTGGACAACCACTATCGCTGGGATGGCGGAAGCTGACGTAACTTGGACGTTCTTTCAGAACGCGTTCAAGAGAAGGTATCTGGGTGTGAGATACCTAGATGAAAAGAAGAGGGAGTTTATGTCTCTTACCCAGGGGAGCATGTCTGTGGCTGAGTATGAGGTCCAGTTTGTTCGACTCAGTCAGTACGCACCTGAGCTTGTTCCGGATGAGCGGGAGAGGTGTGAAAGGTTCCGTTATGGTTTAGTGACGGATGTAAAGATGTATGTGCTGGCTACCGAGTATGATGATTTTGATGTGCTGGTAGGCCGAGCCAAGGACACTGAGATGAACTTGGGTTTATCTGCTAAGAGTGCTGGATCAAGTGCTGGTAAGCGAGCTGCTGAGTATAGTTCCGGTGGTGGACGGAACAAGAGGGGACGTGATCAGAAGTATCAGTCCTCAGCTAAGCGAGGTGGTGGTGCGCCTGCTCGGGGAGGCAACGCTAGAGTTGATCCGAGTGCGTGTTGGACATGTGGTTCGCGTGGCCATATGAAACGTGATTGTCCTCGAGCTGTGAGGGAGGTGCAAGCTCCTGTTGTGGCAGCTGGTAATGCGTGCTGGAACTGTGGATCTACGGATCACATGAGGAGAGAGTGTCCTATGTTGGCTGGTGGCCAAGTGCGTGCTCCTGTTGTTGCTGCACCACAGAGAGGTCGTGGGTGCGGCCGTGGTATCTTTCAGCGGAGAGAGGAAGGTGGTCGGGGTGTGGCTCATGTTGTGGCTATTCAGCCTGAGGGTGGCGGCCAAGCCAGGGTGTATGCTCAGCGGGAGGGAAGGAATGACGCGGATGTGATCGCAGGTACTTTTCTTTGCAATCCTTGTCATTACTTTCCTTGATTGATTCTGGATCTACTCACTCATACATATTGCGTGAGCATGCTGAATTGCTTAGTTTGCTTGTTGAGTTTTTGGATGTTGGTGTGCGTGTCACTAGTTCTTTTGGTGAGACTGTTGTGACTCGAAAGCTTTATAGAAGATGTCCTTTGGTTGTTCAAGATCATGTTTTTCCTGTTGACCTTATGGAGCTGCCTTTCTATGGTTTTGATGTAATCCTTGGTATGGATTGGCTTGCTGAGCATCGTGCTGTAGTGGATGTGAGAATAAGCGAGTTTCGTTGAAGCTTGCGGATGATTATGAGGTAGTTGTGGTTGGTGAGAATGTGAAGTTTCTTGCCAATGTGGTGTCTACGTTGGAGGCGAGCCGGATGCTGAGGCAAGGTTGTGAAGCTTACCTAGCTTTTGTGATGAATCCTAGTTCTAAGGAGTTGCATGTGCAAGATATCAGGATTGTGCGAGAGTTTCCTGGTGTGTTTCCTGAGGAGTTGCCTGGATTACTTCCTAATCGCGAGGTGGAGTTTGGGATTGAGCTGTATGAGAATACAACTCCTGTGTCCATTACCCCTTATAGAATGGCACCCAAAGAGTTGAAGGAGCTGAAGACGCAATTGCAAGAGTTGCTTGATCGTGGGTTCATTCGGCCGAGTGTGTCACCTTGGGGTGCACCGGTCTTGTTTGTGAAGAAGAAATATGGCACTATGAGAATGTGCATTGATTATCGTCAGCTGAACAAGTTGACTATCAAGAATCGGTATCCTTTGCCGAGAATTGATGATCTCTTTGATCAATTTTGGGGAGCAGCTGTGTTCTCTAAGATTGACTTGAGGTCAGGGTATTACCAGTTGAAGGTAAAGGATGTGGATGTGCCTAAGACAGCTTTCAGGACGAGGTATGGGCATTATGAGTTCCTTGTGATGCCGTTTGGTTTGACAAATGCTCTTGCAGCTTTCATGGACATGATGAATCGTGTGTTTCATGAATACCTGGACAAATTTTATTTGGTGTTAATTGATGATATCCTCGTGTACTCGCGTACTGAGGAGGAGCATGAAGAGCATTTGAGGATTGTGTTGCAATCTTTGTTGGAGAATCAGCTTTATGCCAAGCTGAGCAAGTGTGAGTTTTGGTTAAGTGAAGTGGTGTTTCTTGGGCATGTGGTTTCTGCCGAGGGGATTCATGTGGATCCTCAGAAGATTGAGGCGGTGATGAATTGGAAGGTTCCTAAGTCTGTTCATGAGGTTCGTAGTTTCCTTGGTTTGGCGGGATACTATCGGAGGTTTGTGGATGGGTTTTCTAAGATTGCTGCACCTTTGACAAAGTTGTTGCAAAAGGATGTTAAGTATGAATGGACGGAAGCGAGACAGCAGGCTTTTGAGAAGCTTAAGGCAGCTTTGACGCAAGCTCCGATCTTGGTTCAACCTGAATCAGGGAAAGAGTTTGTGGTCTATAGTGATGCGTTCTATGTTGGTTTGGGATGTGTGTTGATGCAAGAGGGTAAGGTGGTGGCTTATGCATCGCGGCAGTTGAAGGTGCATGAGCATAATTATCCTACGCATGATATTGAGTTGGCTGCGGTGGTTTTTGCTTTGAAGATCTAGAGACATTACATGTGTTGTGAGAAGTGTACTGTGTACAGGGATCACAAGAGTTTGAAGTATCTGATGTCTCAGAAGGAGTTGAATCTTAGGCATCGACGTTGGGTGGAGTTGCTCAAGGATTATGATTTGACGATTGAGTATCACCCTGGAAAAGCTAATGTTGTGGCGGATGCCTTGAGTAGGAAGGTAGCTGTTGAGTTGAGGGCTATGTTTTCCAGTTTGAGTATTTCGCATGATGGTGGTCTTGTGGCTGAGTTGCAAGTGAAACCATCTTTGGTTCAGTTGATCAAGGAAAAACAGTTGCTGGATGATTCCTTGGTGCCGCATGTTCAGGATATCGCGGAGGATAGGCCTTCAGATTTCTGCTTTAATGATGATGGAGTGTTGTGTTTTGGGAGTCGGATAGTAGTGCCCAATGATGCTGATTTGAGGCGTGCTATTCTGACTGAAGGTCATAGTAGTCCTTTTGCTATGCACCCTGGTAGTACTAAGATGTATTGTGATCTTCGTGATGAGTACTATTGGGTGGGTTTGAAGAAGGATGTTGTTGAGTTTGTGAGCAAGTGCATGGTGTGTCAGCGAGTTAAGGCTGAGCATCAGGTTCCTTCAGGGTTGTTGCAACCGTTGAGAATCCCTGAATGGAAGTGGGAAAGGATTACCATGGATTTTGTATCTGGTTTACCTTTGTCACCATCGAAGAAGAATTCGGTGTGGGTGATTGTGGATCGCCTGACGAAGTGTGCGCATTTCTTGCCTGTGCATACTACGTATTCTTTGGATAAGCTTGCGGAGCTGTACATTGCTGAGATTGTGCGGCTGCATGGTGTGCCAAAGTCGATTGTGTCGGATAGGGATCCGAGGTTTACATCGCGTTTCTGGCAGTGTTTGCATCAAGCTTTGGGTACACGGTTGAATTTCAGTACATCTTATCATCCTCAGTTGGATGGTCAGTCAGAGCGTGTTATCCAGATTTTGGAGGATATGTTGAGGTGCTGTGTGATTGAGTTCCAGGGCTCTTGGGAGAAACATTTGCCTTTGGTGGAGTTTGCCTATAACAATAGTTACCAGGCAAGTATTCAAATGGCACCTTATGAAGCTTTGTACGGGAGGAAGTGTAGGACTCCTCTTTGTTGGGCTGAAACGGGTCAGAAGTTGGTTTCGATGCCGGCTTTGTTGAAGGGAACCACTGAGAAGGTGAAGCTCATTTGTGAGCGTTTGAAGGCAGCTTCTGATCGGCAAAAGTCTTACGCAGATTTGAAGCGTAAGGAGATTGAGTATGCGGTGGGTGACCGTGTGTTTTTGAAGGTTTCGCCTTGGAAAAAGGTGATGAGGTTTGGCCGTAAGGGTAAGTTGAGCCCTAGGTACATTGGACCATACGAGGTGATTGAGCGTGTGGGTCCTGTTGCGTACAAGTTGAGGCTACCTCAAGAGTTGGAGAAGATTCATGATGTGTTTCATGTTTCTATGCTTCGGAAGTATAGATCGGATCCTTCGCATGTGATGCCTGTGGAACCGGTGAAGATTCTGGATTCGGATAGCAAGGTTCTTCGTGGCAAGACCATTGAGTTGGTAAAGGTGTTGTGGAAGCATCGTGGTATTGAAGAAGCCACGTGGGAACGGAAGGATGACATGCTGAAGCAGTTTCCGTATCTCTTTCCTTCAGGTAAATTTCGAGGACGAAATTTCTTAAGGGGGGAGAGTTGTAACGCCCCAATTTTGGGCTTAGGAGTTTTGGGATTCGGACTGGTTCGGTCGGAGTGCGGTTCGAATATATAAAGGTGATTAGGAAAGCCTAGTTCGGGTTGCATTAAAAATATGGAAAAATGTCTTAAAATCCTCTTTTATTATATATAAGAGAATGGTGAAATCAATTTTACAAAATAAGGTTTGGAAGTGTGACATTTTGGTTAGTGACCAAAATGTAATTTTTGAAAACTGTGAGACTGTTTTAAAAAGGATTGAAACTTTGAATCTTTAAGGAGCTATTTACCCAATGGGAGTTTCTCCAGATTTTTCTAAAGTATTAAATAATTAATTAATGGTTTTTAAATAAAAGAAAAGTGGAGGGAAGATATTTTGGCCATAACTAACTTTTCTCTCAAATCTTCCATTTTCATTTTCTCTCATCTTTTCTCTCAAACCAAACACCTTTTCTCCAGAGCTTTTCCCTCTGATTTTGTCACCTAAATAACTCATTTCAATTCTCTTTTGATCTTCAATCATCTCTTCAACAAAACCTTTGCATTTGCTAAGTGGATTTTCAAGAATTTGGTTCCAAAAAGGGAGAAAACTCAAGTTTGGAGGTAAGAACGTCCTTCTCCTCTAAACTCTCAGTTCTTTACTGAAATTCCTAAGTTCTCAATCCTTAATTTGTGTTTTATAAAAGGTTTTAAGGTTGTGTTCTTGATCTTGGCTTTTAAATGCAAGATTTGGTTGATTTTGGTTAAAATTCGTGTGATCTGTTTGGGCTGTGTTTTGAGGTGTCTTTTTGATGTTAAATGAATGTTAAGTTGATGAGAAGTTGAGGTTTAATTAATGCAATCCTGGATAGGTTGATTTTCCTAAGTTTAGCTTGAGTTCTTAATGGTTTTTGGAGTGATCTTGATGATCTTTTATAGCTGGAGGTATAAGGGTGATGTTAGATCCTTTTTGGATGTTAATTGATGTTTAAGGATTATTTGTTTTGATGGATCATGGCTGGGTAATGTTGTGGAGTTGTTTGGATGCATTTTCGGTTGTGTTTGGTGGCCGAAAATGGAGTGTGGATGAGAGCAGCGAGTTTAGGTGCTTTCATTGAAGATATTAATGCATGATGATGCATTAATCCTCTGCTTTGATGTGTTTAAAACAGGGGAGTCATCTTTGGATCCTAGTGGTGGTGATCCGGAAGCTTGATTGGTGTTTCGGCAAGTGGCGAAACGGAATCGGTGAGTGGATTTTGGTTTTCAGCTTTGAAACCAAGGTTTTGAAGGTTTGGGAGCTTAGTTTAAGTCTAAGCAACTTAGCTAAGCTCAAGAGTAAGTTTTCGGAAAAACTCTCTTGATGATGAACCATGGATTGGTTGTATGCAATGTGGTTTGTTTGCATGTTTTAAATCCTGTTTTGAAAGCATATTTAGCATGTTTATTTGCTGAGATTATAAGCCATGTGTTGAAGGATGCTCAAGGTAAGATATCCTTGTTTTTGAACATTGTTTTAATGTGGTTTGATGCTTAAAGATGCATGATGTTTATGGCTTGATAAATGCTTTAAAACAGTGGAATATTGTGGTTAATGATGCATATTGGCAAGTGATGGTTAAGGTCACAAAGGTGGTTAAAAGTCCTTGTGTGAGCCTTGTTTATTTAAGAACAACATGGTGGTTAAAAGTCCATGGTTGGTTCTTGGTTAAGATCACCAAGGTGGTTAAAATTCCTTGAGTGAGTCTTGTTTATTTAAGAACAACATGGTGTTTAAAAGTCCATGGTTGGTTCTTGGTTAAGGTTACAAAGGTGGTTAAAATTCCTTGTGTAAGCCTTGTTTACTTAAGAACTCCAAGGTGTTTAAAAGTCCTTGGGAGATTCTTGTTAAGGACACAAAGGTGTTTAAAAGTCCTTGTGTGGTCCTTGTCATGGTGTTTAAAAGTCCATGGATGATTCTTGTTAAGGACACAATGGTGTTTAAAAGTCCATGTGTGGTCCTTGGAAATTGTAAGATCACAATGGTGTTTAAAAGTCCATGTGTGGATCTTATGTTGAATGTATCACTTGTTGCCAATATGACATGATATGAACTTGAAGCATGAATTGCTTGTTTTAAATGCTTTAGTGCTTGTGCAAATGATGTTGAACAAAGGTTTATAAATATGTTTTATAAATGCATTATTGTGTGGTTTTAAATGAGCATTCCTCACTAAGCTTTTGCTTACGCTCTCTCTTTTCTCAAACCAATAATAAAGAGCATTGAAGTGCATTTTGGGGCAGCAAGGAAGCCAAGCATCCAAGTGAAGGTTTTAAGCTCAAGTATGGTGAACATTTTCTCAAAACTACTAGCTTTTGGGTATTTGGCAATGGGGGACCTATGTTGTTGTTTTGGGAGATGTTTTGGACTCCCTAAGTTGGATTTATGATGATAATAATGTTGGAACTTGTAATTGGCCTTTGAGATGTGGTTTTGGCATATTGAAGCTTGAATGGTTTTATAAGTAGGATGCATGCCTATAGAATTGGGGATTTTCATAATTGATGCCATGTTGATGTTTGGTTGATGCATTTATGTTCCTTGTATGTTGAATGACTTGCTGGTATAATTTGGTGGCTTTTGGAGCATGTTTGATGGGTCTATTGTGTGATAAACCAGCAATTTTTTTGCAATCTGGGCAACCTGTTTCGGAACAGGTGCTACCGTATCGGAACGGGGGCCTGAAATGGCCTGGGCGTTCCGAAACGGAAGGAACTGTTCCGGAACGGTTTGGCCTCTGCCAGGCCCTGTTTCGGTACCAGTTTCGGAACGGTCCCGCGTTTCGGAACGAGTCTTCCCTGTTCCGAAACACTCGACCGTTGGGAACTGAAATTGTTGGTTATATGTTTTGAAATGTTTGCATTTTAGTCCTGAACCTTGTGGTTGCAATTAAATGAGTTTGAGATGTCCGTTTGAGCTGAAATTTGACAGAGAAGCATGAAAGATGATTAATTTCAAGTTGGTAACTTTAAATTGGGTTAAGTCCTTATAATATTCAGAATTTACAATTTGGTCCCTAAAGTCGTAATTTGTGTAATTGGGTCCCTGAATGTTCTCTGATGATTATGATCTTTGTGTATGCTGATTGTATGATCATATCTAGGGATAATGTGCATCTAGACAAGTTTAAAAAGAAAAAAAAGGGTCGTTAATCAAGGTTAACTTTCGGGTTGACTTTGGTTTTCCCCGTGTAAACTTCTTAATTCGGTTCATCCGTCTCGGCTGGGTTAAGGGGGTTACAAATTTGATTAAAACTTGTTTTGCAGTCCTTTTTGTAGAGGCTTCGGACGAGCGGGTCGAAATGGGCCTTTCTATGGAACCGTTGGAATTTTAAATGAGTAAAAAGTATAGAAATTGAGGTTTTGCAATATAATTTTGTTGAAAAGCTCCTAATCAATTACATGAACTCCTAAAATTTGATTAACAAATGTTTTGTAGTCGTTTTGTAGAGGTTTCGGACGAGCGGGTCGAAATGGGCCTTTCTATGGACCCGTTGGAATTTTAAATGAGTAAAAAGTACAGAAATTGAGGTTTTGCATAATAATTGTGTTGAAAAGCTACTAATCAATTATTTGAACTCCTAATATTTGAATAAAACATTTTGGCGGTCCTTTTTGTAGAGGTTTTGGACGAGCAGGTCTAAATGGGCCTTTCAATGGACCCGTTGGAATTTTAACTAAGTAAAAAGCACAGAAATTGAGGTTTTGCAATATAATTGTGTTGAAAAGCTCCTAATCAATTATTTGAACTCCTAATATTGGATTAAAAATTGTTTCGCGGTCCTTTTTGTAGAGGTTTCGGACGAGCAGGTCTAAATGGGCCTTTCAATGGACCCGTTGGAATTTTAACTGAGTAAAAAGTATAGAAATTGAGGTTTTGCAATATACTTGTGTTGAAAAGTTCCTAATCAATTACTTGAACTCCTAAAATTTGATTAAAACTTGTTTAGTAGTCATTTTTGTAGAGGTTTCGGACGAGCAGGTCGAAATGGGCCTTTCAACGGACCCGTTGGAATTTTAAATGAGTAAAAAGTACAGAAATTGAGGTTTTGCAATATAATTGTGTTGAAAATCTCCTAATCAATTATTTGAAATCCTAATATTTGATTAAAACTTGTTTTGCGGTCCTTTTTGTAGAGGTTTCGGACGAGCGGGTCGAAATGGGCCTTTCAATGGACCCGTTGGAATTTTAACTGAGTAAAAAGTACAGAAATTGAGGTTTTGCAATATACTTGTGTTGAAAAGCTCCTAATCAATTACATGAACTCCTAAAATATGATTAAAACTTGTATTGCAGTCCTTTTTGTAGAGGTTTCGGACGAACGGGTCGAAATGGGCCTTTCAATGGACCCGTTGGAATTTTAAATGAGTAAAAATTACAGAAATTGAGGTTTTGCAATATAATTGTGTTTAAAAGCTCCTAATAAATTATTTGAACTCCTAATATTTGAATAAAACATTTTTGCGGTCCTTTTTGTAGAGGTTTCGGACAAGCAGGTCTAAATGGGCCTTTCAATGGACCCGTTGGAATTTTAAATGAGTAAAAAATACAGAAATTGAGGTTTTGCAATATAATTGTGTAGAAAAACTCCTAATCAATTATTTGAACTCCTAATATTTGAATAAAACATTTTTGCGGTCCTTTTTGTAGAGGTTTCGGACGAGCTGGTGTAAATGGGCCTTTCAATGGACCCGTTGGAATTTTAACTGAGTAAAAAGTACAGAAATTGAGATTTTGCAATATAATTGTGTTCAAAAGCTCCTAATCAATTATTTGAACTCCTAATATTTGAATAAAACATTTTTGCGGTCCTTTTTGTAGAGGTTTCGGACGAGGAGGTCTAAATGGGCCTTCCAATGGACCCGTTGGAATTTTAAATGAGTAAAAAGTACAGAAATTGAGGTTTTGCAATATAATTGTGTTGAAAATCTCCTAATCAATTATTTGAAATCCTAATATTTGATTAAAACTTGTTTTGCGGTCCTTTTTGTAGAGGTTTCGGACGAGCAGGTCTAAATGGGCCTTTCAATGGACCCGTTGGAATTTTAACTGAGTAAAAAGTATAGAAATTGAGGTTTTGCAATATACTTGTGTTGAAAAGTTCCTAATCAATTACTTGAACTCCTAAAATTTGATTAAAACTTGTTTAGTAGTCATTTTTGTAGAGGTTTCGGACGAGCAGGTCGAAATGGGCCTTTCAACGGACCCGTTGGAATTTTAAATGAGTAAAAAGTACAGAAATTGAGGTTTTGCAATATAATTGTGTTGAAAATCTCCTAATCAATTATTTGAAATCCTAATATTTGATTAAAACTTGTTTTGCGGTCCTTTTTGTAGAGGTTTCGGACGAGCGGGTCGAAATGGGCCTTTCAATGGACCCGTTGGAATTTTAACTGAGTAAAAAGTACAGAAATTGAGGTTTTGCAATATACTTGTGTTGAAAAGCTCCTAATCAATTACATGAACTCCTAAAATATGATTAAAACTTGTATTGCAGTCCTTTTTGTAGAGGTTTCGGACGAACGGGTCGAAATGGGCCTTTCAATGGACCCGTTGGAATTTTAAATGAGTAAAAATTACAGAAATTGAGGTTTTGCAATATAATTGTGTTTAAAAGCTCCTAATAAATTATTTGAACTCCTAATATTTGAATAAAACATTTTTGCGGTCCTTTTTGTAGAGGTTTCGGACGAGGAGGTCTAAATGGGCCTTCCAATGGACCCGTTGGAATTTTAAATGAGTAAAAAGTACAGAAATTGAGGTTTTGCAATATAATTGATTTGAAAAGCCCCTAATCAATTATTTGAACTTCTAATATTTGAATAAAACATTTTTGCGGTCCTTTTTGTAGAGGTTTCGGACGAGCAGGTCTAAATGGGCCTTTCAATGGACCCGTTGGAATTTTAACTAAGTAAAAAGTACAGAAATTGAGGTTTTGCAATATAATTGTGTTGAAAAGCTCCTAATCAATTATTTGAGCACCTAATATTTGAATAAAACATTTTTGCAGTACTTTTTGTAGAGGTTTCGGACGAGCAAGTCTAAATGGGCCTTTCAATGGACCCGTTGGAATTTTAACTAAGTAAAAAGTACAGAAATTGAGGTTTTGCAATATAATTGTGTTGAAAACCTCCTAATAAATTACATAAACTCCTAAAATTTGATTAAAACTTGTTTTGCAGTCCTTTTTGTAGAGGTTTCGGACGAGTGGGTCGAAATGGGCCTTTCAATGGACCCATTGGAATTTTAACTGAGTAAAAAGTACATAAATTGAGGTTTTCCAATATACTTGTGTTGAAAAGCTTCTAATCAATTACATCAACTCCTAAAATTTGATTAAAACTTGTTTTGCAGTCCTTTTTGTAGAGGTTTCGGACGAGCGGGTTGAAATGGGCCTTTCAATGGACCCGTTGGAATTTTAACTAAGTAAAAAGTACAGAAATTGAGGTTTTGCAATATACTTGTGTTGAAAAGTTCCTAATCAATTACATGAACTCCTAAAATTTGATTATAACTTGTTTTCAGTCCTTTTATAGAGGTTTCGGACGAGCGGGTCGAAATGGGCCTTTCAATGGACCCGTTGGAATTTTAAATGAGTAAAAAGTACAGAAATTGAGGTTTTGCAATATAATTGTGTTGAAAAGCTCCTAATCAATTATTGGAACTCCTAATATTTGAATAAAACATTTTTGCGGTCCTTTTTGTAGAGGTTTCGGACGAGGAGGTCTAAATGGGCCTTTCAATGGACCCGTTGGAATTTTAACTGAGTAAAAAGTACAGAAATTGAGGTTTTGCAATATACTTGTGTTAAAAAGCTCCTAATGAATTACATGAACTCCTAAAATTTGATTAAAACTTGTTTTGTAGTCCTTTTTGTAGAGGTTTCGGACGAGCGGGTCGAAATGGGCCTTTCAATGGACCCGTTGGAATTCTAAATGAGTAAAAAGTACAGAAATTGAGGTTTTCCAATATAATTGTGTTGAAAAGCTCCTAATCAATTATCTGAACTCCTAATATTTGATTAAAACTTGTTTTGCGGTCCTTTTTGTAGAGGTTTCGGACGAGCAGGTCTAAATGGGCCTTTCAATGGACCCGTTGGAATTTTAACTGAGTAAAAAGTACAGAAATTGAGGTTTTGCAATATACTTGTGTTGAAAAGCTCCTAATCAATTACATGAACTCCTAAAATTTGATTAAAAGTTGTTTTGCAGTCCTTTTTGTAGAGGTTTCGGACGAGCGGGTCGAAATGGGCCTTTCAACGGACCCGTTGGAATTTTAAATAAGTAGAAAGTACAGAAATTGAGGTTTTGCAATATAATTGTGTTGAAAAGCTCCTAATCAATTATTTGAACTCCTAATATTTGATTAAAACTTGTTTTGCGGTCCTTTTTGTAGTGGTTTGGGACGAGCAGGTCTAAATGGGCCTTTCAATGGACCCGTTGGAATTGTAACTGAGTAAAAAGTACAGAAATTGCGGTTTTGCAATATACTTGTGTCGAAAAGCTCCTAGTCAATTACATGAATTCCTAAAATTTGATTAAAACTTGTCTTGCAGTCCTTTTTGTAGAGGTTTCGGACGAGCGGGTGGAAATGGGCCTTTCAATGGACCCGTTAGAATTTTAACTGAGTAAAAAGTACAGAAATTGAGGTTTTGCAATATAATTGTGTTGAAAAGCTCCTAATCAAATACATGAACTCCTAAAATTTGATTAAAACTTGTTTTGCAGTCCTTTTTGTAAAGGTTTCGGACGAGCGGGTCGAAATGGGCCTTTCAATGGACTCGTTGGAATTTTAAATTAGTAAAAAGTACAGAAATTGAGGTTTTGCAATATAATTGTGTTGAAAAGCTCCTAATCAATTATTTAAACTCCTAATATTTGAATAAAACATTTTTGCGGTCCTTTTTGTACAGGTTACGGACGAGCAGGTCTAAATGGGCCTTTCAATGGACCCGTTGGAATTTTAACTGAGTAAAAAGTACAGAAATTGAGGTTTTGAAATATAATTGTGTTGAAAAGCTCCTAATAAATTACATGACCTTCTAAAATTTGATTAAAACTTGTTTTGCAGTCCTTTTTGTAGAGGTTTCGGACGAGCAGGTGGAAATGGGCCTTTCCATGGACCCGTTGGAATTTTAACTGAGTAAAAAGTACAGAAATTGAGGTTTTGCAATATAATTGTGTTGAAAAGCTTCTAATCAATTACATGAACTCCTAAAATTTTATTAAAACATGTTTTGCAGTCCTTTTCGTAGAGGTTTCGGACGAGCGGGACGAAATGGACCTTTCAATGGATCCGTTGGAATTTTAAATGAGTAAAAAGTACAGAAATTGAGGTTTTGCAATATATTTCTGTTTAAAAGCTCCTAATCAATTATTTGAACTCCTAATATTTGAATAAAACGTTTTTGCGGTCATTTTTGTGGAGGTTTTGGACGAGCAGGTCTAAATGGGCCTTTCAATGGACCCATTGGAATTTTAAATGAGTAAAAAGTACAGAAATTGAGGTTTTGCAATATAATTGTGTTTAAAAGCTTCTAATCAATTATTTGAACTCCTAATATTTGAATAAAATATTTTTGTGGTCCTTTTTGTAGAGGTTTCGGACAAACATGTCTAAATGAGCCTATCAATGGACCCGTTGGAATTTTAACTGAGTAAAAAGTACGGAAATTGAGATTTTGCAATATAATTGTGTTCAAAAGCTCCTAATCAATTATTGGAACTCCTAATATTTGAATAAAACATTTTTGCGGTCCTTTTTGTAGAGGTTTCGGATGAGCAGGTCTAAATGGGCCTTTCAATGGTGCCGTTGGAATTTTAACTGAGTAAAAAGTACAGAAATTGAGGTTGTGCAATATAATTGATTTGAAAACCTCCTAATCAATTATTTGAACTCCTAATATCTGAATAAAACATTTTTGCGGTCCTTTTTGTAAAGGTTTCGGACGAGCAGGTCTAAATGGGCCTTTCAATGGACCCGTTGGAATTTTAACTAAGTAAAAAGTACAGAAATTGCGGTTTTGCAATATAATTGTGTTGAAAAGCTCCTAATCAATTATTTGAACTCCTAATATTTGATTAAAAATTGTTTTGTGGTCCTTTTTGTAGATGTTTCGGACGAGCAGGTCTAAATGGGCCTTTCAATGGACCCGTTGGAATTTTAACTAAGTAAATAGTACAGAAATTGAGATTTTGCAATATAATTGTGTTCAAAAGCTCCTGATCAATTATTTGAACTCCTAATATTTGAATAAAACATTTTTCGGTCCTTTTTGTAGATGTTTCGGACGAGGAGGTCTAAATGGGCTTTTCAATGGACCCGTTGGAATTTTAACTGAGTAAAAAGTACAGAAATTGAGGTTTTGCAATATAATTGTGTTGAAAAGCTTCTAATCAATTACATGAACTCCTAAAATTTTATTAAAACATGTTTTGCAGTCCTTTTCGTAGAGGTTTCGGACAAGCGGGACGAAATGGACCTTTCAATGGATCCGTTGGAATTTTAAATGAGTAAAAAGTACAGAAATTGAGGTTTTGCAATATATTTCTGTTTAAAAGCTCCTAATCAATTCTTTGAACTCCTAATATTTGAATAAAACATTCTTGCGGTCATTTTTGTGGAGGTTTTGGACGAGCAGGTCTAAATGGGCCTTTCAATGGACCCATTGGAATTTTAAATGAGTAAAAAGTACAGAAATTGAGGTTTTGTAATATAATTGTGTTGAAAAGCTTCTAATCAATTATTTGAACTTCTAATATTTGAATAAAATATTTTTGTGGTCCTTTTTGTAGAGGTTTCGGACAAACATGTCTAAATGAGCCTTTCAATGGACCCGTTGGAATTTTAACTGAGTAAAAAGTACGGAAATTGATATTTTGCAATATAATTGTGTTCAAAAGCTCCTAATCAATTATTTGAACTCCTAATATTTGAATAAAACATTTTTGCGGTCCTTTTTGTAGAGGTTTCGGACGAGCAGGTCTAAATGGGCCTTTCAATGGACCCGTTGGAATTTTAACTAAGTAAAAATTACAGAAATTGAGGTTTTGCAATATAATTGTGTTCAAAAGCTCGTAATCAATTATTTGAACTCATAATATTTGAATAAAACATTTTTTCGGTCCTATTTGTAGAGGTTTCGGACGAGGAGGTCTAAATGGGCCTTTCAATGGACCCGTTGGAATTTTAACTGAGTAAAAAGTACAGAAATTGTGGTTTTGCAATATAATTGATTTGAGAAGCTCCTAATCAATTATTTGAACTTCTAATATTTGAATAAAACATTTTTGCGGTCCTTTTTGTAGAGGTTTCGGACGAGCAGGTCTAAATGGGCCTTTCAATGGACCCGTTGGAATTTTAACTGAGTAAAAAGTACAGAAATTGAGGTTGTGCAATATAATTGATTTGAAAAGCTCCTAATCAATTATTTGAACTCCTAATATTTGAATAAAACATTTTTGCGGTCCTTTTTGTAGAGGTTTCGGACGAGCAGGTCTAAATGGGCCTTTCAATAGACCCATTGGAATTTTAACTGAGTAAAAAGTACAGAAATTGAGGTTTTGCAATATAATTGTGTTGAAAAGCTCCTAATCAATTATTTGAACTCCTAATGTTTGAATAAAACATTTTTGCGGTCCTTTTTGTAGAGGTTTCGGACGAGAAGGTCTAAATGGGCCTTTCAATGGACCAGTTGGAATTTTAACTAAGTAAAAAGTACAGAAATTGAGGTTTTGCAATATAATTGTGTTGAAAAGCTCCTAATCAATTACATGAACTCCTAAAATTTGATTAAAACTTCTTTTGCGGTCCTTTTTGTAGAAGTTTCGGACGAGCAGGTCTAAATGGGCCTTTCAATGGACCCGTTGGAATTTTAACTGAGTAAAAAGTAAAGAAATTGAGGTTTTGCAATATAATTGTGTTGAGAAGCTCCTAATCAATTACATGAACTCCTAAAATTTTATTAAAACTTGTTTTGCAGTCCTTTTTATAGAGGTTTCGGACGAGCGGGTCGAAATGGGCCTTTCAATGGACCCGTTGGATTTTTAAAAGAGTAAAAAGTACAAAAATTGAGGTTTTGCAATATAATTGTGTTGAAAAGCTCCTAATCAATTATTTGAACTCCTAATATTTGAATAAAACATTTTTGCGGTCCTTTTTGTAGAGGTTTCGGACGAGCAGGTCTAAATGGGCCTTTCAATGGACCCGTTGGATTTTTAACTGAGTAAAAAGTACAGAAATTGAGGTTTTGAAATATAATTGTGTTGAAAAGCTCCTAATAAATTACATGAACTCCTAAAATTTGATTAAAACTTGTTTTGCAGTCCTTTTGTAGAGGTTTCGGACGAGCGGGTCGAAATGGGCCTTTCAATGGACCCGTTGGAATTTTAACTGAGTAAAAAGTACAGAAATTGAGGTTTTGCAATATAATTGTGTTGAAAAGCTCCTAATCAATTACATGAACTCCTAAAATTTGATTAAAACTTGTTTTGCAGTCCTTTTTGTAGAGTTTTCGGACGAGCGGGTCGAAATGGGCCTTTCAACGGACCAGTTGGAATTTTAAATAAGTAAAAAGTACAGAAATTGAGGTTTTGCAATGTAATTGAGTTGAAAAGCTACTAATCAATTATTTGAACTCCTAATATTTGATTAAAACTTGTTTTGCAGTCCTTTTTGTAGAGGTTTCGGACGAGCAGGTCTAAATGGGCCTTTTAATGGACCCGTTAGAATTTTAACTGAATAAAAAGTATAGAAATTGAGGTTTTACAATATATTTGTGTTGAAAAGCTCCTAATGAATTACATGAACTCCTAAGATTTGATTAAAACTTGTTTTGCAGTCCTTTTTGTAGAGGTTTCGGACGAGCGGGTCGAAATGGGCCTTTCAATGGACCCGTTGGAATTTTAAATGAGTAAAAAGTACAAAAATTGAGGTTTTGCAATATAATTGTGTTGAAAAGCTCCTAATCAATTATTTGAACTCCTAATATTTGATTAAAACTTGTTTTGCGGTCCTTTTTGTAGAGGTTTCGGACGAGCAGGTCTAAATTGGCCTTTCAATGGACCCGTTGGTATTTTAACTGAGTAAAAAGTACAGAAATTGAGGTTTTGCAATATAATTGTGTTGAAAAGCTCCTAATCAATTACATGAACTCCTAAAATTTGATTAAAAGCTGTTTTGCAGTCCTTTTTGTAGAGGTTTCGGACGAGCGGGTCGAAATGGGCCTTTCAATGGACCCGTTGGATTTTTAAAAGAGTAAAAAGTACAAAAAATTGAGGTTTTGCAATATAATTGTGTTGAAAAGCTCCTAATCAATTATTTGAACTCCTAATATTTGAATAAAATATTTTTGCGGTCCTTTTTGTAGAGGTTTCGGACGAGCAGGTCTAAATGGGCCTTTCAATGGACCCGTTGGAATTTTAACTGAGTAAAAAGTACATAAATTGAGGTTTTGAAATATAATTGTGTTGAAAAGCTCCTAATAAATTACATGAACTCCTAAAATTTGATTAAAACTTGTTTTGCAGTCCTTTTGTAGAGGTTTCGGACGAGCGGGTCGAAATGGGCCTTTCAATGGACCCGTTGGAATTTTAACTAAGTAAAAAGTACAGAAATTGAGGTTTTGCAATATACTTGTGTTTAAAAGCTGCTAATCAATTACATGAACTCCTAAAATTTGATTATAATCTGTTTTGTAGTCCTTTTGTATAGGTTTCGGACGAGCGGGTCGAAATGGGCCTTTCAATGGACCCGTTGGAATTTTAAATGAGTAAAAAGTACAGAAATTGAGGTTTTGCAATATAATTGTGTTGAAAAGCTCCTAATCAATTATTTGAACTCCTAATATTTGAATAAAACATTTTTGCGGGCCTTTTTGTAGAGGTCTCGGACGAGCAGGTCTAAATGGGCCTTTCAATGGACGCGTCGGAATTTTAACTGAGTAAAAAGTACAGAAATTGAGGTTTTACAATATATTTGTGTTGAAAAGCTCCTAATGAATTACATGAACTCCTAAAATTTGATTAAAACTTGTTTTGCAGTCCTTTTTGTAGAGGTTTCGGACGAGCGGGTCGAAATGGGCCTTTCAATGGACCCGTTGGAATTTTAAATGAGTAAAAAGTACAAAAATTGAGGTTTTGCAATATAATTGTGTTGAAAAGCTCCTAATCAATTATTTGAACTCCTAATATTTGATTAAAACTTGTTTTGCGGTCCTTTTTGTAGAGGTTTCGGACGAGCAGGTCTAAATGGGCCTTTCAATGGACCCGTTGGTATTTTAACTGAGTAAAAAGTACAGAAATTGAGGTTTTGCAATATAATTGTGTTGAAAAGCTCCTAATCAATTACATGAACTCCTAAAATTTGATTAAAACTTGTTTTGCAGTCCTTTTTGTAGAGTTTTCGGACGAGCGGGTCGAAATGGGCCTTTCAACGGACCAGTTGGAATTTTAAGTAAGTAAAAAGTACAGAAATTGAGGTTTTGCAATGTAATTGAGTTGAAAAGCTACTAATCAATTATTTGAACTCCTAATATTTGATTAAAACTTGTTTTGCAGTCCTTTTTGTAGAGGTTTCGGACGAGCAGGTCTAAATGGGCCTTTTAATGGACCCGTTAGAATTTTAACTGAATAAAAAGTATAGAAATTGAGGTTTTACAATATATTTGTGTTGAAAAGCTCCTAATGAATTACATGAACTCCTAAGATTTGATTAAAACTTGTTTTGCAGTCCTTTTTGTAGAGGTTTCGGACGAGCGGGTCGAAATGGGCCTTTCAATGGACCCGTTGGAATTTTAAATGAGTAAAAAGTACAAAAATTGAGGTTTTGCAATATAATTGTGTTGAAAAGCTCCTAATCAATTATTTGAACTCCTAATATTTGATTAAAACTTGTTTTGCGGTCCTTTTTGTAGAGGTTTCGGACGAGCAGGTCTAAATTGGCCTTTCAATGGACCCGTTGGTATTTTAACTGAGTAAAAAGTACAGAAATTGAGGTTTTGCAATATAATTGTGTTGAAAAGCTCCTAATCAATTACATGAACTCCTAAAATTTGATTAAAAGCTGTTTTGCAGTCCTTTTTGTAGAGGTTTCGGACGAGCGGGTCGAAATGGGCCTTTCAATGGACCCGTTGGATTTTTAAAAGAGTAAAAAGTACAAAAATTGAGGTTTTGCAATATAATTGTGTTGAAAAGCTCCTAATCAATTATTTGAACTCCTAATATTTGAATAAAATATTTTTGCGGTCCTTTTTGTAGAGGTTTCGGACGAGCAGGTCTAAATGGGCCTTTCAATGGACCCGTTGGAATTTTAACTGAGTAAAAAGTACATAAATTGAGGTTTTGAAATATAATTGTGTTGAAAAGCTCCTAATAAATTACATGAACTCCTAAAATTTGATTAAAACTTGTTTTGCAGTCCTTTTGTAGAGGTTTCGGACGAGCGGGTCGAAATGGGCCTTTCAATGGACCCGTTGGAATTTTAACTAAGTAAAAAGTACAGAAATTGAGGTTTTGCAATATACTTGTGTTTAAAAGCTGCTAATCAATTACATGAACTCCTAAAATTTGATTATAATCTGTTTTGTAGTCCTTTTGTATAGGTTTCGGACGAGCGGGTCGAAATGGGCCTTTCAATGGACCCGTTGGAATTTTAACTGAGTAAAAAGTACAGAAATTGAGGTTTTGCAATATAATTGTGTTGAAAAGCTTATAATCAATTATTTGAACTCCTAATATTTGAATAAAACATTTTTGTGGTCATTTTTGTAGAGGTTTCAGACGAGCAGGTCTAAATGGGCCTTTCAATGGACCCGTTGGAATTTTAACTGAGTAAAAAGTACAGAAATTGAGGTTTTGCAATATAATTGATTTGAAAAGCTCCTAATCAATTATTTGAACTCCTAATATTTGAATAAAAGATTTTTGCGGTCCTTTTTGTAGAGGTTTCGGACGAGCAGGTCTAAATGGGCCTTTCAATAGACCCATTGGAAATTTAACTGAGTAAAAAGTACAGAAATTGAGGTTTTGCAATGTAATTGTGTTGAAAAGCTCCTAATCAATTATTTGAACTCCTAATATTTGATTAAAACTTGTTTTGCGGTCCTTTTTGTAGAGGTTTCGGACGAGCAGGTCTAAATGGGCCTTTCAATGGACCCGTTGGAATTTTGACTGAGTAAAAAGTACAGAAATTGAGGTTTTGCAATATACTTGTGTTGAAAAGCTCCTAATCAATTACATGAACTCTTAAAATTTGATTAAAAGTTGATTTGCAGTCCTTTTTGTAGAGGTTTCGGACGAGCGGGTCAAAATGGGCCTTTCAACGGACCCGTTGGAATTTTAAATAAGTAAAAAGTACAGAAATTGAGGTTTTGCAATATAATTGTGTTGAAAAGCTCCTAATCAATTATTTGAACTCCTAATATTTGATTAAAACTTGTTTTGCGGTCCTTTTTGTAGAGATTTCGGACGAGCAGGTCTAAATGGGCCTTTCAATGGACCCGTTGGAATTGTAACTGAGTGAAAAGTACAGAAATTGCGGTTTTGCAATATACTTGTGTTGAAAAGCTCCTAGTCAATTACATGAATTCCTAAAATTTGAATAAACTTCTTTTGTAGTCCTTTTTGTAGAGGGTTCGGACGAGCGGGTCGAAATGGGCCTTTCAATGGACCCGTTGGAATTTTAACTGAGTAAAAAGTACAGAAATTGAGGTTTTGCAATATAATTGTGTTGAAAAGCTCCTAATCAATTACATGAACTCCTAAAATTTGATTAAAACTTGTTTTGGAGTCCTTTTTGTTAAGGTTTCGGACGAGCGGGTCGAAATGGGCCTTTCAATGGACATGTTGGAATTTTGAATGAGTAAAAAGTACAAAAATTGAGGTTTTGCAATATAATTGTGTTGAAAAGCTCCTAATAAATTATTTGAACTCCTAATATTTGAATAAAACATTTTTGCGGTCCTTTTTGTAGAGGTTTCGGACGAGCAGGTCTAAATGGGCCTTTCAATGGACCCGTTGGAATTTTAACTAAGTAAAAAGTACAGAAATTGAGGTTTTGCAATATAATTATGTTGAAAAGCTCCTAATAAATTACATGAACTCCTAAAATTTGATTAAAACTTGTTTTGCAGTCCTTTTTGTAGAGGTTTCGGACGAGCGGGTCGAAATGGGCCTTTCAATGGACCCGTTGGAATTTTAACTGAGTAAAAAGTACAGAAATTGAGGTTTTGCAATATAATTGTGTTGAAAAGCTTATAATCAATTATTTGAACTCCTAATATTTGAATAAAACATTTTTGTGGTCATTTTTGTAGAGGTTTCAGACGAGCAGGTCTAAATGGGCCTTTCAATGGACCCGTTGGAATTTTAACTGAGTAAAAAGTACAGAAATTGAGGTTTTGCAATATAATTGATTTGAAAAGCTCCTAATCAATTATTTGAACTCCTAATATTTGAATAAAAGATTTTTGCGGTCCTTTTTGTAGAGGTTTCGGACGAGCAGGTCTAAATGGGCCTTTCAATAGACCCATTGGAAATTTAACTGAGTAAAAAGTACAGAAATTGAGGTTTTGCAATGTAATTGTGTTGAAAAGCTCCTAATCAATTATTTGAACTCCTAATATTTGATTAAAACTTGTTTTGCGGTCCTTTTTGTAGAGGTTTCGGACGAGCAGGTCTAAATGGGCCTTTCAATGGACCCGTTGGAATTTTGACTGAGTAAAAAGTACAGAAATTGAGGTTTTGCAATATACTTGTGTTGAAAAGCTCCTAATCAATTACATAAACTCTTAAAATTTGATTAAAAGTTGATTTGCAGTCCTTTTTGTAGAGGTTTCGGACGAGCGGGTCGAAATGGGCCTTTCAACGGACCCGTTGGAATTTTAAATAAGTAAAAAGTACAGAAATTGAGGTTTTGCAATATAATTGTGTTGAAAAGCTTCTAATCAATTACATGAACTCCTAAAATTTGATTAAAACTTGTTTTGCAGTCCTTTTGGTAGAGGTTTCGGACGAGCGGGTTGAAATGGGCCTTTCAATGGACCCGTTGGAATTTTAACTAAGTAAAAAGTACAGAAATTAAGGTTTTGCAATATACTTGTGTTGAAAAGCTCCTAATCAATTACATGAACTCCTAAAATTTGATTATAACTTGTTTTGCAGT
Source organism: Hibiscus tridactylites (assembly GCA_958450335.1). NCBI lineage: Eukaryota > Viridiplantae > Streptophyta > Magnoliopsida > Malvales > Malvaceae > Hibiscus > Hibiscus tridactylites. Next base: position 29,465,234 of record OY288287.1, read on the forward strand.
CCTTTTATAGAGGTTTCGGACGAGCGGGTCGAAATGGGCCTTTCAATGGACCCGTTGGAATTTTAAATGAGTAAAAAGTACAGAAATTGAGGTTTTGCAATATAATTGTGTTGAAAAGCTCCTAATCAATTACATGAACTCCTAAAATTTGATTAAAACTTGTTTAGGAGTCCTTTTTGTTAAGGTTTCGGACGAGCGGGTCGAAATGGGCCTTTCAATGGACCTGTTGGAATTTTGAATGAGTAAAAAGTACAGAAATTGAGGTTTTCCAATATAATTGTGTTGAAAAGCTCCTAATCAATTATTTGAACTCCTAATATTTGAATAAAACATTTTTGCGGTCCTTTTTGTAGAGGTTTTGGACGAGCAGGTCTAAATGGGCCTTTCAATGGACCCGTTGGAATTTTAACTAAGTAAAAAGTACAGAAATTGAGGTTTTGCAATATAATTATGTTGAAAAGCTCCTAATAAATTACATGAACTCCTAAAATTTGATTAAAACTTGTTTTGCAGTCCTTTTTGTAGAGGTTTCGGACGAGCGGGTCGAAATGGGCCTTTCAATGGACCCGTTGGAATTTTAACTGAGTAAAAAGTACAGAAATTGAGGTTTTGCAATATAATTGTGTTGAAAAGCTTATAATCAATTATTTGAACTCCTAATATTTGAATAAAACATTTTTGTGGTCATTTTTGTAGAGGTTTCAGACGAGCAGGTCTAAATGGGCCTTTCAATGGACCCGTTGGAATTTTAACTGAGTAAAAAGTACAGAAATTGAGGTTTTGCAATATAATTGATTTGAAAAGCTCCTAATCAATTATTTGAACTCATAATATTTGAATAAAACATTTTTGCGGTCCTTTTTGTAGAGGTTTCGGACGAGCAGGTCTAAATGGGCCTTTCAATAGACCCATTGGAAATTTAACTGAGTGAAAAGTACAGAAATTGAGGTTTTGCAATATAATTGTGTTGAAAAGCTCCTAATCAATTATTTGAACTCCTAATATTTGAATAAAACATTTTTGCGGTCCTTTTTCTAGAGGTTTCGGACGAGCAGGTCTAAATGGGCCTTTCAATGGACCCATTGGAATTTTAACTGAGTAAAAAGTACAGAAATTGAGGTTTTGCAATATACTTGTGTTGAAAAGCTCCTAATCAATTACATGAACTCCTAAAATTTGATTAAAACTTGTTTTGCAGTCCTTTTTGTAGAGGTTTCGGACGAGCGGGTCGAAATGGGCCTTTCTATGGACCCGTTGGAATTTTAAATGAGTAAAAAGTACAAAAATTGAGGTTTTGCAATATAATTTTGTTGAAAAGCTACTAATCAATTATTTGAACTCCTAATATTTGAATAATACATTTTTGCGGTCCTTTTTGTAGAGGTTTCGGACGAGTAGGTCTAAATGGGCCTTTCAATGGACCCGTTGGAATTTTAACTAAGTAAAAAGCACAGAAATTGAGGTTTTGCAATATAATTGTGTTGAAAAGCTTCTAATCAATTATTTGAACTCCTAATATTGGATTAAAACTTGTTTTGCGGTCCTTTTTGTAGAGGTTTCGGACGAGCAGGTCTAAATGGGCCTTTCAATGGACCCGGTTGAATTTTAACTGAGTAAAAAGTACAGAAATTGAGGTTTTGCAATATACTTGTGTTGAAAAGCTCCTAATCAATTACTTTAACACCTAAAATTTGATTAAAACTTGTTTAGTATTTCTTTTTGTAGAGGTTTCGGACGAGCGGGTCGAAATGGGCCTTTCAACGGACCCGTTGGAATTTTAAATGAGTAAAAAGTACAGAAACTGAGGTTTTGCAATATAATTGTGTTGAAAATCTCCTAATAAATTATTTGAAATCCTAATATTTGATTAAAACTTATTTTGTGGTCCTTTTTGTAGAGGTTTCGGACGAGCGGATCGAAATGGGCCTTTCAATGGACCTGTTGGAATTTTAACTGAGTAAAAAGTACACAAATAGAGGTTTTGCAATATACTTGTGTTGAAAAGCTCCTAATCAATTACATGAACTCCTAAAATATGATTAAAAGTTGTTTTGCAGTCCTTTTTGTAGAGGTTTCGGACGAACTGGTCGAAATGGGCCTTTCAATGGACCCGTTGGAATTTTAAATGAGTAAAAAGTACAGAAATTGAGGTTTTGCAATATAATTGTGTTTAAAAGCTCCTAATCAATTATTTGAACTCCTAATATTTGAATAAAACGTTTTTGCGGTCCTTTTTGTAGAGGTTTCGGACGAGCAGGTCTAAATGGGCCTTTCAATGGACCCGTTGGAATTTTAACTAAGTAAAAAGTACATAAATTGAGGTTTTGCAATATAATTGATTTGAAAAGCTCCTAATCAATTATTTGAACTCTTAATATTTGATTAAAAATTGTTTTGCGGTCCTTTCTGTAGAGGTTTCGGACGAGAAGGTCTAAATGGGCCTTTCAATGGACCCGTTAGAATTTTAACTGAGTAAAAAGAACAGAAATTGAGGTTTTGCAATATAATTGATTTGAAAAGCTCCTAATCAATTATTTGAACTTCTAATTTTTGAATAAAACATTTTTGCGGTCCTTTTTGTAGAGGTTTCGGACGAGCAGGTCTAAATGGGCCTTTCAATGGACCCGTTAGAATTTTAACTGAGTAAAAAGTACAGAAATTGAGGTTTTGCAATATAATTGATTTGAAAAGCTCCTAATCAATTATTTGAACTTCTAATATTTGAATAAAACATTTTTGCGGTCCTTTTTGTAGAGGTTTCGGACGAGCAGGTCTAAATGGGCCTTTCAATGGACCCGTTTGAATTTTAACTAAGTAAATAGTACGGAAATTGAGCTTTTGCAATATAATTGTGTTGAAAAGCTCCTAATCAATTATTTGAACTCCTAATATTTGAATAAAACATTTTTGTGGTCCTTTTTTGTAGAGGTTTCGGACGAGCAGGTCTAAATGGGCCTTTCAATGGACCCGTTGGAATTTTAACTAAGTAAAATTTACAGAAATTGAGGTTTTGCAATATAATTGTGTTCAAAAGCTTCTAATCAATTATTTGAACTCATAATATTTGAATAAAACATTTTTGCGGTCATATTTGTAGAGGTTTCGGACGAGGAGGTCTAAATGGGCCTTTCAATGGACCCGTTGGAATTTTAACTAAGTAAAATTTACAGAAATTGAGCTTTTGCAATATAATTGTGTTCAAAAGCTCCTAATCAATTATTTGAACTCATAATATTTGAATAAAACATTTTTGCGGTCATATTTGTAGAGGTTTCGGACGAGGTGGTCTAAATGGGCCTTTCAATGGACCCGTTGGAATTTTAACTGAGTAAAAAGTACAGAAATTGAGGTTTTGCAATATAATTGATTTGAAAAGCTCCTAATCAATTATTTTAACTTCTAATATTTGAATAAAACATTTTTGCGATCCTTTTTGTAGAGGTTTCGGACGAGCAGGTCTAAATGGGCCTTTCAATGGACCCGATGGAATTTTAACTAAGTAAAAAGTACAGAAATTGAGGTTTTGCAATATAATTGTGTTGAAAAGCTCCTAATCAATTATTTGAACTCCTAATATTTGAATAAAACATTTTTGCGGTCCTTTTTGTAGAGGTTTCAGACGAGCAGGTCTAAATGGGCCTTTCAATGGACCCGTTGGAATTTTAACTAAGTAAAATTTACAGAAATTGAGCTTTTGCAATATAATTGTGTTCAAAAGCTCCTAATCAATTATTTGAACTCATAATATTTGAATAAAACATTTTTGCGGTCATATTTGTAGAGGTTTCGGACGAGGTGGTCTAAATGGGCCTTTCAATGGACCCGTTGGAATTTTAACTGAGTAAAAAGTACAGAAATTGAGGTTTTGCAATATAATTGATTTGAAAAGCTCCTAATCAATTATTTTAACTTCTAATATTTGAATAAAACATTTTTGCGATCCTTTTTGTAGAGGTTTCGGACGAGCAGGTCTAAATGGGCCTTTCAATGGACCCGATGGAATTTTAACTAAGTAAAAAGTACAGAAATTGAGGTTTTGCAATATAATTGTGTTGAAAAGCTCCTAATCAATTACATGAACTCCTAAAATTTGATTAAAACTTCTTTTGTGGTCCTTTTTGTAGAGGTTTCGGACGAGCAGGTCTAAATGGGCCTTTCAATGGACCCGTTGGAATTTTAACTGAGTAAAAAGTACAGAAATTGAGGTTTTGAAATATAATTGTGTTGAAAAGCTCCTAATAAATTACATGACCTCCTAAAATTTGATTAAAACTTGTTTTGCAGTCCTTTTTGTAGAGGTTTCGGACGAGCGGGTGGAAATGGGCCTTTCAATGGACCCGTTGGAATTTTTTTTTTGAAGAAAAGGCCTCATTAAAAACCCCTACTACTGTCCTTCGAGCAAAGTTAGAGGACCCGAAAAAGGGGAAAAGAGTGCCCAAATATTATTAATCAAAGAATATTTGTTACAAGGTGTTGAATACAATATGGGATGTCCGATCCAAATGACATAGAAGTCATAGAATTCAGAGAAAAAGTAGCCAAAGAATGGGCTATTACATTTGCCTCACGGCGTACAAAGGAAATAGAACTAAAGACAAAGTCATGAAGAGCAGCTTGTATCTGAAGAATGGTAGGTCCCATAGTAGATAGGTCCTGAGCAGGATTGTTGATCCTATTCGCGAGAGAGGCACAGTCAGTTTCGATCAAGATATGACTCCATCCTTGAGAACGGGCAAAAGTGAGACCAGCAAGGATGCTTTCCCCCTCACTGGTGATAGCATCCTGACGGCTACCAAGAGGGAAAGCAAGACCACCCACGACTGCTCCTGCAGGGTCACGGGCAACAACACCAACGGCTGCTGCGCGAGTTGATGGGTTAAAAGCTCCGTCCACATTAATTTTGATACTATTGGGTGGGGGAGGAGAATAAGGTGGTTTAGCCATTGTAGATGGAGATGGGTTTGATGAAATCAAAGATTTACAAAAATCATCATATAAGCTAATCGAGTTGACAGCAATTAGCCATGGAGGTTGTAGATGGTGGTTGTGAACCCAATCATTTCGTCTGTTCCAAATATTCCATAAAACGGTTAGGAGGAGACCAAATTTTTCAGAGGAAATTGTAGAGGCAGCTTCCTCTAACCATTGTAGGGACGTAGGAGCTTGACTCTTATAAAGAGAGATAGGAATACCACTAATTTGCAAGGCTTCAGATGCCCCAGGGCAGTCACGAAGCGCATGAAGAATCGATTCCGAATGACAACCACATATAGAACAGGGTCCCGAATTAGGGGAAAAAGCTTGCATTTTAGAACCAACTGGTAGAGCATCAGATGCCATACGCCAGCCAAAGGTTTTAACCTTGGGTAGGGCTTTGATTTTGGATAAAAACTTCCAGAAGCGATTTGATGGCAGAGGTTGGGTTATTGAACGTTGTAAGAAAATATATCCAGAACGGACTGAGTAGATACCCGAGTCATTGTGAGACCATAGAATAGAATCCCGTTGATCATTTATGATGGGAATACGGAGGATGGTATCGGCATCAATTGTGTTGAAGTAATTATTTACCTTTTCCGTATCCCAGGCAGTTTGGTTACGTAGCATAAAATCACGACACCGAATGTGAAATTCATCAGAAATTTCATAATCCCAGTAAGCTCAATCGGAGAAGATCCTCCCCATATATCTTTGTGTATTCTAATATTACTGTTTATACCTGGGCGGTGAAGAAAACCAGGGAAAAGACACTGAAGAGCGTTATAAATGCCTTGCCAAGCAAAGGATCCCCTGCTAGGTTTCGGAGCATCCAGGATGTTGCGAGCAGGGAAGTATTTAGATCGGTATATTTGTCCTAATAAGGAGTCTGGTTCACAGATTAGTTTCCAAATTTGTTTGCCCAGTAGAGCGATATTGAAATCATGTAAGTCCTTAAAACCCATACCTCCAGCAGATTTGGGTAAACATATACGATTCCATGGTAACATATGCCAACCTTTTTGTAGAGGTTTCGGACGAGCGGGTCGAAATGGGCCTTTCAATGGACCCGTTGGAATTTTAACTGAGTAAAAAGTACAGAAATTGAGGTGTTGCAATATACTTGTGTTGAAAAGCTCCTAATCAATTACATGAACTCCTAAAATTTGATTAAAACTTGTTTTGCAGTCCTTTTTGTAGAGGTTTCGGATGAGCGGGTCGAAATGGGTGTTTCAACGGACCCGTTGGAATTTTAAATGAGTAAAAAGTACAAAAATTGAGGTATTGCAATATAATTGTGTTGAAAAGCTCCTAATCAATTATTTGAGCTCCTAATATTTGATTAAAACTTGTTTAGAGGTCCTTTTTGTAGATGTTTCGGACGAGCAGGTCTTAATGGGCCTTTCAATGGACCCGTTGGAATTTTAACTGAGGAAAAAGTACAGAAATTGCGGTTTTGCAATATACTTGTGTTGAAAAGCTCCTAATAAATTACATGAATTCCTAAAATTTGATTAAAACTTGTTTTGCAGTGCTCTTTTGTAGAGGTTTCGGACGAGCGGGTCGAAATGGGCCTTTAAATGGACCTGTTGGAATTTTAACTGAGTAAAAAGTACAGAAATTGAGGTTTTGCAATATAATTGTGCTGAAAAGCTCATAATCAGTTACATGAACTCCTAAAATTTGATTAAAACTTGTTTTGCAGTCCTTTTTGTAGAGGTTTCGGACTAGCGGGTCGAAATGGGCCTTTCAATGGACCCGTTGGAATTTTAAATGAGTAAAAAGTACATAAATTGAGGTTTTGCAATATAATTGTGTTTAAAAGCTCCTAATCAATTATTTGAACTCCTAATATTTGAATAAAACATTTTTCGGTCCTTTTTGTAGAGGATTCGGACGAGTAGGTCTAGATGGGCCTTTCAATGGACCCGTTGGAATTTTAACTGAGTATAAAGTACAGAAATTGAGGTTTTGCTATATAATTGTATTGAAAAGCTCCTAATCAATTACATGAACTCCTAAAATTTGATTAAAACTTGTTTTGCAGTCCTTTTTGTAGAGGTTTCGGACGAGCGGGTCGAAATGGGCCTTTCTGTGGACCCGTTGGAATTTTAAATGAGTAAAGAGTACAGAAATTGAGGTTTTGCAATATAATTGTGTTGAAAAGCTACTAATAAATTATTTGAACTCCTAATATTTGAATAAAACATTTTTGCGGTCCTTTTAGTTGAGGTTTCGGACGAGCAGGTCTAAATGGGCCTTTCAATAGACCCGTTGGAATTTTAACTGAGTAAAAAGTACAGAAATTGAGGTTTTGCAATATAATTGTGTTGAAAAGCTCCTAATCAATTACTTGAACTCCTAATATGTAACCCCCTTAACCCGGCCTAGACGGTTGACCCGAATTAAGAAAGTCACACGGGGAAAACCAAAGTCAACCCGAAAGTCAACCTTGATTAACGACCTTTTTTTTTTCTTTTTACTCTTGTCTAGATGCACATTAGTCCTAATTGTGATCACACAAACATCATACTCAAAGATCACAAGCATCAGAGATCAAACAGGGACCCAATTGAACAAATTACAACTTTAGGGACCAAATTGTAATTTCTGATAATTAAAAGGACTTAACCCAAATTAAAGTTACCAACTTGAAATTAATCAGGTTTCATGCTTCACTGTGAAATTTCAGCTCAAAAGGACTTCCCAAACTCATACAATTGCACAAACAAGTTTCAGGACCAAAATGCAAACAATTCAAAACATATAACTGCCAATGTCAGCCCCCAACGGTCGACCGTTCCGAAACAGGTAGACCCCGTTTCGAAACACGGGCCGTTCCGCAACGGGTTCCGGAACATGGGCTGGCAGAGGCCAAACCGTTTCGAAACGGTGCATACCTGTTTCGGACGCCTGGGTTCATTCAAGCACCCGTTCCGAAACGGTGCACACTGTTCCGAAACGCCCTGCACAGATTGCAGCAAAGTGCATTCCAAAACATGCAATTAAACATTCAAACATGCTCCAATTGCCACCAAACTTTACCAGCATGCAATTCAACATATATAAGACTTATAAACATTCAGAATAACATCACATGCTAAAAGCCCCAATTCTATAGGCATGCTTCCTACACAAGCTAGCTATTCAAGCACAAATTTCCAAAGCAAGCATGTAATGATCCAATTCAAAAACCAGCATTCATATCATCATTCAACATACTTAGGGAGTTCCAAACACCTCCCAAAACATACACATTGGTCCCCCATTGCCAAATTACCCAAAAGCTAAAATGTTTAACAAAACCTTCCATACATTGAGCTCTACTTGTACTTGAATTCTTGCCCTCCTTGCTGCCCTCAAGGTTCACTAATGTTCTGCATTATTGAATTAAGAAAACGAAGAGAGCGTAAGCAAAAGCTTAGTGAGGAATGCTCTTAAAAACCATTCAATAATGCACTTAAAAACATTTATAAAACATGCTTTAAATCAACCTTTGCACATGCTCAAAAGCATACTTAAAACAAGCAATCTCATGCTTCTTAACAACATAACATGTCATATTGGCTCAACTGACAAATTCCATTTCATTAAAACAAGTTCATCAACTTCCCAAGGACTTTTAAACACCTTGTCCCCAAGGACTTTTAAACACCTTGGCCATGGACTTTTAAACACCATGAAAGAGGACCACACAAGGACTTTTAACCACCTTTGTGTCCGTAGCTTGAATCACCCCAAGGACTTTTAAACACCTTGGCCCCAAGGACTTTTAAACACCTTGGCCCCATGGACTTTTAAACACCATGGCCCCATGGACTTTTAAACACCATGGAAAGGATCACCTAAGGACTTTTAACCACCTTAGTGTACGCAACAAGAACCATCCAAGGACTTTTAACCACCTTAGTGTACGCAACAAGAACCATCCAAGGACTTTTAACCACCTTGATGTTCTTAAGTAACAAGGCTCACTCAAGGACTTTTAACCACCTTAATGACCTTAACCTTTTTCAAAACATCACTTGCCAATATACATCATTTTCATCATTTAATCCACTGTTTTAAAGCATTAAACCAAGCCATTTTCATCATGCATTTCAAAGCATCAAACCACATTTAATCAATGTACAAAATCAAGGAACTCCTACCTAGAGTTTCCTTCAACATATGGCTTACAAAATCAGCAAACACCATGCTAAATCATGCTTCCAAAACAGTAATTAAAACATGCAATAAACCACTTTGCATCACAACAAAATCATGGCCACCACTAGAGAGAAATTCCGAAAACTTACACTTGAGCTTAGCAAAGTTGTTTAGACTTAAACTAAGCTCCCAAGACATTGGTTTCAAAGCCGAAAACCCAATTTTCACAAACGCACTCACCGATTTCCACTTTGCTTCAAGCCAAAGCACCAAATCAAGCTTCCGGATCAACAACTCTTGGATCCAAAGATGCCTCCCCTGTTTCAACACATCAAAGCAGAGGATTAATGCATCATCATGCATTAATTGCTTCAATGAAAGCACCTAAACTCGCTGCTCTCATCCACACACCATTTTCGACCACCAAACACAACCGAAAATGCATCCAAACCACTTCTAAACAAAGCCCAACCATAAACTAGCAAAACCACATATCCTTTAACATCATATAACATCTAAAAACAACCTATTAACATCCTTATACCTCCAGCAACATCAGATCAACAAGATCACCTCAAAAACAACCTTGAATCACAAGCTAAACTTAGGAAACTCAACCTATCCGGGATTGCATTAATCAAAACTCAATTCCTTATCAATTTAGAGATCATTTAACATCAAAAACACCTCTTAAATCACAGATTAATCAGATCTAACGAAAATCATCAAAAATCATCAAAATCTTGCATAATAAGCCAAGATCCATTAATCAACTTAAAAACCTTTAATTAAACATCAATTTAGGATTGAAAACTTAGGAATTTCAGTAAAGAACTGATAGTTTAGAGGAGAAGGACGTTCTTACCTCCAAACTTGAGTTTCTCCTCTTTTTGCAATCAAAATCCTTGTTGAAACACTTAGCAATTGAAGAGGTTTTGAAGATACAATGATTAGGAATCAAATGAGAGTTGAAAGGAGGGATTTAGGTGAAGAAATCAGATCTAATTCTCTGGAAAAGTAGTGTTTGGGTTGAGAGAAAAAAAGAGAAAGAAAATTGGAAAGTTAGTTAAGAAAATAGCCAAAATGGCTTCCCTCCAATTTTAATAACCTTTAAAATCAGATTTTAGACTTAAAATATCTTAGAAAAATCTGGAGAAACTCCCTTTGGGTAAATAGCTCCTTAAAGATTCAAAGTTTCAACCCTTTATAAAACAGCCACCAAACTTGCGAAAATTACATTTTGGTCACTAGCCAAAATGTCACACTTCCAAAACTCATTTTCCAAAATTGATTTCACAGTTCACTTAATTATATTAAAAGATGATTTTAGAACATTTTTCCATATTTTTAATGCAACCCGAACTAGGCTTTCCTAAATTCACCTCTTTAGATTCGAACAGCACTTTGACCAACCGGTCAACGCCCAAAACTCCTAAGCCCAAAACCGGGGCGTTACAACTCTCCCCCCCTTAAGGAATTTCGTCCTCGAAATTTACCTGAAGGAAAGAGATAAGGAAACTGCTTCAGCATGTCTTCCTTCCGCTCCCACGTGGCTTCCTCAACACCTCGATGCTTCCACAGCACCTTCACCAATTCAATGGTCTTGCCACGAAGAACCTTGCTATCCGAATCCAGAACCTTCACCGGTTCCTCATCATAGGTCAAATCCGGATTCAAAACCACTTCCTCCACAGGCATCACATGCGAAGGATCAGATCTATACTTCCGGAGCATAGAAACATGGAACACATCATGAATCTTCTCCAACTCCTGAGGTAACCTCAACCGATACGCAACAGGACCCACACGCTCAACCACCTCATATGGTCCAATGTACCGAGGGCTCAACTTACCCTTCCGGCCAAACCTCATCACCTTCTTCCAAGGCAAAACCTTCAAGAACACACGGTCACCCACCGCATACTCTATCTCCTTACGCTTCAAATCTGCGTAAGACTTTTGCCGATCAGAAGCAGCCTTCAACCGCTCACAAATGAGCTTCACCTTCTCGGTGGTCCCTTTCAACAAAGCCGGCATCGAAACCAACTTTTGACCAGTTTCAGCCCAACAAAGAGGAGTCCTACACTTCCTCCCATACAGAGCCTCATAAGGTGCCATCTGTATACTCGCCTGATAACTATTGTTATAAGCGAACTCAACCAAAGGCAGATGCTTCTCCCAAGAACCTTGGAACTCAATCACGCAGCACCTCAACATATCCTCCAAAATCTGGATAACCCGCTCAGACTGACCATCCGACTGAGGATGATAGGATGTACTGAAATGCAACCTTGTACCCAGAGCTTGATGCAAACACTGCCAGAAACGCGATGTGAACCTCGGATCCCTATCCGACACAATCGACTTAGGCACACCATGCAGCCTCACAATCTCAGCAATGTACAGCTCTGCCAGCCTATCCAAAGAAAATGTAGTATGCACAGGCAAGAAATGCGCACACTTCGTCAGGCGATCCACAATCACCCAAACAGAATTCTTCTTTGATGGAGACAAAGGTAAACCAGATATAAAATCCATGGTAACCCTTTCCCACTTCCATTCAGGGATTTTCAACGGTTGCAACAACCCAGAAGGAACCTGATGTTCAGCCTTAACTCGCTGACACACCAAACACCTGCTCACAAACTCTGCAACATCCTTCTTCAAACCCACCCAATAGTACTCATCACGAAGATCACGATACATCTTAGTACTACCAGGGTGCATAGCAAAAGGACTACTATAACCTTCAGTCAGAATAGCACGCCTCAACTCAGCATCAGCAGGCACTACTATCCGACTCCCAAAACACAGCACACCATCCTCATTAAAGTAGAAATCCGAAGGCCTACCCTCCGCGATATCCTGAACATGAGACACCAAGGAATCATCCAACAACTGCTTTTCCTTGATCAACTGAACCAACGATGGTTTCACTTGCAACTCAGCAACAAGACCACCATCTCGCGATATGCTCAAGCTAGCAAACATAGCCCTCAGCTCAACAGCTACCTTCCTACTCAAGGCATCCGCAACAACATTAGCTTTTCCAGGATGATACTCAATCGTCAGATCATAATCCTTGAGCAACTCCAACCAACGCCGCTGTCTAAGATTCAACTCCTTCTGAGACATCAGGTACCTCAAACTCTTGTGATCCGTGTACACAGTACACTTCTCACCATACAGATAATGTCTCCAGATCTTCAGAGCAAAAACCACTGCAGCCAGCTCAATGTCATGCGTAGGATAATTGCGCTCATGCACTTTCAACTGCCGCGATGCATAAGCCACAACCTTACCCTCTTGCATCAGCACACATCCCAAACCAACATAGGATGCATCACTATATACCACAAACTCTTTCCCTGATTCAGGCTGAATCAAGATAGGAGCTTGCGTCAAAGTCGCCTTAAGCTTTTCGAAAGCCTGCTGTCTCGCTTCCGTCCACTCATACTTAACATCCTTCTGTAACAGCTTCGTCAAAGGAGCAGCAATCTTGGAAAAACCATCCACAAACCTCCGGTAGTATCCCGCCAAACCAAGGAAACTACGGACCTCATGAACAGACTTAGGAACTTTCCAATTCATCACCGCCTCAATCTTCTGAGGATCAACACGAATCCCCTCAGCTGAGACCACATGCCCAAGAAACACCACCTCCTTAAGCCAGAACTCACACTTGCTCAGCTTAGCATAAAGCTGATTCTCCAACAAGACTTGCAAAACAACCCTCAAATGCTCTTCGTGCTCCCCCTCAGTACGCGAGTACACGAGGATATCATCAATGAACACCACAACGAACTTGTCCAGGTATTCATGAAACACACGATTCATCATGTCCATGAAAGCAGCAGGAGCATTTGTCAAACCAAACGGCATCACAAGGAACTCATAATGCCCATACCTTGTCCTGAAAGCTGTCTTAGGCACATCCACATCCTTCACCTTCAACTGATAATACCCTGACCTCAAGTCAATCTTAGAGAACACAGCAGCTCCCCGAAATTGATCAAAGAGATCATCAATCCTCGGCAAAGGATACCGATTCTTGATAGTCAACTTGTTCAGCTGACGGTAATCAATGCACATCCTCATAGTGCCATCTTTCTTCTTCACAAACAAGACTGGAGCACCCCAAGGCGACACACTCGGCCGGATGAAACCACGATCAAGCAACTCTTGCAACTGCGTCTTCAGCTCCTTCAGCTCCTTAGGTGCCATTCTATAGGGAGAAATGGACACATGAGTTGTATTTTCATACAGCTCAATTCCAAACTCCACCTCGCGATTAGGAGGTAAACCAGGCAACTCCTCAGGAAAAACACCAGGAAACTCCTTCACAACCTTGATATCTTGCACCCTCAACTCCTTAGAGCTAGGATTCATCACAAAAGCTAGATAAGCTTCGCAACCCTGCCTTAGCATCCTACTCGCCTCCAAGGTAGACACAACATTGGCAAGAAACTTCACATTCTCACCAACCACAACAACTTCATAATCATCCGCAAGCTTAAGCGAAACCCGCTTATTTTCACAATCCACAACAGCACGATGCTCAGCAAGCCAATCCATACCAAGGATCACATCAAAACCATAAAAAGGCAACTCCATAAGATCAACATGAAAGACATGCTCTTGAACAACCAAGGGACACCTTCTATAAAGCTTTCGAGTCACAACAGTTTCACCAAAAGAACTAGTGACACGAACACCAACATCCAAAGACTCAACAGGTAAACCAAGCAATTCAGCATGCTCACGCAAAATGTATGAATGCGTAGATCCAGAATCAATCAAAGAAAGCAATGACAAGGATTGCAAAGTAAAGGTACCTGCAATCACATCAGCATCATTCCTTCCCTCGCGCTGAGCATACACCCTCGCTTGGCCTCCACCCTCAGGCTGAATAGCCACTACATGGGCTACTCCACGACCACCTTCCTCTCTCCTCTGGAAATTACCACGGCCGCGCCCACGACCTCTCTGCGGTGCAGCAACAACAGGAACACGCTCTTGGCCACCAGCCAACCTCGGACAATCTCGCCTCAGATAGTCAACAGAACCACAATTCCAACATCCATTACCATATGCCGCAACAGGAGCTTGCACCTCCCTCACAGCACGAGGACAGTCACGCTTCATGTGACCACAAGAACCGCAGATCCAGCAAGCGCTAGGATCAGCTCTAGCAAAACCACCTCTAGCAGGTGCACCACCACCTCTCTTGGCTGAGGACTGATACTTCTGATCACGTCCCCTCTTGTTCCGTCCACCACCGGAACTAAACTCAGCAGCTCTCTTGCCAGAACTCGCTCCAGCACCTTTCGCAGCTAAACCCAAGTTCATCTCAATACCTTGGATCGGCCAACCAACACATCAAAATCATCATATTCAGTGGCCAGCACATACATCTTTACATCCGTCACAAGACCATAACGGAACCTCTCGCACCTTGCCCGCTCATCAGGTATCAGCTCCGGTGCATACTGACTGAGCCGCACAAACTGCACCTCATACTCAGCCACACTCATGCTCCCTTGGGTAAGAGACATGAATTCACGCTTTTTCTCATCCAGATATCTCACTCCAAGATATCTCCTCTTGAACACATTCTGAAAGAATGTCCAAGTAACATCAACTTCAGCCATCCCAGCTATGGTGGTCGTCCACCACGTATACGCATCGTCCTGCAGCAAGGACACAACACATCCCAACTTTTGCACATCCGTGCAGCTCATCTGACCCAAGATACGCTTGGTACTCTCCAGCCAAGCTTCCGAACTCTCAGCAGACATACCTCTGAACTTAGTCCCACCAAGACTGCGCAGACGCTCCAAAGGTAGTCTAACTCCAGCATCTCCCTGATGCCCAGCTCCTTGAGCTCCAGCTACTGCTGCTCGAAAAGCACCCGCAATAGCTTGTACCAGCATAGACATATCAGGCATAGCTTGCCCCTGACCAACCTCTGGTCCAGCAGCTCCAGCACCAGCTGCAGCTTCAGCTCTCTCACCTCTAGCACCACCACCACCAGGCGGAGGAGGGGGTAACACCGCACTACCCGTGTTCTCTTCATTCTCGTTCTCATTGGGAACCGTAGCTTGCACGCTACCTCTTAACTCTCTACGTGGTGCCATACTTTTACCATGCAATCACAATGCAAATAAAACAAGTCAGGCCCAGCAAGGTAAGCAATCCAAGTATTCAAGCTCAATTTCCAATCAAAATCAACATCATTTCATTAGCTTTTGTTTGGCAATGGGTACCCTCAACATGCAACATCACAACATATAACTCATTTGCATCAACATCACAAGCCACTGAACATGCTTTCACACAACAAGCATACAAGGCAAACATGCTTCAATCATGCATACACTCATTCCCACTTACTCGAGAACTCAGCTCTGATACCACCAAATGTAACCCCCTTAACCCGGCCTAGACGGTTGACCCGAATTAAGAAAGTCACACGGGGAAAACCAAAGTCAACCCGAAAGTCAACCTTGATTAACGACCCTTTTTTTTCTTTTTACTCTTGTCTAGATGCACATTAGTCCTAATTGTGATCACACAAACATCATACTCAAAGATCACAAGCATCAGAGATCAAACAGGGACCCAATTGAACAAATTACAACTTTAGGGACCAAATTGTAATTTCTGATAATTAAAAGGACTTAACCCAAATTAAAGTTACCAACTTGAAATTAATCAGGTTTCATGCTTCACTGTGAAATTTCAGCTCAAAAGGACTTCCCAAACTCATACAATTGCACAAACAAGTTTCAGGACCAAAATGCAAACAATTCAAAACATATAACTACCAATGTCAGCCCCCAACGGTCGACCGTTCCGAAACAGGTAGACCCCGTTTCGAAACACGGGCCGTTCCGCAACGGGTTCCGGAACATGGGCTGGCAGAGGCCAAACCGTTTCAAAACGGTGCATACCTGTTTCGGACGCCTGGGTTCATTCAAGCACCCGTTCCGAAACAGTGCACACTGTTCCGAAACGCCCTGCACAGATTGCAGCAAAGTGCCTTCCAAAACATGCAATTAAACATTCAAACATGCTCCAATTGCCACCAAACTTTACCAGCATGCAATTCAACATATATAAGACTTATAAGCATCATCAAATAATCAGAATAACATCACATGCTAAAAGCCCCAATTCTATAGGCATGCTTCCTACACAAGCTAGCTATTCAAGCACAAACTTCCAAAGCAAGCATGTAATGATCCAATTCACAAACTTCCTAATTGTGGTCATTTTTGTAGAGGTTTCGAACGAGCAGGTCTAAATGGGCCTTTCAATGGACCTGTTGGAATTTTAACTGAGTAAAAAGTACATAAATTGAGTTTTTGCAATGTAATTGTGTTGAAAAGCTTCTAATTAATTACATGAACTCCTAAAATTTGATTAAAACTTGTTTTGTGGTCCTTTTTGTAGAGGTTTCAGACGAGCGGGTCGAAATGGGCATTTCAATGGACCCGTTGGAATTTTAAATGAGTAAAAAGTACAGAAATTGAGGTTTTGCAATATAATTGTGTTAAAAAGATCCTAATCAATTATTTTAACTCCTAATATTTGAATAAAACATTTTTGCGGTCCTTTTTGTAGAGGTTTCGGACGAACAGGTCTAAATGGGCCTTTCAATGGACCCATTGGGATTTTAACTAAGTAAAAAGTACAGAAATTGAGGTTTTGCAATATAATTATGTTAAAAAGATCCTAATCAATTATTTTAACTCCTAATATTTGAATAAAACATTTTTGCGGTCCTTTTTGTAGAGGTTTCGGACGAGCAGGTCTAAATAGGACATTCAATGGACCCGTTGGATATTTAACTGAGTAAAAAGTACAGAAATTAAGGTTTTGCAATATAATTGTGTTGAAAAGCTCCTAATCAATTACATGAATTCCTAAAATTTGATTAAAACTTGTTTTGCAGTCCTTTATGTAGAGGTTTCGGACGAGCGGGTCGAAATGGGCCTTTCAATGGACTCGTTGGAATTTTAACTGAATAAAAAGTACAGAAATTGCAGTTTTGCAATATAATTGTGTTGAAAATCTCCTAATCAATTACAAGACTCCTAAAATTTGATTAAAACTTGTTTTGCAGTCCTTTTTGTAGAGGTTTCGGACGAGCGGGTCGAAATGGGCCTTTCAATGGACCCGTTGGAATTTTAACTAAGTAAAAAGTACATAAATTGCGGTTTTGCAATATAATTGTGTTGAAAAGCTCCTAATCAATTATTTGAACTCCCAATATTTGATTAAAACTTGTTTTGCGGTCCTTTTTGTAGAGGTTTCGGACGAGCAGGTCTAAATGGGCCTTTCAATGGACTCGTTGGATGTTTAACTGAGTAAAAAGTACAGAAATTGAGGTTTTGCAATATAATTGATTTGAAAAGCTCCTAATCAATTATTTAAACTCCTAATATTTGAATAAAACATTTTTGTGGTCCTTTTTGTAGAGGTTTCGAACGAGCTGGTCTAAATGGGCCTTTCAATGGACCCGTTAGAATTTTAACTGAGTAAAAAGCACAGAAATTGAGTTTTTGCAATGTAATTGTGTTGAAAAGCTTCTAATCAATTACATGAACTCCTAAAATTTGATTAAAACTTGTTTTGTGGTCCTTTTTGTAGAGGTTCCGGACGAGCGGGTCGAAATGGGACTTTCAATGGACCCGTTGGAATTTTAACTGAGTAAAAAGTACAGAAATTGAGGTTTTGCAATATAATTGTGTTGAAACGCTCCTAATCAATTACAAGAACTCCTAAAATTTGATTAAAACTTGTTTTGCAGTCCTTTTTGTAGAGGTTTCGGACGAGCGGGTTGAAATGGGCCTTTCAATGGACCTGTTGGAATTTTAACTGAGTAAAAAGTACAGAAATTGAGGTTTTGCAATATAATTGTGTTAAAAAGCTCCTAATCAATTATTTGAACTCCTAATATTTGAATAAAACATTTTTGCGGTCCTTTTTGTAGAGGTTTCGGACGAACAGGTCCAAATGGGCCTTTCAATGGACCCGTTGGAATTTTAACTGAGTAAAAAGTACAGAAATTGAGGTTTTGCAATATAATTGTGTTGAAAAGCTCTTAATAAATTATTTGAACTCCTAATATTTGAATAAAACCTTTTTGCGGTCCTTTTTGTAGAGTTTTCGGACGAGCAGGTCTAAATGGGCCTTTCAATGGACCCGTTGGAATTTTAACTGAGTAAAAAGTACAGAAATTGAGGTTTTGCAATATAATTGCGTTTAAAAGCTCCTAATCAATTACATGAATTCCTAAATTTTGATTAAAACTTGTTTTGCAAATTTTTTTGTAGAGGTTTCGGACGAGAGGGTCGAAATGGGCCTTTCAATGGACTCTTGGAATTTTAACTGAATAAAAAGTACAGAAATTGCGGTTTTGCAATATAATTGTGTTGAAAATCTCCTAATCAATTACATGACTCCTAAAATTTGATTAAAACTTGTTTTGCAGTCCTTTTTGTAGAGGTTTCGGACGAGCGGGTCGAAATGGGCCTTTCAATGGACTCGTTGGAATTTTTTTTTTGAAGAAAAGGCCTCATTAAAAACCCCTACTACTGTCCTTCAAGCAGAGCTAGAGGACCCTAAAAAGGGGAAAAGAGTGCCCAATTATTATTAATCAATGAATATTTGTTACAAGATGATGGATACAATGGGGAACATCCGATTCAAATGACGTAGAAGTCATAGAATTCAGAGAAAAAGAAGCCAACGTATGAGCTATAATATTTTCCTCACGGCGTACAAAGGAAATGGAAATAAAGTCGAAGTCATGAAGAGCAGCTTGTATCTGAAGAATAGTTGGTCCCATAGTAGATAGGTCCTGAGCAGGATTGTTGATCCTATTCGCTAGAGAGGCGCAGTCCGTTTCGATCATGATACGATTCCATCCTTGAGAACGGGCAAGGGTGAGACCAGCAAGGATGCTTTCCCCCTCACTGGTGATAGCGTCCTGGCGGCTACCAAGAGGGAAAGCGAGACCACCCACGACTGCTCCGGCAGGGTCACGAGCAACAACGCCGACAGCTGCTGCACGAGTTGAAGGGTTAAAAGCACCATCCACATTAATTTTGATATAATTAGATGGAGGAGAACATGAGGGATTAGTAATAGTGGATGTAGGTGGATCAGATGAGATTAAAGATTTACAAAATTCATCATGTAAGCTAATTGAATTGACTACAATTAGCCATGAGGGTTGTAGATGGTGGTTGTGAACCCAATCATTACGTCTGTTCCAAATATTCCATAACACTGTAAGAAAGAGACCAAATTTATCAGAGGAAATTGCAGAGGCTGCTTTCTCTAACCATTGTAAGGTTGAAGGAGCTATACTCTTATAAAGGGAGGTAGGAATACCACTAATTTGGTGGGCTTCAGCAGCCCCAGGGCAATCACGAAGCGCATGAAGAATTGATTCCGAGTGATTACCACAGATAGGACATAACCCCGAGCTAGGGGAGAAAGCTTGCATTTTTGAGCCAACGGGTAGAGCATCAGATGCCATACGCCATCCAAAAGTTTTGACTTTGGGTAAAGCTTTTATTTTAGATAAAAATTTCCATAACCGTGTAGGCGGCGAAGGTTGGGGCAAGGAGCGTTGTAAGAAAATATATCCAGAGCGAACTGAGTAGATACCTGAATCATTGGGAGACCATAAAATTGAATCACGTTGATCATTTATGATGGGGATACGAAGAATGGCATCTGCATCAATTGGATTGAAATAATTGTTCAATTTTACTGTATCCCAGGCAGTTTGATTGCGGATCATGAAATCCCGACATCGGATGTGAAATTCATCGGAGATTTCATAAACCCCAGTTAGCTCAATCGCTGAAGACCCACCCCATATATCTTTGTGTATTCTAATATTACTGTTTATACCAGGGCGATGAAGAAAGCCAGGGAAAAGGCGCTGAAGAGCGTTGTATATACCTTGCCAGGAAAAGGAGCCCCTACTAGGTTTCGGTGCATCTAGGATGTTACCTGAAGGGAAATATTTGGAACGATATATTTGTCCTAACAATGAGTCTGGTTCGCAAATTAGTTTCCAAATTTGCTTGCCCAGAAGAGCGATGTTGAAATCATGTAGGTCTTTGAAGCCCATGCCACCAGCGGATTTGGGTAAACATATCCGGTTCCACGATAACATGTGCCAACCTTTTTTGTTGGATTTACCTGTCCACCAGTATTGGCGGATTGATGTAGTCATATCGTCGATGATATTGTGTGGTAGAAGATAGCAAGACATTACATACTGAGGGAGAGATTGTAAAACAGCTTCGATAAAAATCTCTCTGCCACTAAAGGATAGCAAGTGTTTGTCCCAACTAGAGAGTCGATCATGTACTTTATCTCGTACAAAACCTAAAGATTCAGTTTTATTTTTCCCTATGAGGAGCGGGATACCGAGGTATACTCCGGGGTTAGAAACTTCACGTACTTGTAAAAGGCAATTGATTGCAGTTCTTGTAGCAGAAGGTGTACGAGGGTTATAAAAAATTGTTGATTTCTCGAAGTTTATTGCTTGACCAGATGCATTAGCATATACTTGAAGAGCATTTTTCAGAAGGGAAGCTTCCGATTGATTGGTATTTATAAATACCATACAATCATCTGCAAAAAGTAGGTGGTTAACTTTGGGCCCATGTTTACATGCTCCTAGACCTGGAAGTATATTAGTTTGTTGGGCAGCCGCTAAATAAGCCGAGAGACCCTGAGTGCAGAATAGGAAAAGAAAAGGGGATAGAGGGTCCCCCTGACGGAGACCACGTTGAGGTTGAAATGTAGGTGAAAAGGAGTTATTGATTTTAACTGAGAAAGAGACAGTAGATATACAACGCATTATAAGATCAATCCAACCGGATGCAAAGCCCATACGTGTCATAACATTTGCAAGGAAAGACCATTCAACTCTATCAAAAGCTTTTTCCATGTCAAGCCTGAGAGCAGCTCCTTGCGAGGATTTAGTTGCACCAGAATTGATGTTGTGAATAATTTCATGCGCAACAAGGATATTATCAGAAATGTTGCGTCCCTGAACAAAGGCAGCTTGATTAGGGCTAATACAAAGAGGTATAGCCTGTTTCATTCTATTTACAATTGTTTTGGCAACAATTTTATAGAGAACAGTACATAGGCTAATTGGTCTGAGTTGTTTCATGGAAGTTGGATCCTTAACTTTGGGAATTAGCACCATTATAGTTTTATTAACTAAGGCCATATCGGCGTTGCCATTTAATAGATCCATGCAAAGATTAAGGACATCGTCACCAACTGTGTCCCAGTGTTGTCGAAAGAAACTACTAGGTAGACCGTCGGCACCAGGAGCCTTCCTAGGGTCAATATCTTTAAAGGCATGTAGAATTTCTTCTCTGGTGAACGGCTTGAGAAGATTGTCGTTCATTGAAGAATTAATGGAGGGGTGGATTTTGTCAAGAATAATTCCCGAAAGTTGGGGAATAGAGGTTGTAAAAAGGTTTTGGAAATAATTCGAGGCTATATCCATTATTTCAGATTCCGAGGTGCACCAATTGGAGTTGGCATCATAAAGCCCTATAATAGAATTTTTCTTATTTCGATTAGAAGCTCTGGCATGGAAGAATTTGGTATTTTTGTCCCCTTGGGATAGCCAAAGTGTTCGAGATCTTTGAGCCCAATAAGCTTCTTGTTCAGTTAAGAGTTTATTTAATTCCGTTCTATAATTTAAATAAATATGTTTATTAGTGGTTGTTAAGGGGCGATAGAGAAGTTTGTTAATTTTTTTGGTAAGGAATTTAATACGTCCTGTTGTTTTAAAGCGTTGTTGGTTTTGCCAGTCATCTAAGTATGTTCCTACCGCTTTGATTTTATTGATGGCCGTACCGGGGGTGTCAGCCCATGCCCTTTTAATTGTTTGGATGTTATCTTTATTATTAGCCCAACAATTTTCAAATCTGAAATTTTTGGGATTTTGAGATTTGAGTGTGTTAGTTGGTTTATCAATTTCAAGAAGAAGGAAACAGTGGTCGGATTTTGCAACATAATCTGTAGTTATACGATGATTAGGGTAGAGATCTTTCCAAGCATAGTTAGCTACGAAACGGTCGAGTCGTTCATGAATTACTGGGGTTACGGGACCTACTTTTGTCCATGTAAACCATCCCGAGGTAGGTTTGCAATCGAATAGGTTGTTTCGAATTAAACAGTTTCGAAAATTTTTTATTTGGGATCTAGCTCTACGGGGACCCCCTTGTTTTTCTGAATCTGTTAGGATCTCAATGAGATCTCCTCCGATAAGCCAAGGTTTATCTTTAGTTGAAGTGTATAAGGAATCAATTAATTCCCATGTTTTATATTTTTGGCTAGTTTCCGAAAATCCATGCATTCCAGTAAAAAACATAGTGCTGTTATTATTCGTAATTTGAATGTGAATATAACGCAGCGAATAGGAAATTAAACTTATATTAATATCATTTGCGGCGAATAAAGAAATTCCGGAACACCCTTCCGAGGGGGGAGTAGAAATAATGTCTAACATACCTAATGAAAGACATAAGCGGTTACATTCCGCATTATTCAATTTGGTTTCACATAAAAAGATAATATTAGGGTTGGTACGTTGGACATAGGATCTGAGATGTTGAACCGTCGGGGCTTGTCCAAGACCCTGACAGTTCCAGCAGAGGATCTTCATTTTGCTCGGCGGGGCTGGGAGTCAGCCGCCGCCGGAGAGTTTTTAGAGCTGCTCATCCCAGCTTTTGGAGTAGATCCTGATTGTTTGGATTTTTTCGGCGGGAGCGATACTTGAATTGGTGAGCGGCGTTTCATGCCTCGGTTAGTTTGGGTCGATGCAGGGGCTGGTGCTGGAACAGGAGCAGGTGCAGGGGCTGCATCATTTGGGTAAGTTTTAAGCAACCACTGATTAAATTCATTGAATAATGGATCAGTGGGTTTAGAGGGCTTACTCGATTCAGAGTCAAATTTTTTGATTTGTTCGGCAGTAGGGCTGGGAACACCATAGTCATCATTGGTTTCCCAATCATCATCAGAACCATCTTCCGGAATTGGATAGATGGTATTCAAGGGCTGAGGCTCAAGAGGAGCTTTTTGTTTCGGATCGGCAGCAGGGGGATCGGTGACAGTAGTGGGGCCATCTTCCATGGTCATGTCGACATTTTGGGCATCTTCGGTAACTTGTTCCGTAAATGAGGCGGCATCGCCATCATTTAAAGAGCCTTTATATTGAAAAAAGAGAAGTATTAGAGATTTGCAATTATTTGTAAAAAGGATGATAAATGAGTAGAGAGGATTACCCAGATTATTCTGGTCATTGGGAGGAACTGTAGGATTTACCGGGGCAGCAGGGTTATTCATCGGATTTGTTGTGGGGAAATTTGAAAGAAAATTTGATAAGGAGAGTAGATAAAAGCAGCTGTAATTATAAAAATTAAAAGAGATATACCATTAGCTTGGGGAATGTTCGGATTCAGATTTGGTTCAACATTACGGATACGCCCTCGAATTCCAACTGGGCGACGTCTAGGAGGAAGGTAACGGAGCCAATCTCCGTATTGTAGTTTGTTGGGGTCGATTGTAGAACGGATAGGACAATTCTCGAAGGTGTGACTTATGATGCCGCAGCCAGGGCATAGAATTGGAAGTCTTTCATACTGCAGGCGACACATAATTCTGTTTTCACCGGAACCAATGAACACGAAGCGAGTAACAGGTCTTGTAATATTGAGAAAGATTTCCACACGAAGGAATTCCACCATATTCCCATCAACTTGGCGGGTATCCGTTCGGAGAACATTGCCCACCATTGATCCCAAAGCATGTCTCGCCAGATGGGATCTATCTATGTCAGCAAAGAGAGGATCAGGAAGAGAGAAGATTCTTATCCATATACGCATTGTGTTAAAGTTGTAGTCGGATAGGGATTTTGCTGGATCATATTCGGTGACTGCAAGCCATTCATCTTTGTACAGCCAAGGTCCACGGTTGAGGATTTCATAGCAGTTCTTGATTTCTTTAAACTTGATCTTGAGAAAATTGTTTTGTATCACTGAGATGGATACAACTTCATTGGGTTTCCAGATACCTTCAAAGGCAGAGATAACAGCATAGATATCTAAAGGCTTGGACGATATGAAACGACCAATGACAAAGAGTTTTGGATCCTCCTTGATGAATTCGAAATCAGGAGTGTAGAGCAATTTCGATTCTTCATTGGTTAGGTTGATCGAATTGAGTTGGGGGATGGAAGAGGATGATGCCATTGAAGAATTTCGAGGATATGAGGAAGACAAGTGGGTAAGAAGTTGTGGAGGTTTTGTGTAATTGGAGTATGAGTATATAAAGGAAACGAACATTGATTTCGAGGGATGAGAGAGGGAAATAGGAGAGATTGACGATTGTGAAGGATAGGATTTACTGATTTTAAAAGGGAAATTAATTAATGTACTTTCCTTAAATGAGAAAGAGATAGTAAAAAAGGAAGGAACTATGGGTGTTATTAAAGGAAAGTATGTTGAATATCTAAAAAAGTTTTGGAAAGGATTTGAAGGTAATATTAAAACGATTTTATTGGAAAATTGACTATATAAAGGAGTTGAAAAAATAAAGAATAAAAAAATTGTTTTAATAAAAGCAAATCTTTTAAATATTGGGTATTTAAAGCTGAGAGTAAAAGATGGTTGAGCTAATAAAGGGTAATTTATTATGTATTTGCTGAAAATAATTTTCAATAATGGTATTGATGTTGCAAAATTAAAAGCGTAGTTTAATGAAAATAATTTTGGTAATAAATTTGATTGAAGTAAACAGAGTAATTGCATAAAATTTAAAATATCGTTGACCGTAATTAAATCTGTTTTAAAGGGGTATTTATAAGGAATTTTGGAGACATAATAACGGAATAAAGAAGAATTTAATATGTTTGAAAGGATTTGAATTGTGTAATACTTTATAAAAGGAATTAATTCTGGTTTATTGGCTATTATTATATATCTGCAATAAAATTGGAAAGCAAAAGTGAAATAAAAATTAATGGAGCTTTGAATTGTAGAATAGAAATTTAGGGAGCATTGAATAGTAAGATAAAATTTCAGAGAGCTTTGAAAAGTAGAATACATTAAGGGGTAATTCAGAGATATTGGAAAAAGCTGAAGAGGTCGGTTGTGGGTGAGAATTAAAACAATTTTTTGTAAAATCAAGCTGAATAATAATAATAATTTTGAAGAACAAAATTGATATGTAAATGAGAGTTTCCTTTTAGAAAGGGTTTGAACATGATCCCAAAAGTGGGCTTGTGAAAAATCACCTAATAAGGTGTAGTGGGAAGGGATGTTTAACAAACATAACATGAGATAAATATCGTTGGCAGAATAACATACATTTATCGAGTAATATAAACCACGCATAGCAGTAATAATATAATCTATAAAGCAAATAAAAGCATAGGAAAAATAAAAGAAGAGCAGAAAAGGAGGAAAGCAGGAAAGAATAATTACAGACCAATGGGAAGGAAGAAGCGGGAATAAGAAAGTTAATACAGACCAAATGAGGAAAAAGATATAGGGGGATGAAATAATAGAATGAAATTTAAATAAAATGAAGTGAAGACTTAACCCAGTGGGGTTAGTGGAGATCCAACCTTCCTTTGTTAGCCGTGATATAGCTTGTAACCTTGCGTCCGAAGATGAAATATAGTGAGAGACACCAACAAAGAAACCACAAGGAAAGCAAATACAATGAGTTACAGGGAAGCTTTTGAAAATACTGGTAAAACAAAAGGAAAGAGTAAACATATGTAAATCGTACAAGGCCATAAAGAATAATAAATCTGAATTAGTAGAATAGTCATGAATTTTAAAGAAATGATTAGTCAGAATGAAAGAGATGATGATATTAGTAAAATATGAAGTATAGAAGGGAAAGAGTCTGAGTTGTTGCATAAGTACAGATTTAATACCAAAAAATTGGGCATGGAATATAATGATGGACTTAGAGTGCAAACTCAGAAAATGGATATGATGCATGAAAATTGGAATGGTAAAGCTAAGCAAGAGATTTAGATAGCTTATGATCAGAGTAAATAGTATATGATCAAAGTAAAGATGATAGGAAAAGAGTGTAAGTGCAGGGGTATTGATAAAACAAAAGTTATTAAAGGTGAATAACATCATATATGTAATTGAGCAGATAACAGCATAAAATACTGTTAAATTCATATTCATCCATTGATAGACATATAATTTAGAGTAAAGCGTATTGTAGATAGGAAACCATATTAGACATATGTCGATTATAATGGATAATCCCAGAAAGTGGGCTTGAAAATGAATCCCTAACAGGGCTTGATAATGATTTAGGAAAAGATAAAATGTGAATATTGATATGTTCATAATAATGTATGGCATGTCCATAGTTATGAATGTATTATGGTCCAAGTCTGCAAAAATACAGATAAAAACAGATAACAATTCATAGTACAAAGACCAACAGTTTAAGGATGAAGAATTGAATTCTACCATAAATGAAAAACAAATATACAGAAACATAATCAAACAGGGAGGAAAAATGATACAAAAATAGGAAAATGAGTATGAAATTACCAGGAGCGGGAGGAAAACATACGTCGAGATCAAACCGATTGTAGCAGTAAGAGATGAAATTCTGAGAGATGGGTTAAATTTTATCTGTAGAAGAGAAAATAAAAAAATTGTTAACAGAAAAAATAGCCATAAATGAAAGAAAAAATAAAAAGGAAAGGAAAACCCTAGACATCGTTGTGCGATGGACATCGTTGGGAGCCGCCGCCAGACTTCGCAGAGAAAAGAAACAGATAGCAGAAAAAAACCTAAATCGGTGTGCTATCGAGGGAAGCCCAAAAGGTTGCGGTGGAGATCGGCCGCCTTAGACAACCAAACGTTAGAAACCCCTAAAACCAGAGAAGATGAGAGAGGGTTAAACCCATCATCGGAGGAAAAGATAGGCATAACGGACTCCGATCTATCTGCATGTAAAAAGAGGAGTCTGCAAAACCACAAGAAAAAGGATATGAAAACCCAGATCGATAAAAAAATTAAGAAAACGAGAGATAGAAGAGGGAGGGAGAGAATATCCCAATCTGGGGGGAGACTGAAGAGCCCTTCTACACTATACCAAACGAAAATGAATGGGGAGGGTTCTGAGACCGCCCAAAAAATAAAGCTAAAAATGGAGCGATTCTTGCCATCGCCGCGGCGATGAAGGGGTTTATCCAACGAGGGCAACAGAAAAGGAAAAACCATGAAAAAAAATATAATAAGTGTTAGATAATCGCAACAAAGAAACAGAATTAGAAAAACACTAAAAAGATGAAAACACTTACCGTCCGGATCTGGGAAAATCCGGTGAGAATAAACCTTAACAGAACCAGAGAAAATTGGGATGAAAAAGGAAAAACAACGCACGTCCGGTAAACATGAAAAGAGAGGAAACAACAGGTTAACAAATGAGATATAAAATAAAAAATGATAATAAAAACATGGGAAAAGGTGTATAGGCGTGGGATGACTCCCTTGAGATTCTTCCCGATTTCCAAGGTAGAGTGGTTGGCTTGCATAAACGGCTGAAACTGAAGAGCCGTAGGGGGAAGGGGAATCGGTGGAGGAAAAAAATCCACCTGAAAAGCCGGAACAAGCAAGAACCAAAAAACCCCTGAAAAAGTTGAGAGAGAATTGAGAGCCATCCCAAAAACTTATTTTTTACTCGTTGGAATTTTAATTAAATAAAAAGTACAGAAATTGCGGTTTTGCAATATAATTGTGTTGAAAATCTCCTAATCAATTACATGACTCCTAAAATTTGATTAAAACTTGTTTTGCAGTCCTTTTTGTAGAGGTTTCGGACGAGCGGGTCGAAATGGGCCTTTCAATGGACCCGTTGGAATTTTAACTGAGTAAAAAGTACAGAAATTGAGGTTTTGCAATATAATTGTGTTGAAAAGCTTCTAATAAATTATTTAAACTCCTAATATTTGAAAAAAACATTTTTGCGGTCCTTTTTGTAGAGGTTTCGGACAAGCAGGTCTAAATGGGCCTTTCAATGGACCCGTTGGAAGTTTAACTGAGTAAAAAATACAGAAATTGAGGTTTTACAATATAATTGATTTGAAAAGCTCCTAATCAATTATTTGAACTACTAATATTTGAATAAAACACTTTTGTGGTCCTTTTTGTAGAGGTTTCGGACGAGCAGGTCTAAATGGGCCTTTCAATGGACCCGTTGGAATTTTAACTAAGTAAAAAGTACAAAAATTGATGCTTTGCAATATAATTGTGTTGAAAAGCTCCTAATCAATTATTTGAACTCCTAATATTTGATTAAAACTTGTTTTGCGGTCCTTTTTGTTGAGGTTTCAGACGAGCAGGTCTAAATGGGCCTTTCAATGGACCCGTTGGAATTTTAACTGAGTAAAAAGTACAGAAATTGAGGTTTTGCAATATAATTGTGTTGAAAAGCTTCTAATAAATTATTTAAACTCCTAATATTTGAAAAAAACATTTTTGCGGTCCTTTTTGTAGAGGTTTCGGACGAGCAGGTCTAAATGGGCCTTTCAATGGACCCGTTGGAATTTTAACTGAGTAAAAAGTACAGAAATTGAGTTTTTGCAATGTAATTGTGTTGAAAAGCTTCTAATCAATTATTTGAACTCCTAATATTTGATTAAAACTTGTTTTGCGGTCCTTTTTGTAGAGGTTTCGGACGAGAAGGTCTAAATGGGCCTTTCAATGGACCCGTTGGAATTTTAACTGAGTAAAAAGTACAGAAATTGAGGTTTTGCAATATAATTGTGTTGAAAAGCTTCTAATAAATTATTTAAACTCCTAATATTTGAAAAAAACATTTTTGCGGTCCTTTTTGTAGAGGTTTCGGACGAGCAGGTCTAAATGGGCCTTTCAATGGACCCGTTGGAATTTTAACTGAGTAAAAAGTACAGAAATTGAGGTTTTGCAATATAATTGTGTTGAAAAGCTCCTAATCAATTATTTGAACTCCTAATATTTGAATAAAACATTTTTGCGGTCCTTTTTGTTGAGGTTTCAGACGAGCAGGTCTAAATGGGCCTTTCAATGGACCCGTTGGAATTTTAACTGTGTAAAAAGTACAGAAATTGAGGTTTTTCAAAATAATTGTGTTCAAAAGCTCATAATCAATTATTTGAACTAATAATATTTGAATAAAACATTTTTCCGGTCCGTTTTGTAGAGGTTTCGGACGAGCAGGTCTAAATGGGCCTTTCAATGGATCCGTTGGAATTTTAACTGAGTAAAAAGTACAGAAAATGAGGTTTTACAATATAATTGTGTTGAAAAGCTCCTAATCAATTACATGAACTCCTAAAATTTGATTAAAACTTGTTTTGCGGTCCTTTTTGTAGAGGTTTCGGACGAGCGGGTCGAAATGGGCCTTTCATTGGACCCGTTGGAATTTTAACTGAGTAAAAAGTACAGAAATTGAGTTTTTGCAATGTAATTGTGTTTAAAAGCTTCTAATCAATTATTTGAACTCCTAATATTTGACTAAAACTTGTTTTGCGGTCCTTTTTGTAGAGGTTTCGGACGAGCGGGTCGAAATGGGCCTTTCAATGGACATGTTGGAATTTTAACTAAGTAAAAAGTACAAAAATTGATGCTTTGCAATATAATTGTGTTGAAAAGCTCCTAATCAATTATTTGAACTCCTAATATTTGATTAAAACTTGTTTTGCGGTCCTTTTTGTTGAGGTTTCAGACGAGCAGGTCTAAATGGGCCTTTCAATGGACCCGTTGGAATTTTAACTGAGTAAAAAGTACAGAAATTGAGGTTTTGCAATATAATTGTGTTGAAAAGCTTCTAATAAATTATTTAAACTCCTAATATTTGAAAAAAACATTTTTGCGGTCCTTTTTGTAGAGGTTTCGGACGAGCAGGTCTAAATGGGCCTTTCAATGGACCCGTTGGAATTTTAACTGAGTAAAAAGTACAGAAATTGAGGTTTTGCAATATAATTGTGTTGAAAAGCTCCTAATCAATTATTTGAACTCCTAATATTTGAATAAAACATTTTTGCGGTCCTTTTTGTTGAGGTTTTAGACGAGCAGGTCTAAATGGGCCTTTCAATGGACCCGTTGGAATTTTAACTGTGTAAAAAGTACAGAAATTGAGGTTTTTCAATATAATTGTGTTCAAAAGCTCATAATCAATTATTTGAACTAATAATATTTGAATAAAACATTTTTCCGGTCCGTTTTGTAGAGGTTTCGGACGAGCAGGTCTAAATGGGCCTTTCAATGGATCCGTTGGAACTTTAACTGAGTAAAAAGTACAGAAAATGAGGTTTTAAAATATAATTGTGTTGAAAATCTCCTAATCAATTACATGACTCCTAAAATTTTATTAAAACTTGTTTTGCAGTCCTTTTTGTAGAGGTTTCGGACGAGCGGGTCGAAATGGGCCTTTCAATGGACCCGTTGGAATTTTAACTGAGTAAAAAGTACATAAATTGCGGTTTTGCAATATAATTGTGTTGAAAAGCTCCTAATAAATTATTTGAACTCATAATATTTGATTAAAACTTGTTTTGCGGTCCTTTTTGTATAGGTTTCGGATGAGCAGGTCTAAATGGGCCTTTCAATGGACCCGTTGGAAGTTTAACTGAGTAAAAAATACAGAAATTGAGGTTTTGCAATATAATTGATTTGAAAAGCTCCTAATCAATTATTTGAACTACTAATATTTGAATAAAACACTTTTGTGGTCCTTTTTGTAGAGGTTTCGGACGAGCAGGTCTAAATGTACCTTTCAATGGACCCGTTGGAATTTTAACTGAGTAAAAAGTATAGAAATTGAGTTTTTGCAATGTAATTGAGTTGAAAAGCTTCTAATCAATTATATGAACTCCTAAAATTTGATTAAAACTTGTTTTGTGGTCCTTTTTGTAGAGGTTTCTGACGAGCGGGTCGAAATGGGCCTTTCAATGGACCCGTTGGAATTTTAACTGAGTAAAAAGTACAGAAATTGAAGCTTTGCAATATAATTGTGTTGAAACGCTCCTAATCAATTACATGAACTCCTAAAATTTGATTAAAACTTGTTTTGCAATCCTTTTTGTAGAGTTTTCGGACGAGCGGGTCGAAATGGGGCTTTCAATGGACCCGTTGGAATTTTAACTGAGTAAAAAGTACAGAAATTGAGGTTTTGCAATATAATTGTGTTGAAAAGCTCTTAATAAATTATTTGAACTCCTAATATTTGAATAAAACCTTTTTGCGCTCCTTTTTGTAGAGGTTTCGGACGAGCAGGTCTAAATGGGCCTTTCAATGGACCCGTTGGAATTTTAACTGAGTAAAAAGTACAGAAATTTAGGTTTTGCAATATAATTGATTTGAAAAGCTCCTAATCAATTATTTGAACTCCTAATATTTGATTAAAACTTGTTTTGCAGTCCTTTTTGTAGAGGTTTCAGACGAGCGGGTCGAAATGGGCCTTTCAATGGACCCGTTGGAATTTTAAATGAGTAAAAAGTACATAAATTGAAGTTTTGCAATATAATTGTGTTGAAAAGCTCCTAATCAATTATTTGAACTCCTAATATTTGAATAAAACATATTTGTGATCCTTTTTGTAGAGGTTTCGGACGAGCATGTCTAAATGGGCCTTTCAATGGACCTGTTGGAATTTTAACTGAGTAAAAAGTACAAAAATTGAGGTTTTGCAATATACTTGTGTTGAAAAGCTCCTAATTAATTACATGAATTCCTAAAATTTGATTAAAACTTGTTTTGCAGTCCTTTTTGTAGAGGTTTCGGACGAGCGGGTCGAAATGGGCCCTTTCAATGGACCCGTTGGAATTTTAACTGAGTAAAAAGTACAGAAATTGCGGTTTTGCAATATACTTGTGTTGAAAAGCTCCTAATCAATTACATGAATTCCTAAAATTTGATTAAAACTTGTTTTGTAGTCCTTTTTGTAGAGGTTTCGGACGACCGGGTCGAAATGGGCCCTTTCAATGGACCCGTTGGAATTTTAACTGAGTAAAAAGTACAGAAATTGAGGTTTTGCAATATAATTGATGAAAAGCTCCTAATCAATTACATGAACTCCTAAAATTTGATTAAAACATGTTTTGCAGTCCTTTTTGTAGAGGTTTCGGACGAGCGGGTCGAAATGGGCCTTTCAATGGACCCGTTGGAATTTTAAATGAGTAAAAAGTACAGAAATTGAGGTTTTGCAATATAATTGTGTTGAAAAGCTCATAATCAATTATATAAACTCCTAATATTTGAATAAAACATTTTGCGGTCCTTTTTGTAGAGGTTTCGGACGAGGAGGTCTAAATGGGCCTTTCAATGGACCCGTTGGAATTTTAACAGAGTAAAAAGTACATAAATTGAGGTTTTACAATATAATTGTGTTGAAAAGCTCCTAATCAATTACATGAACTCCTAAAATTTGATTAAAACTTGTTTTGCGGTCCTTTTTGTAGAGGTTTCGGACGAGCGGGTCGAAATGGGCCTTTCATTGGACCCGTTGGAATTTTAACTGAGTAAAAAGTACAGAAATTGAGTTTTTGCAATGTAATTGTGTTGAAAAGCTTCTAATCAATTATTTGAACTCCTAATATTTGACTAAAACTTGTTTTGCGGTCCTTTTTGTAGAGGTTTCGGACGAGCGGGTCGAAATGGGCCTTTCAATGGACATGTTGGAATTTTAACTAAGTAAAAAGTACAAAAATTGATGCTTTGCAATATAATTGTGTTGAAAAGCTCCTAATCAATTATTTGAACTCCTAATATTTGATTAAAACATGTTTTGCGGTCCTTTTTGTAGAGGTTTTGGACGAGAAGGTCTAAATGGGCCTTTCAATGGACCCGTTAGAATTTTAACTGAGTAAAAAGTACAGAAATTGAGTTTTTGCAATATAATTGTGTTGAAAAGCTTCTAATAAATTATTTAAACTCCTAATATTTGAAAAAAACATTTTTGCGGTCCTTTTTGTAGAGGTTTCGGACGAGCAGGTCTAAATGGGCCTTTCAATGGACCCGTTGGAATTTTAACTGAGTAAAAAGTACAGAAATTGAGGTTTTGCAATATAATTGTGTTGAAAAGCTCCTAATCAATTATTTGAACTCCTAATATTTGAATAAAACATTTTTGCGGTCCTTTTTGTTGAGGTTTCAGACGAGCAGGTCTAAATAGGCCTTTCAATGGACCCGTTGGAATTTTAACTGTGTAAAAAGTACAGAAATTGAGGTTTTTCAATATAATTGTGTTCAAAAGCTCATAATCAATTATTTGAACTAATAATATTTGAATAAAACATTTTTCCGGTCCGTTTTGTAGAGGTTTCGGACGAGCAGGTCTAAATGGGCCTTTCAATGGATCCGTTGGAATTTTAACTGAGTAAAAAGTACAGAAAATGAGGTTTTACAATATAATTGTGTTTAAAAGCTCCTAATCAATTACATAAACTCCTAAAATTTGATTAAAACTTGTTTTGCGGTCCTTTTTGTAGAGGTTTCGGACGAGCGGGTCAAAATGGGCCTTTCAATGGACCCGTTAGAATTTTAACTGAGTACAAAGTACAAAAATTGAGTTTTAGCAATGTAATTGTGTTGAAAAGCTTCTAATCAATTATTTGAACTCCTAATATTTGACTTAAACTTGTTTTGCGGTCCTTTTTGTAGAGGTTTCGGACGAGCGGGTCGAAATGGGCCTTTCAATGGACCTGTTGGAATTTTAACAAAGTAAAAAGTACAAAAATTGAGGTTTTGCAATATAATTGTGTTGAAAAGTTCCTAATCAATTATTTGAACTCCTAATATTTGATTAAAACTTGTTTTGCGGTCCTTTTTGTAGAGGTTTCGGACGAGCATGTCTAAAGGGGCCTTTCAATGGACCCGTTGGAATTTTAACTGAGTAAAAAGTACAGAAATTGCGGTTTTGCAATATCATTGTGTTGAAAAGCTCCTAATCAATTACATGAATTCCTAAACTTTGATTAAAACTTGTTTTGCAGTCCTTTTTGTAGAGGTTTCGGACGAGCGGGTCGAAATAGGCCTTTCAATGGACCCGTTGGAATTTTAACTGAGTAAAAAGTACAGAAATTGAGGTTTTGCAATATAATTGTGCTGAAAAGCTCCTAATCAATTATTTGAACTCCTAATATTTGAATAAAACATTTTTGCGGTCCTTTTTGTAGAGTTTTCGGAGGAGCAGGTCTAAATGGGCCTTTCAATGGACCCGTTGGAATTTTCACTGAGTAAAAAGTACAGAAATTGAGGTTTTGCAATATAATTGTGTTGAAAAGCTCCTAATCAATTACATGAACTCCTAAAATTTGATTATTACTTGTTTTGCAGTCCTTTTTTTAGAGGTTTCGGACGAGTGGGTCGAAATGGGCCTTTCAATGGACCCGTTGGAATTTTAACTGAGTAAAAAGTACAGAAATTGCGATTTTGCAATATAATTGTGTTGAAAAGCTCCTAATCAATTATTTGAACTCCTAATATTTGATTAAAACTTGTTTTGTGGTCCTTTTTGTAGAGGTTTCGGACGAGCATGTCCTAAGGGGCCTTTCAATGGACCCGTTGGAATTTTAACTGAGTAAAAAGTACAGAAATTGCGGTTTTGCAATATCATTGTGTTGAAAAGCTCCTAATCAATTACATGAATTCCTAAACTTTGATTAAAACTTGTTTTGCAGTCCTTTTTGTAGAGGTTTCGGACGAGCGGGTCGAAATGTGCCTTTCAATGGACCCGTTGGAATTTTAACTGAGTAAAAAGTACAGAAATTGAGGTTTTGCAATATAATTGTGCTGAAAAGCTCCTAATCAATTATTTGAACTCCTAATATTTGAATAAAACATTTTTGCGGTCCTTTTTGTAGAGTTTTCGGAGGAGCAGGGCTAAATGGGCCTTTCAATGGACCCGTTGGAATTTTAACTGAGTAAAAAGTACAGAAATTGAGGTTTTGCAATATAATTGTGTTGAAAAGCTCCTAATCAATTACATGAACTCCTAAAATTTGATTATAACTTGTTTTGCAGTCCTTTTTTTAGAGGTTTCGGAGGAGCAGGGCTAAATGGGCCTTTCAATGGACCCGTTGTAATTTTAACTGAGTAAAAAGTACAGAAATTGAGGTTTTGCAATATAATTGTGTTGAAAAGCTCCTAATCAATTACATGAACTCCTAAAATTTGATTATAACTTGTTTTGCAGTCCTTTTTTTAGAGGTTTCGGACGAGTGGGTCGAAATGGGCCTTTCAATGGACCCGTTGGAATTTTAACTGAGTAAAAAGTACAGAAATTGCGATTTTGCAATATAATTGTGTTGAAAAGCACCTAATCAATTATTTGAACTCCTAATATTTGATTAAAACTTATTTTGTGGTCCTTTTTGTAGAGGTTTCGGACGAGCATGTCCTAAGGGGCCTTTCAATGGACCTGTTGGAATTTTAACTGAGTAAAAAGTACAGAAATTGCGGTTTTGCAATATCATTGTGTTGAAAAGCTCCTAATCAATTACATGAATTCCTAAACTTTGATTAAAACTTGTTTTGCAGTCCTTTTTGTAGAGGTTTCGGACGAGCGGGTCGAAATGGGCCTTTCAATGGACCCGTTGGAATTTTAACTGAGTAAAAAGTACAGAAATTGAGGTTTTGCAATATAATTGTGCTGAAAAGCTCCTAATCAATTATTTGAACTCCTAATATTTGAATAAAACATTTTTGCGGTCCTTTTTGTAGAGTTTTCGGAGGAGCAGGTGTAAATGGGCCTTTCAATGGACCTGTTGGAATTTTAACTGAGTAAAAAGTACTGAAATTGCGGTTTTGAAATATAATTGTGTTGAAAAGCTCCTAATCAATTATTTGAACTCCTAATATTTTATTAAAACTTGTTTTGCGGTCCTTTTTGTAGAGGTTTCGGACGAGCATGTCCAAATGGGACTTTCAATAGACCCGTTGGAATTTTAACTTAGTAAAAAGTACTAAAATTGCGGTTTTGCAATATAATTGTGTTGAAAAGCCCCTAATCAATTCTTTGAACTCCTAATATTTTATTAAAACTTGTTTTGCGGTCCTTTTTGTAGAGGTTTCGGACGAGCAGGTCCAAATGGGACTTTTAATAGACCCGTTGGAATTTTAACTGAGTAAAAAGTACAGAAATTGCGGTTTTGCAATATAATTGTGTTGAAAAGCCCCTAATCAATTATTTGAACTCCTAATATTTGATTAAAACCTTTTTGCAGTCCTTTTTGTAGAGGTTTCGGACGAGCAGGTCTAAATGGGCCTTTCAATGGACCCGTTGGAATTTTAACTGAGTAAAAAGTATAGAAATTGAGGTTTTGCAAAATAATTGTGTTGAAAAGCTCCTAATCAATTATTTGAACTCCTAATATTTGACTAAAACTTGTTTTGCGGTCCTTTTTGTAGAGGTTTCGGACGAGCGGGTCGAAATGGGCCTTTCAATGGATCTGTTGGAATTTTAACTGAGTAAAAAGTACAGAAAATGAGGTTTTGCAATATAATTATGTTCAAAAGCTCCTAATAAATTATTTAAACTCCTAATATTTGAATAAAACATTTTTGCGGTCCTTTTTGTAAAGGTTTCGGACGAGCAGGTCTAAATGGGCCTTTCAATGGACCCGTTGGAATTTTAACTGAGTAAAAAGTACAGAAATTGATGTTTTGCAATATAATTGTGTTGAAAAGATCCTAATCAATTACATGAACTCCTAAGATTTGATTAAAACTTGTTTTGCAGTCCTTTTTCTGAAGGTTTCGGACGAGCGGGTCGAAATGGGCCTTTCAATGGACCCGTTGGAATTTTAACTGAGTAAAAAGTACAGAAATTGCGGTTTTTCAATATAATTATGTTGAAAAGCTCCTAATCAATTATTTGAACTCCTAATATTTTATTAAAATTTGTTTTGCGGTCCTTTTGTAGAGGTTTCGGACGAGCAGGTCTAAATGGGACTTTCAATGGACCCGTTGGAATTTTAACTGAGTAAAAAGAACATAAATTGCGGTTTTGGAATATAATTGTGTTGAAAAGCTCCTAATCAATTATTTGAACTCCTAATATTTGAATAAAACCTTTTTGTTGTCCTTTTTGTAGAGGTTTCGGACGAGCAAGTCTAAATGGGCCTTTCAATGGACCCGTTGGAATTTTAACTGAGTAAAAAGTACAGAAATTAAGGTTTTGCAATATAATTGTGATGAAAAGCTCCTAATCAATTATTTGAACTCCTAATATTTGACTAAAACTTGTTTTGCGGTCCTTTTTGTAGAGGTTTCGGACGAGCGGGTCGAAATGGGCCTTTCAATGGACCTGTTGGAATTTTAAATGAGTAAAAAGTACAAAAATTGAGGTTTTGCAATATAATTGTGTTCAAAAGCTTCTAATCAATTATTTGAACTCCTAATATTTGAGTAAAACATTTTTGCGGTCCTTTTTGTAGAGGTTTCGGACGAGCAGGTCTAAATGGGCCTTTCAATAGACCCGTTGGAATTTTAACTGAGTAAAAAGTACAGAAATTGAGGTTTTGGAATATAATTGTGTTGAAAAGCTCCTAATCAATTACATGAACTCCTAAAATTTGATTAAAACTTGTTTTGCGGTCCTTTTTGTAGAGGTTTCGGACGAGCATGTCTAAATGGGCCTTTCAATGGACCCGTTGGAATTTTAACTGAGTAAAAAGTACAGAAATTGAGGTTTTGCAATATAATTGTGTTGAAAAGCTCCTAATCAATCATTTGAACTCCTAAGATTTGATTAAAACTTGTTTTGCAGTCCTTTTTGTGGAGGTTTCAGACAAGCGGGTCGAAATGGGCCTTTCAATGGACCCGTTGAAATTTTAACTGAGTAAAAAGTACAGAAATTGA
The DNA here is from genome assembly GCA_958450335.1 of Hibiscus tridactylites. Lineage (NCBI taxonomy): Eukaryota > Viridiplantae > Streptophyta > Magnoliopsida > Malvales > Malvaceae > Hibiscus > Hibiscus tridactylites. The sequence goes on from OY288287.1 coordinate 29,503,303, forward strand.
GGTTTTGCAATATAATTGTGTTGAAAAGCTCCTAATCAATTACATGAACTCCTAAAATTTGATTAAAACTTGTTTTGCGATCCTTTTTGTATAAGTTTCGGACGAGCATGTCTAAATGGGCCTTTCAATGGACCCGTTGGAATTTTAACTGAGTAAAAAGTATAGAAATTGAGGTTTTTGCAATATAATTGTGTTTAAAAGCTCCTAATCAATTATTTGAACTCCTAATATTTGATTAAAACTTGTTTTGCGGTCCTTTTTGTAGAGGTTTCGGACGAGCAAGTCTAAATGGGCCTTTCAATGGACCCGTTGGAATTTTAACTGAGTAAAAAGTACAGAAATTGAGGTTTTGCAATATAATTGTGTTGAAAAGCTCCTAATCAATTATTTGAACTCCTAATATTTGACTAAAACTTGTTTTGCGGTCCTTTTTGTAGAGGTTTCGGACGAGCAAGTCTAAATTGGCCTTTCAATGGACCCGTTGGAATTTTAACTGAGTAAAAAGTACAGAAATTGAGGTTTTGCAATATAATTGTGTTGAAAAGCTCTTAATCAATTATTTGAACTCCTAATATTTGAATAAAACATTTTTGCGGTCCTTTTTGTAGAGGTTTCTGACGAGGAGGTCTAAATTGGCCTTTCAATGTACCCGTTGGAATTTTAACTAAGTAAAAACTACTGAAATTGAGGTTTTACAATATTATTGTGTTGAAAAGTTACTAATCAATTACATGAACTCCTAAAATTGTGTTCAAAAGCTCCTAATCAATTATTTGATCTCCTAATATTTGAATAAAACATTTTTGCGGTCCTTTTTGTTGAGGTTTTTGACGAGGAGGACTAAATGGGCCTTTCAATGGACCCGTTGGAATTTTAACTGAGTAAAAAGTACAAAAATTGCGGTTTTGCAATATAATTGTGTTGAAAAGCTCCTAATCAATTACATGAATTCCTAAACTTTGATTAAAACTTGTTTTGTAGTCCTTTTTGTAGAGGTTTCGGACGAGCGGGTCGAAATGGTCCTTTCAATGGACCCGTTGGAATTTTATCTGAGTAAAAAGTACAGAAATTGAGGTTTTGCAATATAATTGTGTTGAACAGCTCCTAATCAATTATTTGAACTCCTAATATTTGAATAAAACATTTTTGCGGTCCTCTTTGTAGAGTTTACGGAGGAGCAGGTCTAAATGGGCCTTTCAATGGACCCGTTGGAATTTTAACTGAGTAAAAAGTACTGAAATTGAGGTTTTGCAATATAATAGTTTTGAAAAGCTCCTAATCAATTACATGAACTCCTAAGATTTGATTAAAACTTGTTTTGCGGTCCTTTTTGTAGAGGTTTCGGACAAGCGGGTCGAAATGGGCATTTCAATGGACCTGTTGGAATTTTAACTGAGTAAAAAGTACATAAATTGAGGTTTTACAATATTATTGTGTTGAAAAGATACTAATCAATTACATGAACTCCTAAAATTTGATTAAAACTTATTTTGCGGTCCATTTTGTACAGGTGTCGGACGAGCGGGTCGAAATGGGCCTTTCAATGGACCCGTTGGAATTTTAACTGAGTAAAAAGTACAGAAATTGAGGTTTTACAGTATAATTGTGTTCAAAAGCTCCTAATCAATTATTTGAACTCCTAATGTTTGAATAAAACATTTTTGCGGTCCTCTTTGTAGAGTTTACGGAGGAGCAGGTCTAAATGGGCCTTTCAATGGACCAGTTGGAATTTTAACTGAGTAAAAAGTACTGAAATTGAGGTTTTGCAATATAATAGTGTTGAAAAGCTCCTAATAAATTACATGAACTCCTAAGATTTGATTAAAACTTGTTTTGCGGTCCTTTTTGTAGAGGTTTCGGACGAGCGGGTCGAAATGGGCATTTCAATGGACCTGTTGGAATTTTAACTAAGTAAAAAGTACAGAAATTGAGGTTTTACAATATTATTGTGTTGAAAAGATACTAATCAATTACATGAACTCCTAAAATTTGATTAAAACTTATTTTGCGGTCCATTTTGTACAGGTTTCGGACGAGCGGGTCGAAATGGGCCTTTCAATGGACCCGTTGGAATTTTAACTGAGTAAAAAGTACAGAAATTGAGGTTTTACAATATAATTGTGTTCAAAAGCTCCTAATCAATTATTTGAACTCCTAATATTTGAATAAAACATTTTTGTGGTCCTTTTTGTAGAGGTTTCGGACGAGCAGGTCTAGATGGGCCTTTCAAAGGACCCTTTGGAATTTTAACTGAGTAAAAAGTACAGAAATTGATGTTTTGCAATATAATTGTATTGAAAAGCTCCTAATAAATTATTTGAACTCCTAATATTTGAATAAAATATTTTTGCGGTCCTTTTAGTAAAGGTTTCGGACGAGCAGGTCTAAATGGGCCTTTCAATGGACCCGTTGGAATTTTAACTGAATAAAAAGTACAAAAATTGAGGTTTTGCAATATAATTGTGTTGAAAAGCTCCTAATCAATTATTTGATCTCCTAATATTTGAATAAAACATTTTTGCGGTCCTTTTTGTAGAGGTTTTTGACAAGGAGGACTAAATGGGCCTTTCAATGGACCCGTTGGAATTTTAACTGAGTAAAAAGAACATAAATTTAGGTTTTGCAATATAATTGAGTTGAAAAGCTCCTAATCAATTATTTGAACTACTAATATTTGAATAAAACATTTTTGCGGTCATTTTTGTAGAGGTTTCGGACGAGCAGGTCGAAATGGGCATTTTAATGGACCTGTTGGAATTTTAACTGAGTAAAAAGTACAGAAATTGAGGTTTTACAATATTATTGTGTTGCAAAGCTCCTAATCAATTACATAAACTCCTAAATTTGATTAAAACTTATTTTGCGGTCCATTTTGTAGAGGTTTCGGACGAGCGGGTCGAAATGGGCATTTCAATGGACCCGTTGGAATTTTAACTGAGTAAAAAGTACAGAAATTGAGGTTTTACAATATAATTGTATTCAAAAGCTCCTAATCAATTATTTGAACTCCTAATATTTGAATAAAACATTTTTGCGGTCCTTTTTGTAGAGGTTTCGGACGAGCAGTTCTAGATGGGCCTTTCAATGGACCCGTTGGAATTTTAACTAAGTAAAAAGTACAGAAATTGATGTTTTGCAATATAATTGTGTTGAAAAGATCCTAATCAATTACATGAACTCCTAAGATTTGATTAAAACTTGTTTTGCAGTCCTTTTTATGGAGGTTTCGGACGAGCGGGTCGAAATGGGGCTTTCAATGGACCCGTTGGAATTTTAACTGAGTAAAAAGTACATAAATTGCGGTTTTGGAATATAATTGTTTTGAAAAGCTCCTAATCAATTATTTGAACTCCTAATATTTGAATAAAACCTTTTTGCTGTCCTTTTTGTAGAGGTTTCGGACGAGCAAGTCTATATGGGCCTTTCAATGGACCCGTTGGAATTTTAACTGAGTAAAAAGTACAGAAATTGAGGTTTTGCAATATAATTGTGTTGAAAAGCTCCTAATCAATTATTTGAACTCCTAATATTTGACTAAAACTTGTTTTAAGGTCCTTTTTGTAGAGGTTTCGGACGAGCGGGTCGAAATGGGCCTTTCAATGGACCTGTTGGAATTTTAAATGAGTAAAAAGTACAAAAATTGAGGTTTTGCAATATAATTGTGTTCAAAAGCTTCTAATCAATTATTTGAACTCCTAATATTTGAGTAAAACATTTTTTCGGTCCTTTTTGTAGAGGTTTCGGACGAGCAGGTCTAAATGGGCCTTTCAATGGACCCGTTGGAATTTTAGCTAAGTAAAAAGTACAGAAATTGAGGTTTTGCAATATAATTGTGTTGAAAAGCTCTTAATCAATTATTTGAACTTCTAATATTTGAATAAAACATTTTTGCGGTCCTTTTTGTAGAGGTTTCTGACGAGGAGGTCTAAATTGGCCTTTCAATGGACCCGTTGGAATTTTAACTGAGTAAAAAGTACAGAAATTGAAGTTTTGCAATATAATTGTGTTGAAAAGCTCCTAATCAATTATTTGAACTCCTAATATTTGATTAAAACTCGTTTTGCGGTCCTTTTTGTAGAGGTTTCGGACGAGAAGGTCTAAATGGGCCTTTCAATGGACCCGTTGGAATTTTAACTGAGTAAAAAGTACAAAAATTGAGGTTTTGCAATATAATTGTGTTGAAAAGCTCCTAATCAATTATTTGAACTCCTAATATTTGAATAAAACATTTTTGCGGTTCTTTTTGTAGAGGTTTCGGACGAGCAGGTCTAAATGGGCCTTTCAATAGACCCGTTGGAATTTTAACTGAGTAAAAAGTACAGATATTGAGGTTTTGCAATATAATTGTGTTGAAAAGCTCCTAATCAATTATTTGAACTCCTAATATTTGATTAAAACTTGTTTTGCGGTCCTTTTTGTAGAGGTTTCGGACGAGAAGGTCTAAATGGGCCTTTCAATGGACCCGTTGGAATTTTAACTGAGTAAAAAGTATAGAAATTGAGGTTTTGCAATATAATTGTGTTGAAAAGCTCCTAATCAATTATTTGAACTCCTAATATTTGAATAAAACAATTTTGAGGGTCTTTTTGTAGAGGTTTCGGACGAGCAGGTCTAAATGGGCCTTTCAATAGACCCGTTGGAATTTTAACTGAGTAAAAAGTACAGAAATTGAGGTTTTGCAATATAATTGTGTTGAAAAGCTCCTAGTCAATTATTTGAACTCCTAATATTTGATTAAAACTTGTTTTGCGGTCCTTTTTGTAGAGGTTTCGGACGAGAAGGTCTAAATGGGCCTTTCAATGGACCCGTTGGAATTTTAACTATGTAAAAAGTACAGAAATTGAGGTTTTGCAATATAATTGTGTTGAAAAGCTCCTAATCAATTATTTGAACTCCTAATATTTGAATAAAACATTTTTGCGGTCCTTTTTGTAGAGGTTTCGGACGAGCAGGTCTAAATGGGCCTTTCAATAGACCCTCTGGAATTTTCATTGAGTAAGAAGTACAGAAATTGAGGTTTTGCAATATAATTGTGTTGAAAAGCTCCTAATCAATTACATGAACTCCTAAAATTTGATTAAAACTTGTTTTGCGATCCTTTTTGTAGAGGTTTCGGACGAGCATGTCTAAATGGGCCTTTCAATGGACCCGTTGGAATTTTAACTGAGTAAAAAGTACAGAAATTGAGGTTTTGCAATATAATTGTGTTGAAAAGCTCCTAATCAATTACATGAACTCCTAAAATTTGATTATAACTTGTTTTGCAGTCCTTTTTTTAGAGGTTTCGGACGAGCGGGTCGAAATGGGCCTTTCAATGGACCCGTTGGAATTTTAACTGAGTAAAAAGTACAGAAATTGCGGTTTTGCAATATAATTGTGTTGAAAAGATCCTAATCAATTATTTGAACTCCTAATATTCGATTAAATCTTGTTTTGCGGTCCTTTTTGTAGAGGTTTCGGACGAGCATGTCTAAAGGGGCCTTTCAATGGACCCGTTGGAATTTTAACTGAGTAAAAAGTACATAAATTGCGGTTTTGAAATATAATTGTGTTGAAAAGCTCCTAATCAATTATTTGAACTCCTAATTTTTGATTAAAACTTGTTTTGCGGTCCTTTTTGTAGAGATTTCGGACGAGAAGGTCTAAATGGGCCTTTCAATGGACCCGTTGGAATTTTAACTGAGTAAAAAGTACAGAAATTGAGGTTTTGCAATATAATTGTGTTGAAAAGCTCCTAATCAATTATTTGAACTCCTAATATTTGAATAAAACATTTTTGCTGTCCTTTTTGTAGAGGTTCGGACGAGCAGGTCTAAATGGGCCTTTCAATGGACCCGTTGGAATTTTAACTGAGTAAAAAGTACAAAAATTGAGGTTTTGCAATATAATTGTGTTGAAAAGCTCTTAATCAATTATTTGAACTCCTAATATTTGAATAAAACATTTTTGCGGTCCTTTTTGTAGAGGTTTCTGACGAGGAGGTCTAAATGGGCCTTTCAATGGACCCGTTGGAATTTTAACTGAGTAAAAAGTACAGAAATTGAGGTTTTGCAATATAATTGTGTTGAAAAGCTCCTAATCTATTACATGAACTCCTAAAATTTGATTATAACTTGTTTTGCAGTCCGTTTTTTAGAGGTTTCGGACGAGCGGGTCGAAATGGGCCTTTCAATGGACCCGTTGGAATTTTAACTGAGTAAAAATTACAGAAATTGCGGTTTTGAAATATAATTGTGTTGAAAAGATCCTAATCAATTATTTGAACTCCTAATATTTGGTTAAATCTTGTTTTGCGATCCTTTTTGTAGAGGTTTCGGACGAGCATGTCTAAAGGGGCCTTTCAATGGACCCGTTGGAATTTTAACTGAGTAAAAAGTACATAAATTGCGGTTATGAAATATAATTGTGTTGAAAAGCTCCTAATCAATTATTTGAACTCATAATATTTTATTAAAACTTGTTTTGCGGTCCTTTTTGTAGAGGTTTCGGACGAGAAGGTCTAAATGGGCCTTTCAATGGACCCGTTGGAATTTTAACTGAGTAAAAAGTACAGAAATTGAGGTTTTGCAATATAATTGTGTTGAAAAGCTCTTAATCAATTATTTGAACTCCTAATATTTGAATAAAACATTTTTGCGGTCCTTTTTGTAGAGGTTTCGGACGAGCAGGTCTAAATGGGCTTTTCAATAGACCCGTTGGAATTTTAACTGAGTAAAAAGTACAGAAATTGAGGTTTTGCAATATAATTGTGTTGAAAAGCTCCTAATCAATTACATGAACTCCTAAAATTTGATTAAAACTTGTTTTGCGGTCCTTTTTGTAGAGGTTTCGGACGAGCATGTCTAAATGGGCCTTTCAATGGACCCGTTGGAATTTTAACTAAGTAGAAAGTACAGAAATTGAGGTTTTGCAATATAATTGTGTTGAAAAGCTCTTAATCAATTATTTGAACTTCTAATATTTGAATAAAACATTTTTGCGGTCCTTTTTGTAGAGGTTTCTGACGAGGAGGTCTAAATTGGCCTTTCAATGGACCCGTTGGAATTTTAACTGAGTAAAAAGTACAGAAATTGAAGTTTTGCAATATAATTGTGTTGAAAAGCTCCTAATCAATTATTTGAACTCCTAATATTTGATTAAAACTCGTTTTGCGGTCCTTTTTGTAGAGGTTTCGGACGAGAAGGTCTAAATGGGCCTTTCAATGGACCCGTTGGAATTTTAACTAAGTAAAAAGTACAGAAATTGAGGTTTTGCAATATAATTGTGTTGAAAAGCACCAAATCAATTACATGAACTCCTAAAATTTGATTATAACTTGTTTTGCAGTCCTTTTTTTAGAGGTTTCGGACGAGCGGGTCAAAATGGGCCTTTCAATGGACCCGTTGGAATTTTAACTGAGTAAAAAGTACAGAAATTGCGGTTTTGCAATATAATTGTGTTGAAAAGCTCCTAATCAATTATTTGAGCTCCTAATCAATTATTTGAACTCCTAATATTTGATTAAAACTTGTTTTGCGGTCCTTTTTGTAGAGGTTTCGGACGAGCATGTCTAAAGGGGCCTTTCAATGGACCCGTTGGAATTTTAACTGAGTAAAAAGTACAAAAATTGCGGTTTTGCAATATAATTGTATTGAAAAGCTCCTAATCAATTATTTGAACTCCTAATATTTTATTAAAACTTGTTTTGCGGTCCTTTTTTTAGAGATTTCGGAGGAGCAGGTCTAAAAGGGACTTTCAATGGACCCGTTGGAATTTTAACTGAGTAAAAAGTACATAAATTGCGGTTTTGGAATATAATTGTGTTGAAAAGCTCCTAATCAATTATTTGAACTCCTAATATTTGAATAAAACCTTTTTGCAGTCCTTTTTGTAGAGGTTTCGGACGGGCAAGTCTAAATGGGCCTTTCAATGGACCCGTTGGAATTTTAACTGAGTAAAAAGTACAGAAATTGAGGTTTTTCAATATAATTGTGTTGAAAAGCTCCTAATCAATTATTTGAACTCCTAATATTTGACTAAAACTTGTTTTGCGGTCCTTTTTGTAGAGGTTTCTGACGAGCGGGTCGAAATGGGCCTTTCAATGGACCTGTTGGAATTTTAAATGAGTAAAAAGTACAAAAATTGAGGTTTTGCAATATAATTGTGTTCAAAAGCTTCTAATCAATTATTTGAACTCCTAATATTTGAATAAAACATTTTTGCGGTCCTTTTTGTAGAGGTTTCGGACGAGCAGGTCTAAATGGGCCTTTCAATGGACCCGTTGGAATTTTAACTGAGTAAAAAGTACAGAAATTGAGGTTTTGCAATATAATTGTGTTGAAAAGCTCTTAATCAATTATTTGAACTCCTAATATTTGAATAAAACATTTTTGCGGTCCTTTTTGTAGAGGTTTCTGACGAGGAGGTCTAAATGGGCCTTTCAATGGACCCGTTGGAATTTTAACTGAGTAAAAAGTACAGAAATTGCGGTTTTGCAATATAATTGTGTTGAAAAGCTCCTAATACATTATTTGAACTCCTAATATTTGATTAAAACTTGTTTTGCGGTCCTTCTTGTACAAGTTTCGGACGAGCATGTCTAAAGGGGCCTTTCAATGGACCCGTTGGAATTTTAACTGAGTAAAAAGTACAGAAATTGCGGTTTTGCAATATAATTGTATTGAAAAGCTCCTAATCAATTATTTGAACTCCTAATATTTTATTAAAACTTGATTTGCGGTCCTTTTTGTAGAGGTTTCGGAGGAGCAGGTCTAAATGGGACTTTCAATGGACCCGTTGGAATTTTAACTGAGTAAAAAGTACATAAATTGCGGTTTTGGAATATAATTGTGTTGAAAAGCTCCTAATCAATTATTTGAACTCATAATATTTTATTAAAACTTGTTTTGCGGTCCTTTTTGTAGAGGTTTCGGACGAGAAGGTCTAAATGGGCCTTTCAATGGACCCGTTGGAATTTTAACTGAGTAAAAAGTACAGAAATTGAGGTTTTGCAATATAATTGTGTTTAAAAGCTCTTAATCAATTATTTGAACTCCTAATATTTGAATAAAACATTTTTGCGGTCCTTTTTGTAGAGGTTTCTGACGAGGAGGTCTAAATTGGCCTTTCAATGGACCCGTTGGAATTTTAACTGAGTAAAAAGTACAGAAATTGAAGTTTTGCAATATAATTGTGTTGAAAAGCTCCTAATCAATTATTTGAACTCCTAATATTTGATTAAAACTCGTTTTGCGGTCCTTTTTGTAGAGGTTTCGGACGAGAAGGTCTAAATGGGCCTTTCAATGGACCCGTTGGAATTTTAACTAAGTAAAAAGTACAGAAATTGAGGTTTTGCAATATAATTGTGTTGAAAAGCACCAAATCAATTACATGAACTCCTAAAATTTGATTATAACTTGTTTTGCAGTCCTTTTTTTAGAGGTTTCGGACGAGCGGGTCAAAATGGGCCTTTCAATGGACCCGTTGGAATTTTAACTGAGTAAAAAGTACAGAAATTGCGGTTTTGCAATATAATTGTGTTGAAAAGCTCCTAATCAATTATTTGAGCTCCTAATCAATTATTTGAACTCCTAATATTTGATTAAAACTTGTTTTGCGGTCCTTTTTGTAGAGGTTTCGGACGAGCATGTCTAAAGGGGCCTTTCAATGGACCCGTTGGAATTTTAACTGAGTAAAAAGTACAAAAATTGAGGTTTTGCAATATAATTGTGTTCAAAAGCTTCTAATCAATTATTTGAACTCCTAATATTTGAATAAAACATTTTTGCGGTCCTTTTTGTAGAGGTTTCGGACGAGCAGGTCTAAATGGGCCTTTCAATGGACCCGTTGGAATTTTAACTGAGTAAAAAGTACAGAAATTGAGGTTTTGCAATATAATTGTGTTGAAAAGCTCTTAATCAATTATTTGAACTCCTAATATTTGAATAAAACATTTTTGCGGTCCTTTTTGTAGAGGTTTCTGACGAGGAGGTCTAAATGGGCCTTTCAATGGACCCGTTGGAATTTTAACTGAGTAAAAAGTACAGAAATTGCGGTTTTGCAATATAATTGTGTTGAAAAGCTCCTAATACATTATTTGAACTCCTAATATTTGATTAAAACTTGTTTTGCGGTCCTTCTTGTACAAGTTTCGGACGAGCATGTCTAAAGGGGCCTTTCAATGGACCCGTTGGAATTTTAACTGAGTAAAAAGTACAGAAATTGCGGTTTTGCAATATAATTGTATTGAAAAGCTCCTAATCAATTATTTGAACTCCTAATATTTTATTAAAACTTGTTTTGCGGTCCTTTTTGTAGAGGTTTCGGAGGAGCAGGTCTAAATGGGACTTTCAATGGAACCGTTGGAATTTTAAATGAGTAAAAAGTACAAAAATTGAGGTTTTGGAATATAATTGTGTTGAAAAGCTCCTAATCAATTATTTGAACTCCTAATATTTGAATAAAACCTTTTTGCAGTCCTTTTTGTAGAGGTTTCGGACGGGCAAGTCTAAATGGGCCTTTCAATGGACCCGTTGGAATTTTAACTGAGTAAAAAGTACAGAAATTGAGGTTTTTCAATATAATTGTGTTGAAAAGCTCCTAATCAATTATTTGAACTCCTAATATTTGACTAAAACTTGTTTTGCGGTCCTTTTTGTAGAGGTTTCTGACGAGCGGGTCGAAATGGGCCTTTCACTGGACCTGTTGGAATTTTAAATGAGTAAAAAGTACAAAAATTGAGGTTTTGCAATATAATTGTGTTCAAAAGCTTCTAATCAATTATTTGAACTCCTAATATTTGAATAAAACATTTTTGCGGTCCTTTTTGTAGAGGTTTCGGACGAGCAGGTCTAAATGGGCCTTTCAATGGACCCGTTGGAATTTTAACTGAGTAAAAAGTACAGAAATTGAGGTTTTGCAATATAATTGTGTTGAAAAGCTCTTAATCAATTATTTGAACTCCTAATATTTGAATAAAACATTTTTGCGGTCCTTTTTGTAGAGGTTTCTGACGAGGAGGTCTAAATGGGCCTTTCAATGGACCCGTTGGAATTTTAACTGAGTAAAAAGTACAGAAATTGAGGTTTTGCAATATAATTGTGTTGAAAAGCTCCTAGTCAATTACATGAACTCCTAAAATTTGATTATAACTTGTTTTGCAGTCCTTTTTTTAGAGGTTTCGGACGAGCGGGTCGAAATGTGCCTTTCAATGGACCCGTTGGAATTTTAACTGAGTAAAAAGTACAGAAATTGCGGTTTTGCAATATAATTGTGTTGAAAAGATCCTAATCAATTATTTGAACTCCTAATATTTGATTAAATCTTGTTTTGCGATCCTTTTTGTAGAGGTTTCGGACGAGCATGTCTAAAGGGGCCTTTCAATGGACCCGTTGGAATTTTAACTGAGTAAAAAGTACATAAATTGCGGTTTTGAAATATAATTGTGTTGAAAAGCTCCTAATCAATTATTTGAACTCCTAATATTTTATTAAAACTTGTTTTGCGGTCCTTTTTGTAGAGGTTTCGGATGAGAAGGTCTAAATGGGCCTTTCAATGGACCCGTTGGAATTTTAACTGAGTAAAAAGTACAGAAATTGAAGTTTTGCAATATAATTGTGTTGAAAAGCTCCTAATCAATTATTTGAACTCCTAATATTTGAATAAAACATTTTTGCGGTCCTTTTTGTAGAGGTTTCTGACGAGGAGGTCTAAATGGGCCTTTCAATGGACCCGTTGGAATTTTAACTGAGTAAAAAGTACAGAAATTGAGGTTTTGCAATATAATTGTGTTGAAAAGCTCCTAATCAATTATTTGAACTCCTAATATTTGATTAAAACTTGTTTTGCGGTCCTTTTTGTAGAGGTTTCGGACGAGAAGGTCTAAATGGGCCTTTCAATGGACCCGTTGGAATTTTAACTAAGTAAAAAGTACAGAAATTGAGGTTTTGCAATATAATTGTGTTGAAAAGCACCAAATCAATTACATGAACTCCTAAAATTTGATTATAACTTGTTTTGCAGTCCTTTTTTTAGAGGTTTCGGACGAGCGGGTCAAAATGGGCCTTTCAATGGACCCGTTGGAATTTTAACTGAGTAAAAAGTACAGAAATTGAGGTTTTGCAATATAATTGTGTTGAAAAGCTCCTAATGAATTACATGAACTCCTAAAATTTGATTAAAACTTGTTTTGTGGTCCTTTTTGTAGAGGTTTCGGACGAGCGGGTCGAAATGGGCCTTTCAATGGAACTGTTGGAATTTTAAATGAGTAAAAAGTACTGAAATTGAGGTTTTGCAATATAATAGTGTTGAAAAGCTCCTAATCAATTACATGAACTCCTAAGATTTGATTAAAACTTGTTTTGCGGTCCTTTTTGTAGAGGTTTCGGACGAGCGGGTCGAAATAGGCATTTCAATGGACCTGTTGGAATTTTAACTGAGTAAAAAGTACAGAAATTGAGGTTTTACAATATTATTGTGTTGAAAAGATACTAATCAATTATTTGAACTCCTAATATTTGACTAAAACTTGTTTTGCGGTCCTTTTTGTAGAGGTTTCTGACGAGCGGGTCGAAATGGGCCTTTCAATGGACCTGTTGGAATTTTAAATGAGTAAAAAGTACAAAAATTGAGGTTTTACAATATAATTGTGTTCAAAAGCTCCTAATCAATTATTTGAACTCCTAATATTTGAATAAAACATTTTTACGGTCCTTTTTGTAGAGGTTTCCGACGAGCAGGTCTAGATGGGCCTTTCAAAGGACCCTTTGGAATTTTAACTGAGTAAAAAGTACAGAAATTGATGTTTTGCAATATAATTGTGTTGAAAAGCTCCTAATAAATTATTTGAACTTCTAATATTTGAATAAAACATTTTTGCTGTCCTTTTTGTAAAGGTTTCGGACGAGCAGGTCTAAATGGGTCTTTCAATGGACCCATTGGAATTTTAACTGAGTAAAAAGTACAGAAATTGAGGTTTTGCAATATAATTGTGTTGAAAAGCTCCTAATCAATTATTTGATCTCCTAATATTTGAATAAAACATTTTTGCGGTCCTTTTTGTAGAGGTTTTTGACGAGGAGGACTAAATGGGCCTTTCAATGGACCCGTTGGAATTTTAACTGAGTAAAAAGTACATAAATTGAGGTTTTGCAATATAATTGAGTTGAAAAGCTCCTAATAAATTATTTGAACTACTAATATTTGAATAAAACATTTTTGCGGTCCTTTTTGTAGAGGTTTCGGACGAGCAGGTCGAAATGGGCATTTCAATGGACCCGTTGGTATTTTAACTGAGTAAAAAGTACAGAAATTGAGGTTTTACAATATAATTGTATTCAAAAGCTCCTAATCAATTATTTGAACTCCTAATATTTGAATAAAACATTTTTGCGGTCCTTTTTGTAGAGGTTTCGGACGAGCAAGTCTAGATGGGCCTTTCAATGGACCCGTTGGAATTTTAACTGAGTAAAAAGTACAGAAATTGATGTTTTGCAATATAATTGTGTTGAAAAGATCCTAATCAATTACATGAACTCCTAAGATTTGATTAAAACTTGTTTTGCAGTCCCTTTTGTGGAGGTTTCGGACGAGCGGGTCGAAATGGGCCTTTCAATGGACCCGTTGGAATTTTAACTGAGTAAAAAGTACAGAAATTGCGGTTTTGCAATATAATTTTGTTGAAAAGCTCCTAATCAATTATTTGAACTCCATATATTTTATTAAAATTTGTTTTGCGGTCCTTTTGTAGAGGTTTCGGACGAGCAGGTCTAAATGGGACTTTGAATGGACCCGTTGGAATTTTAACTGAGTAAAAAGTACATAAATTGCGGTTTTGGAATATAATTGTGTTGAAAAGCTCCTAATCAATTATTTGAACTCCTAATATTTGAATAAAACCTTTTTGTTGTCCTTTTTGTAGAGGTTTCGGACGAGCAAGTCTAAATGGGCCTTTCAATGGACCCGTTGGAATTTTAACTGAGTAAAAAGTACAGAAATTGAGGTTTTGCAATATAATTGTGTTGAAAATCTCCTAATCAATTATTTGAACTCCTAATATTTGACTAAAACTTGTTTTGCGGTCCTTTTTGTAGAGGTTTCGGACGAGCGGGTCGAAATGGGCCTTTCAATGGACCTGTTGGAATTTTAAATGAGTAAAAAGTACAAAAATTGAGGTTTTGCAATATAATTGTGTTCAAAAGCTTCTAATCAATTATTTGAACTCCTAATATTTGAGTAAAACATTTTTGCGGTCCTTTTTGTAGGGGTTTCGGACGAGCAGGTCTAAATGGGCCTTTCAATGGACCCGATGGAATTTTAACTGAGTAAAAAGTACAGAAATTGAGGTTTTGCAATATAATTGTGTTGAAAAGCTCTTAATCAATTATTTGAACTCCTAATATTTGAATAAAACATTTTTGCGGTCCTTTTTGTAAAGGTTTCTGACGATGAGGTCTAAATTGGCCTTTCAATGGACCCGTTGGAATTTTAACTGAGTAAAAAGTACAGAAATTGAAGTTTTGCAATATAAATGTGTTGAAAAGCTCCTAATCAATTATTTGAACTCCTAATATTTGATTAAAACTTGTTTTGCGGTCCTTTTTGTAGAGGTTTCGGACGAGAAGGTCTAAATGGGCCTTTCAATGGACCCGTTGGAATTTTAACTGAGTAAAAAGTACAGAAATTGAGGTTTTGCAATATAATTGTGTTGAAAAGCTCCTAATCAATTATTTGAACTCCTAATATTTGCATAAAACATTTTTGCGGTCCTTTTTGTAGAGGTTTCGGACGAGCAGGTTTAAATGGGCTTTTCTATAGACCCGTTGGAATTTTAACTGAGTAAAAAGTACAGAAATTGAGGTTTTGCAATATAATTGTGTTGAAAAGCTCCTAATCAATTACATGAACTCCTAAAATTTGATTAAAACTTGTTTTGCGGTCCTTTTTGTAGAGGTTTCGGACGAGCAAGTCTAAATGGGCCTTTCAATGGACCCGTTGGAATTTTAACTGAGTAAAAAGTACAGAAATTGAGGTTTTGCAATATAATTGTGTTGAAAATCTCCTAATCAATTATTTGAACTCCTAATATTTGACTAAAACTTGTTTTGCGGTCCTTTTTGTAGAGGTTTCGGACGAGCGGGTCGAAATGGGCCTTTCAATGGACCTGTTGGAATTTTAAATGAGTAAAAAGTACAAAAATTGAGGTTTTGCAATATAATTGTGTTCAAAAGCTTCTAATCAATTATTTGAACTCCTAATATTTGAGTAAAACATTTTTGCGGTCCTTTTTGTAGAGGTTTCGGACGAGCAGGTCTAAATGGGCCTTTCAATGGACCCGATGGAATTTTAACTGAGTAAAAAGTACAGAAATTGAGGTTTTGCAATATAATTGTGTTGAAAAGCTCTTAATCAATTATTTGAACTCCTAATATTTGAATAAAACATTTTTGCGGTCCTTTTTGTAAAGGTTTCTGACGATGAGGTCTAAATTGGCCTTTCAATGGACCCGTTGGAATTTTAACTGAGTAAAAAGTACAGAAATTGAAGTTTTGCAATATAAATGTGTTGAAAAGCTCCTAATCAATTATTTGAACTCCTAATATTTGATTAAAACTTGTTTTGCGGTCCTTTTTGTAGAGGTTTCGGACGAGAAGGTCTAAATGGGCCTTTCAATGGACCCGTTGGAATTTTAACTGAGTAAAAAGTACAGAAATTGAGGTTTTGCAATATAATTGTGTTGAAAAGCTCCTAATCAATTATTTGAACTCCTAATATTTGAATAAAACATTTTTGCGGTCCTTTTTGTAGAGGTTTCGGACGAGCAGGTCTAAATGGGCTTTTCAATAGACCCGTTGGAATTTTAACTGAGTAAAAAGTACAGAAATTGAGGTTTTGCAATATAATTGTGTTGAAAAGCTCCTAATCAATTACATGAACTCCTAAAATTTGATTAAAACTTGTTTTGCGGTCCTTTTTGTAGAGGTTTCGGACGAGCATGTCTAAATGGGCCTTTCAATGGACCCGTTGGAATTTTAACTGAGTAAAAAGTACAGAAATTGAGGTTTTGCAATATAATTGTGTTGAAAAGCTCCTAATCAATTATTTGAACTCCTAATATTTGATTAAAACTTGTTTTGTGGTCCTTTTTGTAGAGGTTTCGGACGAGAAGGTCTAAATGGGCCTTTCAATGGACCCGTTGGAATTTTAACTAAGTAAAAAGTACAGAAATTGAGGTTTTGCAATATAATTGTGTTGAAAAGCACCAAATCAATTACATGAACTCCTAAAATTTGATTGTAACTTGTTTTGCAGTCCTTTTTTTAGAGTTTTCGGACGAGCGGGTCAAAATGGGCCTTTCAATGGACCCGTTGGAATTTTGACTGAGTAAAAAGTACAGAAATTGCGGTTTTGCAATATAATTGTGTTGAAAAGCTCCTAATCAATTATTTGAACTCCTAATATTTGATTAAAACTTGTTTTGCGGTCCTTTTTGTAGAGGTTTCGGACGAGCATGTCTAAAGGGGCCTTTCAATGGACCCGTTGGAATTTTAACTGAGTAAAAAGTACAGATATTGCGGTTTTGCAATATAATTGTATTGAAAAGCTCCTAATCAATTATTTGAACTCCTAATATTTGAATAAAACATTTTTGCGGTCCTTTTTGTAGAGGTTTCGGACGAGCAGGTCTAAATGGGCTTTTCAATAGACCCGTTGGAATTTTAACTGAGTAAAAAGTACAGAAATTGAGGTTTTGCAATATAATTGTGTTGAAAAGCTCCTAATCAATTACATGAACTCCTAAAATTTGATTAAAACTTGTTTTGCGGTCCTTTTTGTAGAGGTTTCTGACGAGCATGTCTAAATGGGCCTTTCAATGGACCCGTTGGAATTTTAACTGAGTAAAAAGTACAGAAATTGAGGTTTTGCAATATAATTGTGTTGAAAAGCTCCTAATCAATTACATGAACTCCTAAAATTTGATTATAACTTGTTTTGCAGTCCGTTTTTTAGAGGTTTCGGACGAGCGGGTCGAAATGGGCCTTTCAATGGACCCGTTGGAATTTTAACTGAGTAAAAAGTACAAAAATTGCGGTTTTGCAATATAATTGTGTTGAAAAGATCCTAATCAATTATTTGAACTCCTAATATTTGATTAAATCTTGTTTTGCGATCCTTTTTGTAGAGGTTTCGGACGAGCATGTCTAAAGGGGCCTTTCAATGGACCCGTTGGAATTTTAACTGAGTAAAAAGTACATAAATTGCGGTTTTGAAATATAATTGTGTTGAAAAGCTCCTAATCAATTACATGAACTCCTAAAATTTGATTAAAACTTGTTTTGCGGTCCTTTTTGTAGAGGTTTCGGACGAGCATGTCTAGATGGGCCTTTCAATGGACCCGTTGGAATTTTAACTGAGTAAAAAGTACAGAAATTGAGGTTTTGCAATATAATTGTGTTGAAAAGCTCCTAATCAATTATTTGAACTCCTAATATTTGATTAAAACTTGTTTTGCGGTCCTTATTGTAGAGGTTTCGGACGAGAAGGTCTAAATGGGCCTTTCAATGGACCCGTTGTAATTTTAACTAAGTAAAAAGTACAGAAATTGAGGTTTTGCAATATAATTGTGTTGAAAAGCACCAAATCAATTACATGAACTCCTAAAATTTGATTATAACTTGTTTTGCAGTCCTTTTTTTAGAGGTTTCGGACGAGCGGGTCAAAATGGGCCTTTCAATGGACCCGTTGGAATTTTAACTGAGTAAAAAGTACAGAAATTGCGGTTTTGCAATATAATTGTGTTGAAAAGCTCCTAATCAATTATTTGAACTCCTAATATTTGATTAAAACATGTTTTGCGCTCCTTTTTGTAGAGGTTTCGGACGAGCATGTCTAAAGGGGCCTTTCAATGGACCCGTTGGAATTTTAACTGAGTAAAAAGTACAGAAATTGCGGTTTTGCAATATAATTGTATTGAAAAGCTCCTAATCAATTATTTGAACTCCTAATATTTTATTAAAACTTGTTTTGCGGTCCTTTTTGTAGAGGTTTCGGAGGAGCAGGTCTAAAAGGGACTTTCAATGGACCCGTTGGAATTTTAACTGAGTAAAAAGTACATAAATTGCGGTTTTGGAATATAATTGTGTTGAAAAGCTCCTAATCAATTATTTGAACTCCTAATATTTGAATAAAACCTTTTTGCAGTCCTTTTTGTAGAGGTTTCGGACGGGCAAGTCTAAATGGGCCTTTCAATGGACCCGTTGGAATTTTAACTGAGTAAAAAGTACAGAAATTGAGGTTTTTCAATATAATTGTGTTGAAAAGCTCCTAATCAATTATTTGAACTCCTAATATTTGACTAAAACTTGTTTTGCGGTCCTTTTTGTAGAGGTTTCTGACGAGCGGGTCGAAATGGGCCTTTCAATGGACCTGTTGGAATTTTAAATGAGTAAAAAGTACAAAAATTGAGGTTTTGCAATATAATTGTGTTCAAAAGCTTCTAATCAATTATTTGAACTCCTAATATTTGAATAAAACATTTTTGCGGTCCTTTTTGTAGAGGTTTCGGACGAGCAGGTCTAAATGGGCCTTTCAATGGAGCCGTTGGAATTTTAACTGAGGAAAAAGTACAGAAATTGAGGTTTTGCAATATAATTGTGTTGAAAAGCTCTTAATCAATTATTTGAACTCCTAATATTTGAATAAAACATTTTTGCGGTCCTTTTTGTAGAGGTTTCTGACGAGGAGGTCTAAATGGGCCTTTCAATGGACCCGTTGGAATTTTAACTGAGTAAAAAGTACAGAAATTGCGGTTTTGCAATATAATTGTGTTGAAAAGCTCCTAATCAATTATTTGAACTCCTAATATTTGATTAAAACTTGTTTTGCGGTCCTTCTTGTACAGGTTTCGGACGAGCATGTCTAAAGGGGCCTTTCAATGGACCCGTTGGAATTTTAACTGAGTAAAAAGTACAGAAATTGAGGTTTTGCAATATAATTGTGTTGAAAAGCTCTTAATCAAATATTTGAACTCCTAATATTTGAATAAAACATTTTTGCGGTCCTTTTTGTAGAGGTTTCTGACGAGGAGGTCTAAATGGGCCTTTCAATGGACCCGTTGGAATTTTAACTGAGTAAAAAGTACAGAAATTGCGGTTTTGCAATATAATTGTGTTGAAAAGCTCCTAATCAATTATTTGAACTCCTAATATTTGATTAAAACTTGTTTTGCTGTCCTTCTTGTACAGGTTTCGGACGAGCATGTCTAAAGGGGCCTTTCAATGGACCCGTTGGAATTTTAACAGAGTAAAAAGTACAGAAATTGCGGTTTTGCAATATAATTGTATTGAAGAGCTCCTAATCAATTATTTGAACTCCTAATATTTTATTAAAACTTGTTTTGCGGTCCTTTTTGTAGAGGTTTCGGAGGAGCATGTCTAAATGGGACTTTCAATGGACCCGTTGGAATTTTAACTGAGTAAAAAGTACAGAAATTGCGGTTTTGCAATATAATTGTATTGAAAAGCTCCTAATCAATTATTTGAACTCCTAATATTTTATTAAAACTTGTTTTGCGGTCCTTTTTGTAGAGGTTTCGGAGGAGCAGGTCTAAAAGGGACTTTCAATGGACCCGTTGGAATTTTAACTGAGTAAAAAGTACATAAATTGCGGTTTTGGAATATAATTGTGTTGAAAAGCTCCTAATCAATTATTTGAACTCCTAATATTTGAATAAAACCTTTTTGCAGTCCTTTTTGTAGAGGTTTCGGACGGGCAAGTCTAAATGGGCCTTTCAATGGACCCGTTGGAATTTTAACTGAGTAAAAAGTACAGAAATTGAGGTTTTTCAATATAATTGTGTTGAAAAGCTCCTAATCAATTATTTGAACTCCTAATATTTGACTAAAACTTGTTTTGCGGTCCTTTTTGTAGAGGTTTCTGACGAGCGGGTCGAAATGGGCCTTTCAATGGACCTGTTGGAATTTTAACAGAGTAAAAAGTACAGAAATTGCGGTTTTGCAATATAATTGTATTGAAGAGCTCCTAATCAATTATTTGAACTCCTAATATTTTATTAAAACTTGTTTTGCGGTCCTTTTTGTAGAGGTTTCGGAGGAGCATGTCTAAATGGGACTTTCAATGGACCCGTTGGAATTTTAACTGAGTAAAAAGTACAGAAATTGCGGTTTTGCAATATAATTGTATTGAAAAGCTCCTAATCAATTATTTGAACTCCTAATATTTTATTAAAACTTGTTTTGCGGTCCTTTTTGTAGAGGTTTCGGAGGAGCAGGTCTAAAAGGGACTTTCAATGGACCCGTTGGAATTTTAACTGAGTAAAAAGTACATAAATTGCGGTTTTGGAATATAATTGTGTTGAAAAGCTCCTAATCAATTATTTGAACTCCTAATATTTGAATAAAACCTTTTTGCAGTCCTTTTTGTAGAGGTTTCGGACGGGCAAGTCTAAATGGGCCTTTCAATGGACCCGTTGGAATTTTAACTGAGTAAAAAGTACAGAAATTGAGGTTTTTCAATATAATTGTGTTGAAAAGCTCCTAATCAATTATTTGAACTCCTAATATTTGACTAAAACTTATTTTGCGGTCCTTTTTGTAGAGGTTTCTGACGAGCGGGTCGAAATGGGCCTTTCAATGGACCTGTTGGAATTTTAAATGAGTAAAAAGTACAAAAATTGAGGTTTTGCAATATAATTGTGTTCAAAAGCTTCTAATCAATTATTTGAACTCCTAATATTTGAATAAAACATTTTTGCGGTCCTTTTTGTAGAGGTTTCGGACGAGCAGGTCTAAATGGGCCTTTCAATGGAGCCGTTGGAATTTTAACTGAGTAAAAAGTACAGAAATTGAGGTTTTGCAATATAATTGTGTTGAAAAGCTCTTAATCAATTATTTGAACTCCTAATATTTGAATAAAACATTTTTGCGGTCCTTTTTGTAGAGGTTTCTGACGAGGAGGTCTAAATGGGCCTTTCAATGGACCCGTTGGAATTTTAACTGAGTAAAAAGTACAGAAATTGCGGTTTTGCAATATAATTGTGTTGAAAAGCTCCTAATCAATTATTTGAACTCCTAATATTTGATTAAAACTTGTTTTGCGGTCCTTCTTGTACAGGTTTCGGACGAGCATGTCTAAAGGGGCCTTTCAATGGACCCGTTGGAATTTTAACTGAGTAAAAAGTACAGAAATTGCGGTTTTGCAATATAATTGTATTAAAGAGCTCTTAATCAATTATTTGAACTCCTAATATTTTATTAAAACTTGTTTTGCGGTCCTTTTTGTAGAGGTTTCGGAGGAGCAGGTCTAAATGGGACTTTCAATGGACCCGTTGGAATTTTAACTGAGTAAAAAGTACATAAATTGCGGTTTTGGAATATAATTGTGTTGAAAAGCTCCTAATCAATTATTTGAACTCCTAATATTTGAATAAAACCTTTTTGCAGTCCTTTTTATAGAGGTTTCGGACGGGCAAGTCTAAATGGGCCTTTCAATGGACCCGTTGGAATTTTAACTGAGTAAAAAGTACAGAAATTGAGGTTTTTCAATATAATTGTGTTGAAAAGCTCCTAATCAATTATTTGAACTCCTAATATTTGACTAAAACTTGTTTTGCGGTCCTTTTTGTAGAGGTTTCTGACGAGCGGGTTGAAATGGGCCTTTCAATGGACCTGTTGGAATTTTAAATGAGTAAAAAGTACAAAAATTGAGGTTTTGCAATATAATTGTGTTCAAAAGCTTCTAATCAATTATTTGAACTCCTAATATTTGAATAAAACATTTTTGCGGTCCTTTTTGTAGAGGTTTCGGACGAGCAGGTCTAAATGGGCCTTTCAATGGACCCGTTGGAATTTTAACTGAGTAAAAAGTACAGAAATTGAAGTTTTGCAATATAATTGTGTTGAAAAGCTCCTAATCAATTATTTGAAATCCTACTGTTTGAATAAAACATTTTTGCGGTCCTTTTTGTAGAGGTTTCGGACGAGCAGGTCTGAATGGGCCTTTCAATGGACCCTTTGGAATTTTAACTGAGTAAAAAGTACAGAAATTGATGTTTTGCAATATAATTGTGTTGAAAAGCTCCTAATCAATTATTTGAAATCCTACTATTTGAATAAAACATTTTTGCGGTCCTTTTTGTAGAGGTTTCGGACGAGCAGGTCTAAATGGGCCTTTTAATGGACCCGTTGGAATTTTAACTGAGTAAAAAGTACAGAAATTGAGGTTTTGCAATATAATTGTGTTGAAAAGCTCTTAATCAATTATTTGAACTCCTAATATTTGAAAAAAACATTTTTGCGGTCCTTTTTGTAGAGGTTTCTGACGAGGAGGTCTAAATGGGCCTTTCAATGGACCCGTTGGAATTTTAACTGAGTAAAAAGTACAGAAATTGAAGTTTTGCAATATAATTGTGTTGAAAAGCTCCTAATCAATTATTTGAACTCCTAATATTTGATTAAAACTTGTTTTGCGGTCCTTTTGTAGAGGTTTCGGACGAGAAGGTCTAAATGGGCCTTTCAATGGACCCGTTGGAATTTTAACTGAGTAAAAAGTACAGAAATTGAGGTTTTGCAATATAATTGTGTTGAAAAGCTCCTAATCAATTATTTGAAATCCTACTATTTGAATAAAACATTTTTGCGGTCCTTTTTGTAGAGGTTTCGGACGAGCAGGTCTAAATGGGCCTTTCAATAGACCCGTTGGAATTTTAACTGAGTAAAAAGTACAAAAATTGAGGTTTTGCAATATAATTGTGTTGAAAAGCTCCTAATCAATTACATGAACTCCTAAAATTTGATTAAAACTTGATTTGTGGTCCTTTTTGTAGAGGTTTCGGACGAGCGGGTCGAAATGGGCCTTTCAATGGACCTGTTGGAATTTTAAATGAGTAAAAAGTACTGAAATTGAGGTTTTGCAATATAATAGTGTTGAAAAGCTCCTAATCAATTACATGAACTCCTAAGATTTGATTAAAACTTGTTTTGCGGTCCTTTTTGTAGAGGTTTCGGACGAGCGGGTCGAAATGGGCATTTCAATAGACCTGTTGGAATTTTAACTGAGTAAAAAGTACAGAAATTGAGGTTTTACAATATTATTGTGTTAAAAAGATACTAATCAATTACATGAACTCCTAAAGTTTGATTAAAACTTATTTTGCGGTCCATTTTGTACAAGTTTCGGACGAGCGGGTCGAAATGGGCCTTTCAATGGACCCGTTGGAATTTTAACTGAGTAAAAAGTACAGAAATTGAGGTTTTACAATATAATTGTGTTCAAAAGCTCCTAATCAATTATTTGAACTCCTAATATTTGAATAAAACATTTTTGCGGTCCTTTTTGTAGAGGTTTCGGACGAGCAGGTCTAGATGGGCCTTTCAAAGGACCCTTTGGAATTTTAACTGAGTAAAAAGTACATAAATTGATGTTTTGCAATATAATTGTGTTGAAAAGCACCTAATAAATTATTTGAACTCCTAATATTTGAATAAAACATTTTTGCGGTCCTTTTTGTAAAGGTTTCGGACGAGCAGGTCTAAATGGGTCTTTCAATGGACCCGTTGGAATTTTAACTGAGTAAAAAGTACAGAAATTGAGGTTTTGCAATATAATTGTGTTGAAAAGCTCCTAATCAATTATTTGATCTCCTAATATTTGAATAAAACATTTTTGTGGTCCTTTTTGTAGAGGTTTTTGACGAGGAGGACTAAATGGGCCTTTCAATGGACCCGATGGAATTTTAACTGAGTAAAAAGTACATAAATTGAGGGTTTGCAATATAATTGAGTTGAAAAGCTCCTAATAAATTATTTGAACTACTAATATTTGAATAAAACATTTATGCGGTCCTTTTTGTAGAGGTTTCGGACGAGCAGGTCGAAATGGGCATTTCAATGGACCCGTTGGTATTTTAACTGAGTAAAAAGTACAGAAATTGAGGTTTTACAATATAATTGTATTCAAAAGCTCCTAATCAATTATTTGAACTCCTAATATTTGAATAAAACATTTTTGCGGTCCTTTTTGTAGAGGTTTCGGACGAGCAGGTCTAGATGGGCCTTTCAATGGACCCGTTGGAATTTTAACTGAGTAAAAAGTACTGAAATTGATGTTTTGCAATATAATTGTGTTGAAAAGATCCTAATCAATTACATGAACACCTAAGATTTGATTAAAACTTGTTTTGCAGTCCCTTTTGTGGAGGTTTCGGACGAGCGGGTCGAAATGGGCCTTTCAATGGACCCGTTGGAATTTTAACTGAGTAAAAAGTACAGAAATTGCGGTTTTGCAATATAATTTTGTTGAAAATCTCCTAATCAATTATTTGAACTCCTAATATTTTATTAAAATTTGTTTTGCGGTCCTTTTGTAGAGGTTTCGGACGAGCAGGTCTAAATGGGACTTTAAATGGACCCGTTGGAATTTTAACTGAGTAAAAAGTACATAAATTGCGGTTTTGGAATATAATTGTGTTGAAAATCTCCTAATCAATTATTTGAACTCCTAATATTTGAATAAAACCTTTTTGATGTCCTTTTTGTAGAGGTTTCGGACGAGCAAGTCTAAATGGGCCTTTCAATGGACCCGTTGGAATTTTAACTGAGTAAAAAGTACAGAAATTGAGGTTTTGCAATATAATTGTGTTGAAAATCTCCTAATCAATTATTTGAACTCCTAATATTTGACTAAAACTTGTTTTGCGGACCTTTTTGTAGAGGTTTCGGACGAGCGGGTCGAAATGGGCCTTTCAATGGACCTGTTGGAATTTTAAATGAGTAAAAAGTACAAAAATTGAGGTTTTGCAATATAATTGTGTTGAAAAGCTCCTAATCAATTATTTGAACTCCTAATATTTGACTAAAACTTGTTTTGCGGTCCTTTTTGTAGAGGTTTCGGACGAGAAGGTCTAAATGGGCCTTTCAATGGACCCGTTGGAATTTTAACTGAGTAAAAAGTACAGAAATTGAAGTTTTGCAATATAAATGTGTTGAAAAGCTCCTAATCAATTATTTGAACTCCTAATATTTGATTAAAACTTGTTTTGCGGTCCTTTTTGTAGAGGTTTCGGACGAGAAGGTCTAAATGGGCCTTTCAATGGACCCGTTGGAATTTTAACTGAGTAAAAAGTACAAAAATTGAGGTTTTGCAATATAATTGTGTTGAAAAGCTCCTAATCAATTATTTGAACTCCTAATATTTGAATAAAACATTTTTGCGGTTCTTTTTGTAGAGGTTTCGGACGAGCAGGTCTAAATGGGCCTTTCAATAGACCCGTTGGAATTTTAACTGAGTAAAAAGTACATAAATTGAGGTTTTGCAATATAATTGTGTTGAAAAGCTCCTAATCAATTACATGAACTCCTAAATTTTGATTATAACTTGTTTTGTAGTCCTTTTTTTTAGAGGTTTCGGACGAGCGAGTCGAAATGGGCCTTTCAATGGACCCGTTGGAATTTTAACTGAGTAAAAAGTACAGAAATTGCGGTTTTGCAATATAATTGTATTGAAAAGCTCCTAATCAATTATTTGAACTCCTAATATTTTATTAAAACTTGTTTTGCGGTCCTTTTTGTAGAGGTTTCGGAGGAGCAGGTCTAAATGGGACTTTCAATGGACCCGTTGGAATTTTAACTGAGTAAACAGTACAGAAATTGCGGTTTTGCAATATAATTGTGTTGAAAAGCTCCTAATCAATTATTTGAACTCCTAAAATTTGATTATAACTTGTTTTGCAGTCCTTTTTTTAGAGGTTTCGGACGAGCGAGTCGAAATGGGCCTTTCAATGGACCCGTTGGAATTTTAACTGAGTAAAAAGTACAGAAATTGCGGTTTTGCAATATAATTGTATTGAAAAGCTCCTAATCAATTATTTGAACTCCTAATATTTTATTAAAACTTGTTTTGCGGTCCTTTTTGTAGAGGTTTCGGAGGAGCAGGTCTAAATTGCGGTTTTGGAATATAATATTGTTGAAAAGCTCCTAATCAATTATTTGAACTCCTAATATTTGAATAAAACCTTTTTGTAGTCCTTTTTGTAGAGGTTTCGGACGGGCAAGTCTAATTGGGCCTTTCAATGGACCCGTTGGAATTTTAACTGAGTAAAAAGTACAGAAATTGAGGTTTTTCAATATAATTGTGTTGAAAAGCTCCTAATCAATTATTTGAACTCCTAATATTTGACTAAAACCTATTTTGCGGTTCTTTTTGTAGAGGTTTCTGACGAGCGGGTCGAAATGGGCCTTTCAATGGACCTGTTGGAATTTTAAATGAGTAAAAAGTACAAAAATCGAGGTTTTGCAATATAATTGTGTTCAAAAGCTTCTAATCAATTATTTGAACTCCTAATATTTGAATAAAACATTTTTGCAGTCCTTTTTGTAGAGGTTTCGGACGAGCAGGTCTAAATGGGCCTTTCAATGGACCCGTTGGAATTTTAACTGAGTAAAAAGTACAGAAATTGAGGTTTTGCAATATAATTGTGTTGAAAAGCTCTTAATCAATTATTTGAACTCCTAATATTTGAATAAAACATTTTTGCGGTCCTTTTTGTAGAGGTTTCTGACAAGGAGGTCTAAATGGGCCTTTCAATGGACCCGTTGGAATTTTAACTGAGTAAAAAGTACAAAAATTGAAGTTTTGCAATATAATTGTGTTGAAAAGCTCCTAATCAATTATTTGAACTCCTAATATTTGAATAAAACCTTTTTGTAGTCTTTTTTGTAGAGGTTTCGGACGAGCAAGTCTAATTGGGCCTTTCAATGGACCCGTTGGAATTTTAACTGAGTAAAAAGTACAGAAATTGAGGTTTTTCAATATAATTGTGTTGAAAAGCTCCTAATCAATTATTTGAACTCCTAATATTTGACTAAAACCTGTTTTGCGGTTCTTTTTGTAGAGGTTTCTGACGAGCGGATCGAAATGGGCCTTTCAATGGACCTGTTGGAATTTTAAATGAGTAAAAAGTACAAAAATCGAGGTTTTGCAATATAATTGTGTTCAAAAGCTTCTAATCAATTATTTGAACTCCTAATATTTGAATAAAACATTTTTGCAGTCCTTTTTGTAGAGGTTTCGGACGAGCAGGTCTAAATGGGCCTTTCAATGGACCCGTTGGAATTTTAACTGAGTAAAAAGTACAGAAATTGAGGTTTTACAATATAATTGTGTTGAAAAGCTCTTAATCAATTATTTGAACTCCTAATATTTGAATAAAACATTTTTGCGGTCCTTTTTGTAGAGGTTTCTGACAAGGAGGTCTAAATGGGTCTTTCAATGGACCCGTTGGAATTTTAACTGAGTAAAAAGTACAGAAATTGAAGTTTTGCAATATAATTGTGTTGAAAAGCTCCTAATCAATTATTTGAACTCCTAATATTTGATTAAAACTTGTTTTGCAGTCCTTTTTGTAGAGGTTTCGGACGAGAAGGTCTAAATGGGCCTTTCAATGGACCCGTTGGAATTTTAACTGAGTAAAAAGTACATAAATTGAGGTTTTGCAATATAATTGTGTTGAAAAGCTCCTAATCAATTATTTGAAATCCTACTATTTGAATAAAACATTTTTGCGGTCCTTTTTGTAGAGGTTTCGGACGAGCAGGTCTAAATGGGCCTTTCAATAGACCCGTTGGAATTTTAACTGAGTAAAAAGTACAGAAATTGAGGTTTTGCAATATAATTGTGTTGAAAAGCTCCTAATCAATTACATGAACTCCTAAAATTTGATTAAAACTTGATTTGTGGTCCTTTTTGTAGAGGTTTCGGACGAGCGGGTCGAAATGGGCCTTTCAATGGACCTGTTGGAATTTTAAATGAGTAAAAAGTACTGAAATTGAGGTTTTGCAATATAATAGTGTTGAAAAGCTCCTAATCAATTACATGAACTCCTAAGATTTGATTAAAACTTGTTTTGCGGTCCTTTTTGTAGAGGTTTCGGACGAGCGGGTCGAAATGGGCATTTCAATAGACTTGTTGGAATTTTAACTGAGTAAAAAGTACAGAAATTGAGGTTTTACAATATTATTGTGTTAAAAAGATACTAATCAATTACATGAACTCCTACAGTTTGATTAAAACTTATTTTGCGGTCCATTTTGTACAGGTTTCGGACGAGCGGGTCGAAATGGGCCTTTCAATGGACCCGTTGGAATTTTAACTGAGTAAAAAGTACAGAAATTGAGGTTTTACAATATAATTGTGTTCAAAAGCTCCTAATCAATTATTTGAACTCCTAATATTTGAATAAAACATTTTTGCGGTCCTTTTTGTAGAGGTTTCGGACGAGCAGGTCTAGATGGGCCTTTCAAAGGACCCTTTGGAATTTTAACTGAGTAAAAAGTACATAAATTGATGTTTTGCAATATAATTGTGTTGAAAAGCACCTAATAAATTATTTGAACTCCTAATATTTGAATAAAACATTTTTGCGGTCCTTTTTGTAAAGGTTTCGGACGAGCAGGTCTAAATGGGTCTTTCAATGGACCCGTTGGAATTTTAACTGAGTAAAAAGTACAGAAATTGAGGTTTTGCAATATAATTGTGTTGAAAAGCTCCTAATCAATTATTTGATCTCCTAATATTTGAATAAAACATTTTTGCGGTCCTTTTTGTAGAGGTTTTTGACGAGGAGGACTAAATGGGCCTTTCAATGGACCCGATGGAATTTTAACTGAGTAAAAAGTACATAAATTGAGGGTTTGCAATATAATTGAGTTGAAAAGCTCCTAATAAATTATTTGAACTACTAATATTTGAATAAAACATTTTTGCGGTCCTTTTTGTAGAGGTTTCGGACGAGCAGGTCGAAATGGGCATTTCAATGGACCCGTTGGTATTTTAACTGAGTAAAAAGTACAGAAATTGAGGTTTTACAATATAATTGTATTCAAAAGCTCCTAATCAATTATTTGAACTCCTAATATTTGAATAAAACATTTTTGCGGTCCTTTTTGTAGAGGTTTCGGACGAGCAGGTCTAGATGGGCCTTTCAATGGACCCGTTGGAATTTTAACTGAGTAAAAAGTACAGAAATTGATGTTTTGCAATATAATTGTGTTGAAAAGATCCTAATCAATTACATGAACACCTAAGATTTGATTAAAACTTGTTTTGCAGTCCCTTTTGTGGAGGTTTCGGACGAGCGGGTCGAAATGGGCCTTTCAATGGACCCGTTGGAATTTTAACTGAGTAAAAAGTACAGAAATTGCGGTTTTGCAATATAATTTTGTTGAAAAGCTCCTAATCAATTATTTGAACTCCTAATATTTTATTAAAATTTGTTTTGCGGTCCTTTTGTAGAGGTTTCGGACGAGCAGGTCTAAATGGGACTTTGAATGGACCCGTTGGAATTTTAACTGAGTAAAAAGTACATAAATTGCGGTTTTGGAATATAATTGTGTTGAAAATCTCCTAATCAATTATTTGAACTCCTAATATTTGAATAAAACCTTTTTGATGTCCTTTTTGTAGAGGTTTCGGACGAGCAAGTCTAAATGGGCCTTTCAATGGACCCGTTGGAATTTTAACTGAGTAAAAAGTACAGAAATTGAGGTTTTTCAATATAATTGTGTTGAAAAGCTCCTAATCAATTATTTGAACTCCTAATATTTGACTAAAACCTGTTTTGCGGTTCTTTTTGTAGAGGTTTCTGACGAGCGGATCGAAATGGGCCTTTCAATGGACCTGTTGGAATTTTAAATGAGTAAAAAGTACAAAAATCGAGGTTTTGCAATATAATTGTGTTCAAAAGCTTCTAATCAATTATTTGAACTCCTAATATTTGAATAAAACATTTTTGCAGTCCTTTTTGTAGAGGTTTCGGACGAGCAGGTCTAAATGGGCCTTTCAATGGACCCGTTGGAATTTTAACTGAGTAAAAAGTACAGAAATTGAGGTTTTACAATATAATTGTGTTGAAAAGCTCTTAATCAATTATTTGAACTCCTAATATTTGAATAAAACATTTTTGCGGTCCTTTTTGTAGAGGTTTCTGACAAGGTCTAAATGGGCCTTTCAATGGACCCGTTGGAATTTTAACTGAGTAAAAAGTACAGAAATTGAAGTTTTGCAATATAATTGTGTTGAAAAGCTCCTAATCAATTATTTGAACTCCTAATATTTGATTAAAACTTGTTTTGCAGTCCTTTTTGTAGAGGTTTCGGACGAGAAGGTCTAAATGGGCCTTTCAATGGACCCGTTGGAATTTTAACTGAGTAAAAAGTACATAAATTGAGGTTTTGCAATATAATTGTGTTGAAAAGCTCCTAATCAATTATTTGAAATCCTACTATTTGAATAAAACATTTTTGCGGTCCTTTTTGTAGAGGTTTCGGACGAGCAGGTCTAAATGGGCCTTTCAATAGACCCGTTGGAATTTTAACTGAGTAAAAAGTACAGAAATTGAGGTTTTGGAATATAATTGTGTTGAAAAGCTCCTAATCAATTACATGAACTCCTAAAATTTGATTAAAACTTGTTTTGCGGTCCTTTTTGTAGAGGTTCGGACGAGCATGTCTAAATGGGCCTTTCAATGGACCCGTTGGAATTTTAACTGAGTAAAAAGTACAGAAATTGAGGTTTTGCAATATAATTGTGTTGAAAAGCTCCTAATCAATCATTTGAACTCCTAAGATTTGATTAAAACTTGTTTTGCAGTCCTTTTTGTGGAGGTTTCAGACAAGCGGGTCGAAATGGGCCTTTCAATGGACCCGTTGAAATTTTAACTGAGTAAAAAGTACAGAAATTGAGGTTTTGCAATATAATTGTGTTGAAAAGCTCCTAATCAATTACATGAACTCCTAAAATTTGATTAAAACTTGTTTTGCGATCCTTTTTGTATAAGTTTCGGACGAGCATGTCTAAATGGGCCTTTCAATGGACCCGTTGGAATTTTAACTGAGTAAAAAGTATAGAAATTGAGGTTTTTGCAATATAATTGTGTTTAAAAGCTCCTAATCAATTATTTGAACTCCTAATATTTGATTAAAACTTGTTTTGCGGTCCTTTTTGTAGAGGTTTCGGACGAGCAAGTCTAAATGGGCCTTTCAATGGACCCGTTGGAATTTTAACTGAGTAAAAAGTACAGAAATTGAGGTTTTGCAATATAATTGTGTTGAAAAGCTCCTAATCAATTATTTGAACTCCTAATATTTGACTAAAACTTGTTTTGCGGTCCTTTTTGTAGAGGTTTCGGACGAGCAAGTCTAAATTGGCCTTTCAATGGACCCGTTGGAATTTTAACTGAGTAAAAAGTACAGAAATTGAGGTTTTGCAATATAATTGTGTTGAAAAGCTCCTAATCAATTATTTGAACTCCTAATATTTGACTAAAACTTGTTTTGCGGTACTTTTTGTAGAGGTTTCGGACGAGCGGGTCGAAATGGGCCTTTCAGTGGACCTGTTGGAATTTTAAATTAGTAAAAAGTACAAAAATTGAGGTTTTGCAATATAAATGTGTTGAAAAGCTCCGAATCAATTATTTAAATTCCTAATATTTGAATAAAACATTTTTGCGGTCCTTTTTGTAGAGGTTTCGGACGAGCGGGTCGAAATGGGCCTTTCAATGGACCTGTTGGAATTTTAAATGAGTAAAAAGTACAAAAATTGAGGTTTTGCAATATAATTGTGTTGAAAAGCTCCTAATCAATTATTTGAACTCCTAATATTTGACTAAAACTTGTTTTGCGGTCCTTTTTGTGGATGTTTCGGACGAGCAAGTCTAAATGGGCCTTTCAATGGACCCGTTGGAATTTTAACTGAGTAAAAAGTACAGAAATTGAGGTTTTGCAATATAATTGTGTTGAAAAGCTCCTAATCAATTATTTGAACTCCTAATATTTGACTAAAACTTGTTTTGCGGTCCTTTTTGTAGAGGTTTCGGACGAGCGGGTCGAAATGGGCCTTTCAATGGACCTGTTGGAATTTTAAATGAGTAAAAAGTATAAAAATTGAGGTTTTGCAATATAATTGTGTTCAAAAGCTCCTAATAAATTATTTGAACTCCTAATATTTGAATAAAACATTTTTGCGGTCCTTTTTGTAGAGGTTTCGGACGAGCAGGTCTAAATGGGCCTTTCAATGGACCCGTTGGAATTTTAACAGAGTAAAAAGTACAGAAATTGAGGTTTTGCAATATAATTGTGTTGAAAAGCTCCTAATCAATTATTTGAACTCCTAATATTTGAATAAAACATTTTTGCGGTCCTTTTTGTAGAGGTTTCGGACGAGCAGGTCTAAATGGGCCTTTCAATAGACCCTCTGGAATTTTAACTGAGTAAAAAGTACAGAAATTGAGGTTTTGCAATATAATTGTGTTGAAAAGCTCCTAATCAATTACATGAACTCCTAAAGTTTGATTAAAACTTGTTTTGCGGTCCTTTTTGTAGAGGTTTCGGATGAGCAAGTCTAAATGGGCCTTTCAATGGACCCGTTGGAATTTTAACTGAGTAAAAAGTACAAAAATTGAGGTTTTGCAATATAATTGTGTTGAAAAGCTCCTAATCAATTATTTGAACTCCTAATATTTGACTAAAACCTGTTTTGCGGTTCTTTTTGTAGAGGTTTCTGACGAGCGGGTCGAAATGGGCCTTTCAATGGACCTGTTGGAATTTTAAATGAGTAAAAAGTACAAAAATCAAGGTTTTGCAATATAATTGTGTTCAAAAGCTTCTAATCAATTATTTGAACTCCTAATATTTGAATAAAACATTTTTGCAGTCCTTTTTGTAGAGGTTTCGGACGAGCAGGTCTAAATGGGCCTTTCAATGGACCCGTTGGAATTTTAACTGAATAAAAAGTACAGAAATTGAGGTTTTGCAATATAATTGTGTTGAAAAGCTCTTAATCAATTATTTGAACTCCTAATATTTGAATAAAACATTTTTGCAGTCCTTTTTGTAGAGGTTTCTGACAAGGAGGTCTAAATGGGCCTTTCAATGGACCCGTTGGAATTTTAACTGAGTAAAAAGTACAGAAATTGAAGTTTTGCAATATAATTGTGTTGAAAAGCTCCTAATCAATTATTTGAACTCCTAATATTTGAATAAAACCTTTTTGTAGTCCTTTTTGTAGAGGTTTCGGACGGGCAAGTCTAATTGGGCCTTTCAATGGACCCGTTGGAATTTTAACTGAGTAAAAAGTACAGAAATTGAGGTTTTGCAATATAATTGTGTTGAAAAGCTCCTAATCAATTATTTGAACTCCTAATATTTGACTAAAACCTGTTTTGCGGTTCTTTTTGTAGAGGTTTCTGACGAGCGGATCGAAATGGGCCTTTCAATGGACCTGTTGGAATTTTAAATGAGTAAAAAGTACAAAAATCGAGGTTTTGCAATATAATTGTGTTCAAAAGCTTCTAATCAATTATTTGAACTCCTAATATTTGAATAAAACATTTTTGCAGTCCTTTTTGTAGAGGTTTCGGACGAGCAGGTCTAAATGGGCCTTTCAATGGACCCGTTGGAATTTTAACTGAGTAAAAAGTACAGAAATTGAGGTTTTGCAATATAATTGTGTTGAAAAGCTCTTAATCAATTATTTGAACTCCTAATATTTGAATAAAACATTTTTGCGGTCCTTTTTGTAGAGGTTTCTGACAAGGAGGTCTAAATGGGCCTTTCAATGGACCCGTTGGAATTTTAACTGAGTAAAAAGTACAGAAATTGAAGTTTTGCAATATAATTGTGTTGAAAAGCTCCTAATCAATTATTTGAACTCCTAATATTTGATTAAAACTTGTTTTGCAGTCCTTTTTGTAGAGTTTTCGGACGAGAAGGTCTAAATGGGCCTTTCAATGGACCCGTTGGAATTTTAACTGAGTAAAAAGTACATAAATTGAGGTTTTGCAATATAATTGTGTTGAAAAGCTCCTAATCAATTATTTGAAATCCTACTATTTGAATAAAACATTTTTGCGGTCCTTTTTGTAGAGGTTTCGGACGAGCAGGTCTAAATGGGCCTTTCAATAGACCCGTTGGAATTTTAACTGAGTAAAAAGTACAGAAATTGAGGTTTTGCAATATAATTGTGTTGAAAAGCTCCTAATCAATTACATGAACTCCTAAAATTTGATTAAAACTTGTTTTGCGATCCTTTTTGTAGAGGTTTCGGACGAGCATGTCTAAATGGGCCTTTCAATGGACCCGTTGGAATTTTAACTGAGTAAAAAGTACAGAAATTGAGGTTTTGCAATATAATTGTGTTGAAAAGCTCCTAACCAATCATTTGAACTCCTAAGATATGATTAAAACTTGTTTTGCAGTCCTTTTTGTGGAGGTTTCAGACAAGCGGGTCGAAATGTGCCTTTCAATGGACCCGTTGGAATTTTAACTGAGTAAAAAGTACAGAAATTGAGGTTTTGCAATATAATTGTGTTGAAAAGCTCCTAATCAATTACATGAACTCCTAAAATTTGATTAAAACTTGTTTTGCGATCCTTTTTGTATAAGTTTCGGACGAGCATGTCTAAATGGGCCTTTCAATGGACCCGTTGGAATTTTAACTGAGTAAAAAGTATAGAAATTGAGGTTTTTGCAATATAATTGTGTTTAAAAGCTCCTAATCAATTATTTGAACTCCTAATATTTGATTAAAACTTGTTTTGCGGTCCTTTTTGTAGAGGTTTCGGACGAGCAAGTCTAAATGGGCCTTTCAATGGACCCGTTGGAATTTTAACTGAGTAAAAAGTACAGAAATTGAGGTTTTGCAATATAATTGTGTTGAAAAGCTCCTAATCAATTATTTGAACTCCTAATATTTGACTAAAACTTGTTTTGCGGTCCTTTTTGTAGAGGTTTCGGACGAGCAAGTCTAAATTGGCCTTTCAATGGACCCGTTGGAATTTTAACTGAGTAAAAAGTACAGAAATTGAGGTTTTGCAATATAATTGTGTTGAAAAGCTCCTAATCAATTATTTGAACTCCTAATATTTGACTAAAACTTGTTTTGCGGTACTTTTTGTAGAGGTTTCGGACGAGCGGGTCGAAATGGGCCTTTCAATGGACCTGTTGGAATTTTAAATGAGTAAAAAGTACAAAAATTGAGGTTTTGCAATATAAATGTGTTGAAAAGCTCCGAATCAATTATTTAAATTCCTAATATTTGAATAAAAACATTTTTGCGGTCCTTTTTGTAGAGGTTTCGGACGAGCGGGTCGAAATGGGCCTTTCAATGGACCTGTTGGAATTTTAAATGAGTAAAAAGTACAAAAATTGAGGTTTTGCAATATAATTGTGTTGAAAAGCTCCTAATCAATTATTTGAACTCCTAAATTTTGATTATAACTTGTTTTGCTGTCCTTTTTTTAGAGGTTTCGAACGAGCGGGTCAAAATGGTCCTTTCAATGGACCCATTGGAATTTTAACTGAGTAAAAAGTACAGAAATTGAGGTTTTGCAATATAATTGTGTTGAAAAGCTCCTAATCAATTATTTGAACTCCTAATATTTGAATAAAACATTTTTGCGGTCCTTTTTGTAGAGGTTTTGGACGAGCAGGTCTAAATGGGCCTTTCAATAGACCCATTGGAATTTTAACTGAGTAAAATGTACAGAAATTGAGGTTTTGCAATATAATTGTGTTGAAAAGCTCCTAATCAATTACATGAACTCCTAAAATTTGATTAAAACTTGTTTTGCGATCCTTTTTGTAGAGGTTTCGGACGAGTATGTCTAAATGGGCTTTTCAATGGACCCGTTGGAATTTTAACTGAGTAAAAAGTACATAAATTGAGGTTTTGCAATATAATTGTGTTGAAAAGCTCCTAATCAATTACATGAACTCCTAAATTTTGATTATAACTTGTTTTGCTGTCCTTTTTTTAGAGGTTTCGGACGAGCGGGTCAAAATGGTCCTTTCAATGGACCCATTGGAATTTTAACTGAGTAAAAAGTACAGAAATTGAGGTTTTGCAATATAATTGTGTTGAAAAGCCCCTAATCAATTATTTGAACTCCTAATTTTTGAATAAAACATTTTGCGGTCCTTTTTGTAGAGGTTTCGGACGAGCTGGTCTAAATGAGCCTTTCAATGGACCCGTTGGAATTTTAACTGAGTAAAAAGTACAAAAATTGAGGTTTTGCAATATTATTGTGTTGAAAAGCTCCTAATAAATTATTTGAACTCCTAATATTTGAATAAAACTTTTTTGTGGTCCTTTTTGTAGAGGTTTCGGACGAGCAGGTCTAAATGGGCCTTTCAATGGACCCGTTGGAATTTTAACTGAGTAAAAAGTACTGAAATTGAGGTTTTGCAATATAATTGTGTTGAAAAGCTCCTAATCAATTACATGAATTCCTAAAATTTGATTAAAACTTGTTTTGCAGTCCTTTTTGTAGAGGTTTCGGACGAGCGGGTCGAAATGGGCCTTTCAATGGACCCGTTGGAATTTTAACTAAGTAAAAAATACAGAAATTGAGGTTTTGCAATATAATTGTGTTGAAAAGCTCCTAATCAATTATTTGAACTCCTAATATTTGAATAAAACATTTTGCGGTCCTTTCTGTAGAGGTTTCAAGCGAGGAGTTCTAAATGGGGCTTTCAATGGACCCGTTGGAATTTTAACTGAGTAAAAAGTACGGAAATTGAGGTTTTGTAATATAATTGTGTTCAAAAGCTCCTAATCAATTATTTGAATTCCTAATATTTAAATAAAACATTTTTGCGGTCCATTTTGTAGAGGTATCAGACAAGCAGGTCTAAATGGTCATTTCAATGGACCCATTGGAATTTTAACTGAGCAAAAAGTACAGAAATTGAGGTTTTGCAATATAATTGTGTTGAAAAGCTCCCAATCAATTATTTGAACCCCTAATTTTTGAATAAAACATTTTTGCGGTCCTTTTTGTAGAGGTTTCGGACGAGCTGGTCTAAATGGGCCTTTCAAGGGACCCGTTGGAATTTTAACTGAGTAAAAAGTACAGAAATTGAGGTTTTGCAATATAATTGTGTTGAAAAGCTCCCAATCAATTATTTGAACTCCTAATATTTGAATAAAACCTTTTTGCGGTCCTTTTTTGTAGAGGTTTCGGACGAGCAGGTTTAAATGTGCATTTCAATGGACCCGTTGGAATTTTAACTGAGTAAAAAGTACAGAAATTGAGGTTTTGCAATATAATTGTGTTGAAAAGCTCCTAATCAATTATTTGAACTCCTAATATTGGAATAAAACATTTTTGCGGTCCTTTTTGTAGAGGTTTCGGACGAGCAAGTCGAAATGGGCCTTTCAATGGACCCGTTAGAATTTTAACTGAGTAAAAAGTACAAAAATTGAGGTTTTGCAATATAATTTTGTTGAAAAGCTCCTAATCAATTATTTGAACTCCTAATGTTTGATTAAAACTTGTTTTGCGGTCCTTTTTGTAGAGGTTTCGGACGAGCAGGTCTAAATGGGACTTTCAATGGAACCATTGGAATTTTAACTAGGTAAAAAGTACAGAAATTGCGGTTTTGCAATATAATTGTGTTGAAAAGCTCCTAATCAATTACATGAATTCCTAAAATTTGATTAAAACTTGTTTTGCATTCCTTTTTGTAATGGTTTCGGACGAGCGGGTCGAAATGGGCCTTTCAATGGACCCGTTGGAATTTTAACTGAGTAAAAAGTACAAAAATTGAGGTTTTGCAATGTAATTGTGTTGAAAAGCTCCTAATCAATTATTTGAACTGTAACCCCCGTAGCCCAGCCTAGACGGTTGACCCGAACTACGAAGATTACACGGGAAAAACCAAAGTCAACCCGAAAGTCAACCTTGATTAACGACCCTTTTTTTATTTTTAAACTTGTCTAGATGCACATTTAACCTAGGCATACTCTTGAGATAAGCTTACTCAAAAATCATAACAATCGGAAAACAATAACGGACCCAATTGCACAAAATACGAATTTAGGGACCAATTTGTAAATTTTGAAAATTAAGAGAACTTTACCAATTTTTAAGTTACCATTATGAAATTAGTCATGTTTCATGCCTCTCTGCCAAATTTCATCTCAAACGGACATCTCAAACTCAAGCAATTGCACATACAAGAATCAGGACTAAAACGTAAAGCTTGCAAACCTCAAAACCATTCAAATTTTATGCCCAACGGTCAAGTGTTCCGAAACGGGTCTAGGCCGTTTAGGAACACCCCTTGGCAGTAGCCAAAGTGTTCAGAAACGGGTCTAGGCCGTTCAGGAACACCCTGGCCAATTCAAGGGCCTGTTTCGAAACAGGCAAGGGTGTTTCGAAACACCCTGCCCAAAAACAGCAGATAGGCCTTTTTAAACACCTTTAAACCCCATCAAACATGCTCCAAACCACCCCACATTAAATCAACAACATGCCAAGCATCATACCTACCAATTTGCATCAAAATCTAGATACAAAACCAACCCTAGGTGCACCAACTCATTCAACACATCCAACACTCAAACATGCTTTTTAAACAAGAAGCATAGCATAACGACTTAAGAATAAGAATACTCAAACGTTGCAAGCGTTAAACCACATAGTTCAAAATCATAAACCAAACTTGTCCAACATACACAATCTCATTAAACATCAACATAAGAGATTCTCCCCCATTGCCTTTATTATATATAGCTATTAACCGAGACATACATCTCAAGTGGAGCTCTTCTTGAATCCCTTGCTTCTCCCTGTCCCAACTTCAAATATCTGCATTGATGGACAAATAGGAGCGTAAGCACATAATACTTAGTGAGGAATGCTCAAAACCAAAACACCATCAATGCAGCGAGTCATAAAACCTCTTTTAAAAGCAACACAATTCGATAAACCAAAGCAATGTTTGAAAACCCCTTTTTAACAACATGCTTTAAATCATGCATTGCTCAAACATGAAAACCAACCCTTAGCTTAGAAAAGCTAAGTAATTCACTTCAAAGCACAACCTTGCAAAACCATCAATTTAACCATTCCATGCATGAATATCATATGCAAAGTTAAATACAAGATCCTTGGAAAACACTTCCACTTCACATCATACTTTTCTCATACATTGAAAATCATTTCAAAGCAAGAAACCTTTAATAACCACTTACTCATTCAATCTATCTCATGCATTAAACAAATGCAACATATGAACCACAAAATCAATATTTGCATTACATGCCTTTAAAAACAAGTCTTCGCAAGACTTCAATGCACTTAAAAGATTTCATGCACACATGCACCATTCTCAATAGAAAATAAACACTTGTTCAAGCTAACAAGTAATACATGCATTCTTGGTACATTACACACTTCTCATGCAACCATGCATCACTTCAAGCATCTCATGTTTCATTACACTCAAGAACATTATGTTGGCTTCCAAGTGATAAACCATATCCACTTTTCAACTCAACATCCAATCGGATACGCGGATCACAAGCGTTGTCCCTACGCTTCATACACACTACCAATCTCAAGGTCCCCAAATGGAATTTTAACCACCATTTTGTCCTTAACATACACAAGGTCCTCATATGGAATTTTAACCACCATATGACCTTAACATTCACAAGGTCCTCATATGGAATTTTAACCACCATATGACCTTAACATCACCCATTGGTAGTTGTATAACATCACTAACGAGATCCGGGACATACTACACAAGATCCACACATGGACTTTACACCACCATTGTGATCTTAACAAGCACAAGGTCCTCAAATGGAATTTTAACCACCATTATGACCTTTGCTTACACAAGGTCCTCAAATGGAATTTTAACCACCATTATGACCTTAACACAAGACCCACCCATGGAATTTTAACCACCATGGTGTTCATAACCATCTCGTTAGTGTACTTGGATGGAGTTACCGGTTCAATCACAACCACTCCACATCCAAGGCGACTTTATTCACGGTGCACCCAATCCTATAGCCGGCTAACTATATCCGATTAAAGTAACCAAGAACCACTTACATCACTTGCCAATATAACCATCTTACCACATTAATCCATTGTTTTTGAAGCATTACACAAAGCCATTAAACAACATGCAACACTATGCATCAATTCCACAATTCCAAAGTACAAAACAAAGGATCTCTTACCTTGAGCATCCTTCACACATGGTTTTCAAAACCAGCATTTAACCATGCTAAAATATACTTTCAAAACAGAATTTAAAACATGCAAATCACATGCATTGCATCCAACATTCACAAGTGCTTTAAAAACCAATTCATAACACAAACCAAGAGAGAAATTCCATTTACTTACTCTTGAGCTTAGCTGAGTTGTTTAGACTTAAACTAAGCTCCCAAAACCTTCAAACCTTGGTTTTAAAGCCGAAAACCCAACTTCACTCACCGATACACAAAACAAGGCTAGCCAACAAGCCTTCCAAGCATCCGAAACCTTCAACGCCACCTATATTGCTCACGGATCATTCTCCCCTGTTTCAAGCACATAACAACAGAGGATTAATGCATCATTATGCATTAAAAACACCAGCCACACAACTCAACTCGCTGCTCTACACAAATCCAACATTTCGACTACCAAACACAACCGAAATCACCTCCAAACTCTTCCAAAACTTAACCCAACCAAGATCCATCACTTCTAACCATTTTTAAACATCAATTAACATCCAAAATGATCCCAAACACGTCCATATACCTCCAGCATTAACAAAACACCAAGATCACCCCAAAAACCACCATTTTCACAAGTAAAAACTTAAGAAAATCAACCTATTCGGGATTGCATTGATCAAACCTCAATTATACATCATTTAGACATCCAAATTATATCAAAAAGACATCTCAAAACAGAGCCCAATCAATTATTACGAATTTCTTCAAAATTAAATCCAAATCTTGCATTTTAAGCCAAAATCAAGATCTCAACATCAAAACCTTTAATAAAACTCAAATCAAGGATTGAGAACTTGGGAATTTCAGTAAAGAACTGAGAATTTAGAGGAGAAGGACGTTCATACCTCTAAACTTGAGTTTCTCCCTTTTTGGAACCAAGATTCTTGAAAATTCAATAAGCTAATGCCAAGGTTTTGTTGTAGAATTGATTAGAGATCAAATGAGGATTGAAATCTCATCTTTAGTTGTCAAAATCAGAGGGAATTTTTCTGGAGAAATGTGTTTGGGTTGAGAGAAAAATTGAGAGAAAAGGAAAATGGAAATTTGGGAAAAGTTAGTTAAAATATTTTTCCCTCCTTTTTACCTTTAATTTAAAACCATTAATTAATTGATTATTATTAAGAAAAATCTGGAGAAACTCTTTTGGGTAAATAGCTCCTTAAAGATTCAAAGTTTCAATCCTTTTTAAAACAGTCACCCAGTTTCCAAAAATTACATTTTGGTCACTAACCCAAAATGTCACACTTCCAAACCTCATTTTGTAAAATTGATTTCACCATTCTTTTATATATAATAAAAGAGGATTTTAAGATATTTTTCCATATTTTTATTGCAACCCGAACTAGGTTTTCCTAAAAACCACCTTTTATATTCGAACCGCACTCTGACCAGCCCGGTCCAAACCCAAAACTTCTAAGCCCAAAATTGGGGTGTTACAACTCTCCCCCCCTTAAGAAATTTCGTCCTCGAAATTTCAACCGGCGAAAAGAGAACAACCAAACTTCTCAAAGCAACACACAAAGCAACACAGGAGATTTAACCACTACCGAACACTCTCCTCACAAAACTCCACCCAAACTCAACACCACCACAAACTGTTCTCGAATTCCAGAACACTCAAATGTTAACCACATCTTAACCTTTCACACTTCCGGACTGCACATAGCCCCAACAATAACCTGAAAAACCTCCAACTTTTACAGCATACACCACCTTAGCTCATAACTCCCAAAACTTGTTCACACAGTGACACCAACCAATCCAGTTCAGCCACCATGTGACCCACAACCTTCACTGCTTCTAAAACTCCTTGCAAAACTACTCAACCTCTTTCAAGGACTACCACAACAAGAAAAAATTCTTTAGCATCAAATGCTTACTCAAACTTCTCAACGTATTACTAATACTCCTTCACATCCGCCGCTATCATTACCTTAACGATTCACCAGTACTACTCACCTAACATCCAAAAAATCACATCACAAAGCCCCAACTTTGATTTCGCCAGCCGTTCCACACACCACAAGCTGTCTTCAGACGGAATTTACTTACTCACAACCAGCCAACCACTTCTTACAAGAACCCGTCCAACCAACAATGGCCTTTGATCTTACATTGCCTTTCCACTTCAAGTATTGACTACAACACTTGCCTTACTAGAACATCGCCCAACCTATACATACATATTTAGGTTACGAAACTTCTATTCTCCCAGGCTAACCCTTTTCTACAACCCACAACTCAACATCTTCTCAACTCTTCGAAGGTTGCTACGAGCCAACACCTATATAAACAATCCTTCTACTACTACATCAATGCCAAGTTACCTCAGCACTTTGGAACACATCCACTAACTTACCACATCACTTAACACCAAGAAACTACCACTTCTACCAGCTATTCACAACCACTTTGACTGATTCTAACTCAAACGGTAATCTCCTCACCACCATACCGCTAAACTCATTAAGCATCAAACACCTTCCTTCTACCAACATGCTATACCGCACTCACTATTACTAACAACTTGCTTAATACCCTCCATAACTTCTAACATTCACCCATAACCAGAACAACTTTTAAAACCCACCATCCAACCTATACTATCACAACACTAACGGACCCGACTAGCTATTAGCGAGTGTGAACGTTCGTATGCATGGTCACCAATATGCCCTATCAATGCCTGATGTACATGTATGCAAAACCTCTAATGTCATGTCACATGTATGCATGGACCAGCACATATATAATATAGCATATAACGAATGATTTTAACTGTGCATGTATGTCGGTTCACACCCAGCAATAACATCCTCAGAATCCGTCTAAGAACAACCTCCTATCTCACTTCTAACTTGACCAACTCTATCATTCTAGCAACCCATTATCCACAAGATACTCACTAATGCTCTCTTCACACTAAAGTTGTTTTCAAAACAACAACAACTACTACCCCAACATGCTAGCAACGAGACCATACCCACTACGCAAGGAAAGACCAAACCGAAACCAAACTAAGATAGCTAGGGCAAAGGTTACTTAACAAGGTTACTTGTACACATCTCACTGCCCCAGAGCTTCAACAGACGAGCTCTCTTCCTCGCAGAACCATCATTCTCCAGCCGCACCACTGTAGCATCAGCTAACACACTAAGGTCATCACCATCTCCCTGTGGTAAAGAACCCTGGCTACCCCGAGCCAACTTCAAACAATTACGTCTCATATGTCCAACAGACCCACAATTCCAACAGATCTCATTCTCCAAGCTCCTCACACCTTTCTGCCCTTCCTGCCATCTTCGAACCTTGTCTTGGCCGTGCCCACGACCCTTCAGAGACCCTTCTGCTACCACTGAGACTGATCTCACCATTTGAGGACAATTTCGCTTCACATGATCTTTAGAACCACAGTTCCAACAAACTCCTGCGCCCCAACAACCTCCAACATGGCGCCTTCCACAACGGTCACACACCGGTAACTGAGCTTCCACTCCTTGATCATGTAGCACTTGCCCTACATTTGCACTACCACCCTGACTTCGATTCAAGCAAAACCTTCTATCACGTAGCCTCTTACGCTGACCGCTCCGGAGGTCAGTACTCGCAACTCTCTTGCTTAAACTTTTCTCACCTTCATAAACTGAAACCACACCCTCACGTTGCTTAACCCTTGGGAATTCCTCTCCAAGGTACCTTTTATAAAAAGCAGACACAAAGAAGTCCCAATCTATATCATGGATGTGCGATGCCACCGCCACAGACGTCCACCAGGCACAAGCATCCTCCAACATCAATGAGACAACACTTCCCAGCTTACAGGCATAGTCACAACCTTCCTGATCCAAAATCAGAATTACACTGGCCAACCAGGCCTCGAATGTCTCAGGTGTCGAACCATGATACTCCACAACTCCCAAATTATGTAAACGCTGTTTCGACAAACCCGCACATCCCACAACCGACACGTCTACAGGCCTTACTTTTGCCACAGCCTGAGATGTTCCCAACACCTCTTGAACAATAGGTGATGAACTCTTCATCACAGAACCAGCTTCTTCCTCCTGCCTCACTACCTCAACTCCAGGCACAAAAAACTGAGACGAAACACCTCCATTAAAAGGTGAATTCCACGCCTTAACAACCTGCTCTAAAGCACCAACCATCTCACCTAACTGCCATTCTTTCATCGATTTTGCCATGCTATTAACAACAAACAATCATAACAAAACAAACAAATCGATCAGGCCAGCTTTAAGCAAGGATTCAAACTCCAACTCCAAAATAACACAATAGCTATAATAATAAGGCAATGGGTATCCCAAATTCTCCCCTTTTACATAACATAACAGTCAATAAAAACATGGATATCACAACATCAAGCATATCAATCCACATACTTCGACCATGCTCTCATCAACAACATTCACTCATAACAGCATAATATCAACATATCATACCCATTACACTTTCATTATTCATAAAATCAGCTCACAACACCAGCATAACATCAGCACAAT
This sequence comes from Hibiscus tridactylites, assembly GCA_958450335.1. Classification (NCBI taxonomy): domain Eukaryota; kingdom Viridiplantae; phylum Streptophyta; class Magnoliopsida; order Malvales; family Malvaceae; genus Hibiscus; species Hibiscus tridactylites. Next base: position 29,547,900 of record OY288287.1, read on the forward strand.
TCCACATTAGCTCAATGAAAATCCACAATAAAAAAGCATGCTAAAAACATCAACAATTCGCTCAAAAACACGCATTTCAACCGGCTTTCAACCTCACATCAGAATAAACATCAAACACATATTACAACAATTTACCATTTCCCCAAAGCATTCGCAACTCAGCTCTAATACCACCAAATGTAACCCCCGTAGCCCGGCCTAGACGGTTGACCCGAACTACGAAGATTACACGGGGAAAACCAAAGTCAACCTGAAAGTCAACCTTGATTAACGACCCTTTTTTTTCTTTTTAAACTTTTCTAGATGCAAATTTAACCTAGGCATACTCTTGAGATAAGCTTACTCAAAAATCATAGCAATCGGAAAACAATAAGGGACCCAATTGCACAAAATACGAATTTAGGGATCAATTTGTAAATTTTGAAAATTAAGAGGAATTTACCAATTTTTAAGTTACCATTATGAAATTAGTCATGTTTCATGACTCTCTGCCAAATTTCATCTCAAACGGACATCTCAAACTCAAGCAATTGCACATACAAGAATCAAGACTAAAACGTAAAGCTTGCAAACCTCAAAACCATTCAAATTTTATGCCCAACGGTCAAGTGTTCCGAAAGGGGTCTAGGCCATTCAGGAACACCCCTTGGCAGTAGCCAAAGTGTTTAGAAACGGGTCTAGGCCGTTCAGGAACACCCTGGCCAATTCAAGGGCCTGTTTCGAAACAGGCAAGGGTGTTTCGAAACACCCTGCCCAGAAACAGCAGATAGGCCTTTTTAAACACCTTTAAACCCCATCAAACATGCTCCAAACCACCCCACATTAAATCACCCCTAGGTGCACCAACTCATTCAACACATCCAACACTCAAACATGCTTTTTAAACAAGAAGCATAGCATAACGACTTAAGAATAAGAATACTCAAACGTTGCAAGCGTTAAACCACATAGTTCAAAATCATAAACCAAACTTGTCCAACATACACAATCTCATTAAACATCAACATAAGAGATTCTCCCCCATTGCCTTTATTATCTATAGCTATTAACCGAGACATACATCTCAAGTGGAGCTCTTCTTGAATCCCTTGCTTCTCGCTGTCCCAACTTCAAATATCTGCATTGATGGACAAATAGGAGCGTAAGCACATAATACTTAGTGAGGAATGCTCAAAACCAAAACACCATCAATGCAGCGAGTCATAAAACCTCTTTTAAAAGCAACACAATTCGATAAACCAAAGCAATGTTTGAAAAACCCTTTTTAACAACATGCTCTAAATCATGCATTGCTCAAACATGAAAACCAACCCTTAGCTTAGAAAAGCTAAGTAATTCACTTCAAAGCACAACCTTGCAAAACCATCAATTTAACCATTCCATGCATCAATATCATATGCAAAGTTAAATACAAGATCCTTAGAAAACACTTCCACTTCACATCATACTTTTCTCATACATTGAAAATCATTTCAAAGCAAGAAACCTTTAATAACCACTTACTCATTCAATCTATCTGTAACGCCCCGGTTTTGGGCTTAGGAGTTTTGGGCGTTGACCGGTTTGGTCGAAGTGCTGTTCGAATCTAAAGAGGTGAAATTAGGAAAGCCTAGTTCGGGTTGCATTAAAAATATGGAAAAATGTTCTAAAATCATCTTTTAATATAATTAAGTGAACTGTGAAATCAATTTTGGAAAATGAGTTTTGGAAGTGTGACATTTTGGCTAGTGACCAAAATGTAATTTTTGAATGTTTTGTGGCTGTTTTATAAAGGGTTGAAACTTTGAATCTTTAAGGAGCTATTTACCCAAAGGGAGTTTCTCCAGATTTTTCTAAGATATTTTAAGTCTAAATTCTGATTTTAAATGATATTAAAAGTGGAGGGAAAGCCATTTGGCTATTTTAGATTTTGTAACCAACTTTTCTCAATTTTCTTTCTCTCATTTTCTCTCAACCCAAACACATTCTCTCCAGAGAATTGGTTCTGATTTCTTCACCTAAATCCCTCCTTTCAACTCTCATTTGATTCCTAATCAACATATCTTCAAAACCTCTTCAATTGCTAATTGTTTCAACAAGGATTTTGATTCCAAAAAGAGGAGAAACTCAAGTTTGGAGGTAAGAACGTCCTTCTCCTCTAAACTATCAGTTCTTTACTGAAATTCCTAAGTTTTCAATCCTAAATTGATGTTTAATTAAAGGTTTTTAAGTGGTGAAATGGATCTTGGCTTATAATGCAAGATTTGATGATTTTTGATGATTTTCGTTAGATCTGATTAATCTGTGATTTGAGATGTGTTTTTGATGTTAAATGAACTCTAAATTGATAAGGAATTGAGTTTTGATTAATGCAATCCCGGATAGGTTGAGTTTCCTAAGTTTAGCTTGTGATTCAAGGTTGTTTTTGGGGTGATCTTGTGGATCTGATGTTGCTGGAGGTATAAGGATGTTAATAGGTTGTTTTTAGATGTTATATGATGTTAAAGGATATGTGGTTTTGCTGGTTTATGGCTGGGCTTTGTTTAGAAGTGGTTTGGATGCATTTTCGGTTGTTTGGTGGTCGAAAATGGTGTGTGGATGAGAGCAGCGAGTTTAGGTGCTTTCATTGAAGCAATTAATGCATGATGATGCATTAATCCTCTGCTTTGATGTGTTGAAACAGGGGAGGCATCTTTGGATCCAAGAGTTGTTGATCCGGAAGCTTGATTTGGTGCTTTGGCTTGAAGCAAAGTGGAAATCGGTGAGTGCGTTTGTGAAAATTGGGTTTTCGGCTTTGAAACCAATGTCTTGGGAGCTTAGTTTAAGTCTAAACAACTTTGCTAAGCTCAAGTGTAAGTTTTCGGAATTTCTCTCTAGTGGTGGCCATGATTTTGTTGTGATGCAAAATGGTTATTTGCATGTTTTAATTACTGTTTTGGAAGCATGTTTTAGCATGGTTTTTGCTGATGTTGTAAGCCATATGTTGAAGGAAACTCTAGGTAGGAGTTCCTTGCTTTTGTACATTGATTAAATGTGGTTTGATGCTTTGAAATGCATGATGAAAATGGCTTGGTTTAATGCTTTAAAACAGTGGATTAAATGATGAAAATGATGTATATTGGCAAGTGATGTTTTGAAAAAGGTTAAGGTCACTAAGGTGGTTAAAAGTCCTTGAGTGAGCCTTGTTACTTAAGAACATCAAGGTGGTTAAAAGTCCTTGGATGGTTCTTGTTGCGGACACTAAGGTGGTTAAAAGTCCTTAGGTGATCCTTTCCATGGTGTTTAAAAGTCCATGGGGCCATGGTGTTTAAAAGTCCATGGGGCCAAGGTGTTTAAAAGTCCTTGGGGCCAAGGTGTTTAAAAGTCCTTGGGGTGATTCAAGCTATGGACACAAAGGTGGTTAAAAGTCCTTGTGTGGTCCTCATTCATGGTGTTTAAAAGTCCATGGCCAAGGTGTTTAAAAGTCCTTGGGGCCAAGGTGTTTAAAAGTCCTTGGGAAGTTGTTGAACTTGTTTTAATGAAATGGAATTTATCACTTGAGCCAATATGACATGTTATGTATGTTATGAAGCATGAGATGCTTGTTTTAATGTTGTTATGAAGCATGAGATGCTTGTTTTAAGTATGCTTTTGAGCATGTGCAAAGGTTGATTTAAAGCATGATTTGTAAATGTTTTTAAATGCATTATTGAATGGTTTTTAAGAGCTTGCCTCACTAACCTTTTGCTTACGCTCTCTTCGTTTTCTTAATTCAATAATGCAGAACATTAGTGAGCTTTGAGGGCTGCAAGGAGGGCAAGAATTCAAGTGCAAGTAGAGCTCAATGTATGGAAGGTTTTGTTAAACATTTTAGCTTTTGGGTAATTTGGCAATGGGGGACCAATGTGTATGTTTTGGGAGGTGTTTGGAACTCCCTAAGTATGTTGAATGATGATATGAATGCTGGTTTTTGTATTGGATCATTACATGCTTGTTTTGGAAGTTTGTGCTTGAATAGCTAGCTTGTGTAGGAAGCATGCCTATAGAATTGGGGCTTTTTGCATGTGATGTTGTTCTGATGATTTGATGATGCTTACAAGTCTTATATATGTTGAATTGCATGCTGGTAAAGTTTGGTGGCAATTGGAGCATGTTTGAATGATTAATTGCATGTTTTGGAATGCTTTTTGCTGCAATCTGTGCAGGGCGTTTCGGAACAGTATGCACCGTTTCGGAACGGGTGCTTGAATGAACCCCGGCGTCCGAAACGGTATGCACCGTTTCGAAACGGTTTGGCCTCTGCCAGGCCCATGTTTCGGAACCCGTAGCGGAACGGCCCGTGTTTCGAAACGGGTTCAGCCTGTTTCGGAACGGTCGACCGTTGGGGGCTGACATTGGCAGTTATATGTTTTGAATTGTTTGCGTTTTGGTCCTGAAACTTGTTTGTGCAATTGTATGAGTTTGGGAAGTTATTTTGAGCTGAAATTTCACAGAGAAGCATGAAACCTGACTAATTTCAAGTTGGTAACTTTAATTTGGGTTAAGACCTTTTAATTATCAGAAATTACAAATTGGTCCCTAAAGTTGTAATTTGTTCAATTGGGTCCCTGATTGATCTCTGATGCTTGTGATCTTTGAGTATGATGTTTGTGTGATCACAATTAGGACTAATGTGTATCTAGACAAGAGTAAAAAGAAAAAAAAAGGTCGTTAATCAAGGTTGACTTTCGGGTTGACTTTGGTTTTCCCCGTGTGACTTTCTTAATTCGGGTCAACCGTCTAGGCCGGGTTAAGGGGGTTACACTATCTCATGCATTAAACAAATGCAACATATGAACCACAAAATCAATATTTGCATTACATGCCTTTAAAAACAAGTCTTCGCAAGAATTCAATGCACTTAAGAGATTTCATGCACACATGCACCATTCTCAATAGAAAATAAACACTTGTTCAAGCTAACAAGTAATACATGCATTCTTGGTACATTACACATTTCTCATGCAACCATGCATCATTTCAAGCATCTCATGTTTCATTACACTCAAGAACATTATATTGGCTTCCAAGTGATAAACCATATCCACTTTTCAACTCAACATCCAATCGGATACGCGGATCACAAGCGTTGTCCCTACGCTTCATACACACTACCAATCTCAAGGTCCCCAAATGGAATTTTAACCACCATTTTGTCCTTACCATACACAAGGTCCTCATATGGAATTTTAACCACCATATGACCTTAACATTCACAAGGTCCTCATATGGAATTTTAACCACCATATGACCTTAACATTCACAAGGTCCTCATATGGAATTTTAACCACCATATGACCTTAACATCACCCATTGGTAGTTGTATAACATCACTAACGAGATCCGGGACATACTACACAAGATCCACACATGGACTTTACACCACCATTGTAATCTTAACAAGCACAAGGTCCTCAAATGGAATTTTAACCACCATTATGACCTTTGCTTACACAAGGTCCTCAAATGGAATTTTAACCACCATTATGACCTTAACACAAGACCCACCCATGGAATTTTAACCACCATGGTGTTCATAACCATCTCGTTAGAGTACTTGGATGGAGTTACCGGTTCAATCACAACCACTCCACATCCAAGGCGACTTTATTCACGGTGCACCCAATCCTATAGCCGGCTAACTATATCCGATTAAAGTAACCAAGAACCACTTACATCACTTGCCAATATAACCATCTTACCACATTAATCCACTGTTTTTGAAGCATTACACAAAGCCATTAAACAACATGCAACACTATGCATCAATTCCACAATTCCAAAGTAGAAAACAAAGGATCTCTTACCTTAAGCATCCTTCACACATGGTTTTCAAAACCAGCATTTAACCATGCTAAAATATACTTTCAAAACAGAATTTAAAACATGCAAATCACATGCATTGCATCCAACATTCACAAGTGCTTTAAAAACCAATTCATAACACAAACCAAGAGAGAAATTCCATTTACTTACTCTTGAGCTTAGCTGAGTTGTTTAGACTTAAACTAAGCTCCCAAAACCTTCAAACCTTGGTTTTAAAGCCGAAAACCCAACTTCACTCACCGATACACAAAACAAGGCTAGCCAACAAGCCTTCCAAGCATCCGAAACCTTCAACGCCACCTATATTGCTCACGGATCATTCTCCCCTGTTTCAAGCACATAACAACAGAGGATTAATGCATCATTATGCATTAAAAACACCAGCCACACAACTCAACTCGCTGCTCTACACAAATCCAACATTTCGACTACCAAACACAACCGAAATCACCTCCAAACTCTTCCAAAACTTAACCCAGCCAAGATCCATCACTTCTAACCATTTTTAAACATCAATTAACATCCAAAATGATCCCAAACACGTCCATATACCTCCAGCATTAACAAAACACCAAGATCACCCCAAAAACCACCATTTTCACAAGTAAAAACTTAGGAAAATCAACCTATTCGGGATTGCATTGATCAAACCTCAATTATACATCATTTAGACATCCAAATTACATCAAAAAGACATCTCAAAACAGAGCTCAATCATTTATTACGAATTTCTTCAAAATTAAATCCAAATCTTGCATTTTAAGCCAAAATCAAGATCTCAACATCAAAACCTTTAATAAAACTCAAATCAAGGATTGAGAGAACTTGGGAATTTCAGTAAAGAACTGAGAATTTAGAGGAGAAGGACGTTCATACCTCTAAACTTGAGTTTCTCCCTTTTTGGAACCAAGATTCTTGAAAATTCAATAAGCTAATGCCAAGGTTTTGTTGTAGAATTGATTAGAGATCAAATGAGGATTGAAATCTCATCTTTAGTTGTCAAAATTAGAGGGAAATTTGCTGGAGAAATGTTTTTGGGTTGAGAGAAAAATTGAGAGAAAAGGAAAATGGAAATTTGGGAAAAGTTAGTTAAAAATGACAAAATATCATTCCCTCCCTTTTACCTTTAATTTAAAACCATTAATTAATTGATTATTATTAAGAAAATTTTGGAGAAACTCTTTTGGGTAAATAGCTCCTTAAAGATTCAAAGTTTCAATCCTTTTTAAAACAGTCACCCAGTTTCCAAAAATTACATTTTGGTCACTAACCCAAAATGTCACACTTCCAAACCTCATTTTGTAAAATTGATTTCACCATTCTCTTATATATAATAAAAAAGGATTTTAAGACATTTTTCCATATTTTTATTGCAACCCGAACTAGGTTTTCCTAAAAACCACCTTTTATATTCGAACCGCACTCTGACCAGCCCGGTCCAAACCCAATACTTCTAAGCCAAAAATTGGGGTGTTACATGAACTCCTAATATTTGAATAAAACATTATTGTGGTCCTTTTTGTAGAGGTTTCGGACGAGGATGTCTAAATGGGCCTTTCAATGGACCCGTTGGAATTTTAACTATGTAAAAAGTACAGAAATTGAGGTTTTGCAATATAATTGATTTGCAAAGCTCCTAATCAATTATTTGAACTCCTAATATTTGAATAAAACATTTTTGCGGTCCTTTTTGTGGAGGTTTGGGACGAGCAGGTCTAAATGGGCCTTTCAAAGGACCCGTTGGAATTTTAACTGAGTAAAAAGTACAAAAATTTAGGTTTTGCAATATAATTGATTTGAAAAGCACATAATCAATTATTTGAACTCCTAATATTTGAATAAAACATTTTTGCGGTCCTTTATGTAGAGGTTTGGGACGAGCCGGTCTAAATGGGCCTTTCAATAGACTCGTTGGAATTTTAACTGAGTAAAAAGTACAGAAATTGAGGTTTTGCAATATAATTGTGTTTAAAAGCCCCTAATCAATTATTTGAACTCCTAAAATTTGATTAAAACTTGTTTTGCGGTCGTTTTTTAGAGGTTTCGGACGAGCGGGTCGAAATTGGCCTTTCAATGGACCCGTTGGAAGTTTAACTGATTAAAAACTACAGAAATTGAGGTTTTGCATTATAATTGTGTTCAAAAGATCCTAATAAATTATTTGAATGCCTAATATTTGAATAAAACATTTTTGCGGTCCTTTTTGTAGAGGTTTCGGACGAGCAGGTCTAAATGGGCCTTTCAATTGACCCGTTGAAATTTTAACTAAGTAAAAAGTACTGAAATTGAGGTTTTGCAATATAATTGTGTTCAAAAGCTCCTAACAAATTATTTGAACTCCTAATATTTGAATAAAACATTTTTGCGGCCCTTTTTGTAGAGGTTTCGGACGAGCAGGTCGAAATGGGCCTTTCAATGGACCCGTTGGAATTTTAACTGAGTAAAAAGTACAGAAATTGAGGTTTTGCAATATAATTGTGTTCAAAAGCTCCTAATAAATTATTTGAACTCCTAATATTTGAATAAAACATTTTTGTGTTCCTTTTTGTAGAGGTTTCGGACGAGCAGGTCTAAATGGTCCTTTCAATGGACCTGTTGAAATTTTAACTGAGTAAAAAGTACTGAAATTGAGGTTTTGCAATATAATTTTGTTGAAAAGCTCCTAATCAATTACATGAATTCCTAAAATTTGATTAAAACTTGATTTGCAGTCCTTTTTGTAGAGGTTTCGGACGAGCAGGTCGAAATGGGCCTTTCAATGGACCCGTTGGAATTTTCACTGAGTAAAAAATACAGAAATTGAGGTTTTGCAATATAATTATGTTGAAAAGCTCCTAATCAATTATTTGAACTCCTAATTTTGGAATAAAACATTTTTGCGGTCCTTTTTGTAGAGGTTTCGGACGAGCCGGTCGAAATGGGCCTTTCAATGGACCCGTTGGAATTTTCACTGAGTAAAAAGTACAGAAATTGCAGTTTTGCAATATAATTGTGTTGAACAGCTCCTAATCAACTACATGAATTCCTAAAGTTTGATTAAAACTTGTTTTGCAATCCTTTTTGTAGAGGTTTCGGACGAGCCGGTCGAAATGGGCCTTTCAATGGACCCGTTGGAATTTTAACTGAGTAAAAAATACAGAAATTGAGGTTTTGCAATATAATTGTGTTGAAAAGCTCCTAATCAATTACATGAATTCCTAAAATTTGATTAAAACTTGTTTTGCAGTCCTTTTTGTGGAGGTTTTGGACGAGCGGGTCGAAATGGGCCTTTCAATGGACCCGTTGGAATTTTAACTGAGTAAAAAGTACAGAAATTGCGGTTTTGCAATATAATTGTGTTGAAAAGCTCCTAATCAATTACATGAATTCCTAAAATTTGATTAAAACTTGTTTTGCAGTCCATTTTGTAGAGGTTTCGGACGAGCCGGTCGAAATGGGCCTTTCAATGGACCCGTTGGAATTTTAACTGAGTAAAAAATAGAGAAATGGAGGTTTTGCAATATAATTGTGTTGAAAAGCTCCTAATCAATTACATTAATTCCTAAAATTTGATTAAAACTTGTTTTGCAGTCCTTTTTGTGGAGGTTTTGGACGAGCGGGTTGAAATGGGCCTTTCAATGGACCCGTTGGAATTTTAACTGAGTAAAAAGTACAGAAATTGAGGTTTTGCAATATAATTGTGTTGAAAAGCTCCTAATCAGTTATTTGAACTCCTAATATTTAAATAAAACCTTTTTGCCGTCCTTTTTGTAGAGGTTTCGGACGAGCAGGTCTAAATGGGCCTTTCAATGGACCCGTTTGAATTTTAACTGAGTAAAAAGTACAGAAATTGAGGTTTTGCAATATAATTGCTTTGAAAAGCTCCTAATCAATTATTTGAACTCCTAATATTTGAATAAAACATTTTTGCGGTCCTTTTTGTTGAGGCTTCGGACGAGCTGGTCGAAATGGGCATTTCAATGGACCCGTTGTAATTTTAACTGAGTAAAAAGTACAGAAATTGAGGTTTTGCAATATAATTGTGTTGAAAAGCTCCTAATCAATTATTTAAACTCCTAATATTTCAATAAAACATTTTTGAGGTCATTTTTGTAGAGGTTTCGGACGAGCAGGTCTAAATGGGCCTTTCAATGGACCCTTTGGAATTTTAACTGAGTAAAAAGTACAGAAATTGAGGTTTTGCAATATAATTGTGTTGAAAAGCTTCTAATCAATTATTTGAACTCCTAATATTTGAATAAAACATTTTTGCGGTCCTTTTTGTAGAGGTTTCGGACGAGGAGGTCTAAATGGGCCTTTCAATGGACCTGTTGGAATTTTAACTGAGTAAAAAGTACAGAAATTGAGGTTTTGTAATATAATTGTGTTGAAAAGCTCCTAATCAATTACATGAACTTCTAAATTTTGATTATAACTTGTTTTGCGGTCCTTTTTGTAGAGGTTTCGGACTAGCGGGTCGAAATGGGCCTTTCAGTGGACCCATTGGAATTTTAACTGAGTAAAAAGTACAGAAATTGAGGTTTTGCAATATAATTGTGTTTAAAAGCCCCTAATCAATTATTTGAACTCCTAAAATTTGATTAAAACTTGTTTTGCGGTCGTTTTTTAGAGGTTTCGGACGAGCGGGTCGAAATTGGCCTTTCAATGGACCCGTTGGAAGTTTAACTGATTAAAAACTACAGAAATTGAGGTTTTGCATTATAATTGTGTTCAAAAGATCCTAATAAATTATTTGAATGCCTAATATTTGAATAAAACATTTTTGCGGTCCTTTTTGTAGAGGTTTCGGACGAGCAGGTCTAAATGGGCCTTTCAATTGACCCGTTGGAATTTTAACTAAGTAAAAAGTACTGAAATTGAGGTTTTGCAATATAATTGTGTTCAAAAGCTCCTAACAAATTATTTGAACTCATAATATTTGAATAAAACATTTTTGCGGCCCTTTTTGTAGAGGTTTCGGACGAGCAGGTCGAAATGGGCCTTTCAATGGACCCGTTGGAATTTTAACTGAGTAAAAAGTACAGAAATTGAGGTTTTGCAATATAATTGTGTTCAAAAGCTCCTAATAAATTATTTGAACTCCTAATATTTGAATAAAACATTTTTGTGTTCCTTTTTGTAGAGGTTTCGGACGAGCAGGTCTAAATGGTCCTTTCAATGGACTTGTTGAAATTTTAACTGAGTAAAAAGTACTGAAATTGAGGTTTTGCAATATAATTTTGTTGAAAAGCTCCTAATCAATTACATGAATTCCTAAAATTTGATTAAAACTTGATTTGCAGTCCTTTTTGTAGAGGTTTCGGACGAGCAGGTCGAAATGGGCCTTTCAATGGACCCGTTGGAATTTTCACTGAGTAAAAAATACAGAAATTGAGGTTTTGCAATATAATTATGTTGAAAAGCTCCTAATCAATTATTTGAACTCCTAATTTTGGAATAAAACATTTTTGCGGTCCTTTTTGTAGAGGTTTCGGACGAGCCGGTCGAAATGGGCCTTTCAATGGACCCGTTGGAATTTTCACTGAGTAAAAAGTACAGAAATTGCATTTTTGCAATATAATTGTGTTGAACAGCTCCTAATCAACTACATGAATTCCTAAAGTTTGATTAAAACTTGTTTTGCAATCCTTTTTGTAGAGGTTTCGGACGAGCCGGTCGAAATGGGCCTTTCAATGGACCCGTTGGAATTTTAACTGAGTAAAAAATACAGAAATTGAGGTTTTGCAATATAATTGTGTTGAAAAGCTCCTAATCAATTACATGAATTCCTAAAATTTGATTAAAACTTGTTTTGCAGTCCTTTTTGTGGAGGTTTTGGACGAGCGGGTCGAAATGGGCCTTTCAATGGATCCGTTGGAATTTTAACTGAGTAAAAAGTACAGAAATTGCGGTTTTGCAATATAATTGTGTTGAAAAGCTCCTAATCAATTACATGAATTCCTAAAATTTGATTAAAACTTGTTTTGCAGTCCATTTTGTAGAGGTTTCGGACGAGCCGGTCGAAATGAGCCTTTCAATGGACCCGTTGGAATTTTAACTGAGTAAAAAATAGAGAAATGGAGGTTTTGCAATATAATTGTGTTGAAAAGCTCCTAATCAATTACATAAATTCCTAAAATTTGATTAAAACTTGTTTTGCAGTCCTTTTTGTGGAGGTTTTGGACGAGCGGGTTGAAATGGGCCTTTCAATGGACCCGTTGGAATTTTAACTGAGTAAAAAGTACAGAAATTGAGGTTTTGCAATATAATTGTGTTGAAAAGCTCCTAATCAGTTATTTGAACTCCTAATATTTAAATAAAACCTTTTTGCCGTCCTTTTTGTAGAGGTTTCGGACGAGCAGGTCTAAATGGGCCTTTCAATGGACCCGTTTGAATTCTAACTGAGTAAAAAGTACAGAAATTGAGGTTTTGCAATATAATTGCTTTGAAAAGCTCCTAATCAATTATTTGAACTCCTAATATTTGAATAAAACATTTTTGCGGTCCTTTTTGTTGAGGCTTCGGACGAGCTGGTCGAAATGGGCATTTCAATGGACCCGTTGTAATTTTAACTGAGTAAAAAGTACAGAAATTGAGGTTTTGCAATATAATTGTGTTGAAAAGCTCCTAATCAATTATTTAAACTCCTAATATTTCAATAAAACATTTTTGAGGTCATTTTTGTAGAGGTTTCGGACGAGCAGGTCTAAATGGGCCTTTCAATGGACCCTTTGGAATTTTAACTAAGTAAAAAGTACAGAAATTGAGGTTTTGCAATATAATTGTGTTGAAAAGCTTCTAATCAATTATTTGAACTCCTAATATTTGAATAAAACATTTTTGCGGTCCTTTTTGTAGAGGTTTCGGACGAGGAGGTCTAAATGGGCCTTTCAATGGACCTGTTGGAATTTTAACTGAGTAAAAAGTACAGAAATTGAGGTTTTGTAATATAATTGTGTTGAAAAGCTCCTAATCAATTACATGAACTTCTAAATTTTGATTATAACTTGTTTTGCGGTCCTTTTTGTAGAGGTTTCGGACTAGCGGGTCGAAATGGGCCTTTCAGTGGACCCATTGGAATTTTAACTGAGTAAAAAGTACAGAAATTGAGGTTTTGCAATATAATTGTGTTGAAAAGCTCCTAATCAATTATTTGAAGTCCTAATATTTGAATAAAACATTTTTCGGTCCTTTTTGTAGAGGTTTCGGACGAGTAGGTCTAGATGGGCCTTTCAATGGACCCGTTGGAATTTTAACTGTGTAAAAAGTACAAAAATTAAGGTTTTGCAATATAATTTTGTTGAAAAGCTCCTAATAAATTATTTCAACTCCTAATATTTGAATAAAACTTGTTTTGCAGTCCTTTTTGTAGAGTTTTCGGACGAGCGGGTCGAAATGGGCCTTTCAATGGTCCCATTGGAATTTTTACTGAGTAAAAAGTACAGAAATTGAGGTTTTGCAATATAATTGTGTTGAAAAGCTCCTAATCAATTATTTGAACTCCTAATATTTGAATAAAACATTTTTGCGGTCTTTTTTGTAGAGGTTTCGGACGAGCAGGTCTAAATGGGCATTTCAATGGACCCGTTGGAATTTTAACTGAGTAAAAAGTACAGAAATTGAGGTTTTGCAATATAATTCTGTTGAAAAGCTCCTAATCAATTATTTGAACTCCTAATATTTGAATAAAACCTTTTTGCGGTCCTTTTTGTAGAGGTTTCGGACGAGCAGGTCTAAATGGGCCTTTCAATGGACCCGTTGGAATTTGAACTAGGTAAAAAGTTCAGAAATTTAGGTTTTGCAATAGAATTGTGTTGAAAAGCTCCAAATAAATCATTTGAACTCCTAATATTTGAATAAAACATTTTTGCTGTCCTTTTTGTAGAGGTTTCGGACGAGCAGGTCTAAATGGGCCTTTCAATGGACACGTTGGAATTTTAACTGAGTAAAAAGTACTGAAATTGAGGTTTTGCAATATAATTGTGTTTAAAAGCTCCTAATCAATTATTTGAACTCCTAATATTTGAATAAAACATTTTTGCGGTCCTTTTTGTAGAGGTTTCGGACGAGGAGGTCTAAATGGGCCTTTCAATGGACCTGTTGGAATTTTAACTGAGTAAAAAGTACAGAAATTGAGGTTTTGTAATATAATTGTGTTGAAAAGCTCCTAATCAATTACATGAACTTCTAAATTTTGATTATAACTTGTTTTGCGGTCCTTTTTGTAGAGGTTTCGGACTAGCGGGTCGAAATGGGCCTTTCAGTGGACCCATTGGAATTTTAACTGAGTAAAAAGTACATAAATTGAGGTTTTGCAATATAATTGTGTTGAAAAGCTCCTAATCAATTATTTGAACTCCTAATATTTGTATAAAACATTTTTGATGTCATTTTTGTAAAGGTTTCGGACGAGCAGGTCTAAATGGGCCTTTCAATGGACCCGTTGGAATTTTAACTGAGTAAAAAGTACAGAAATTGAGGTTTTGCAATATAATTGTGTTGAAAAGCTCCTAATCAATTAGAACACCTAAAATTTGATTAAAACTTGTTTTGCGGTCCTTTTTGTAGAGGTTTCGGACGAGCGGGTCGAAATGGGCCTTTCAATGGACCCGTTGGAATTTTAACTGAGTAAAAAGTACAGAAATTGAGGTTTTGCAATATAATTGTGTTGAAAAGCTCCTAATCAATTATTTGAACTCCTAATATTTGAATAAAACATTTTTGCGGTCCTTTTTGTAGAGATTTCGGACGAGGAGGTCTAAATGGGCCTTTCAATGGACCCGTTGGAATTTTAACAGAGTAAAAAGTACAAAAATTGAGGTTTTGCAATATAATTGTTTTGAAAAGCTCCTAATCAATTATTTGAACACCTAATATTTGAATAAAACCTTTTTGCGGTCCTTTTTGTAGAGGTTTCGGACGAGCAGGTCTAAATGGGCCTTTCAATGGACCCGTTGGAATTTTAACTAAGTAAAAAGTACAAAAATTGAGGTTTTGCAATATAATTGTTTTGAAAAGCTCCTAATCAATTATTTGAACTCCTAATATTTGAATAAAACATTTTTGCGGTCCTTTTTGTAGAGGTTTCGGACGAGGAGGTCGAAATGGGCATTTCAATGGACCTGTTGGAATTTTAACTGATTAAAAAGTACAGAAATTGAGGTTTTGTAATATAATTGTGTTGAAAAGCTCCTAATCAATTACATGAACTCCAAAAATTTGATTATAACTTGTTTTGCGGTCCTTTTTGTAGAGGTTTCGGACTAGCGGGTCGAAATGGGGCTTTCAGTGGACCCGTTGGAATTTTAATTGAGTAAAATGTACAGAAATTGAGGTTTTGCAATATAATTGTTTTGAAAAGCTCCTAATCAATTATTTGAACACCTAATATTTGAATAAAACCTTTTTGCGGTCCTTTTTGTAGAGGTTTCGGACGAGCAGGTCTAAATGGGCCTTTCAATGGACCCGTTGGAATTTTAACTAAGTAAAAAGTACAAAAATTGAGGTTTTGCAATATAATTGTTTTGAAAAGCTCCTAATCAATTATTTGAACTCCTAATATTTGAATAAAACATTTTTGCGGTCCTTTTTGTAGAGGCTTCGGACGAGCAGGTCGAAATGGGCCTTTCAATGGACCCGTTGTAATTTTAACTGAGTAAAAAGTACAAAAATTGAGGTTTTGCCATATAATTGTGTTGAAAAGCTCCTAATCAATTATTTGAACTCCTAATATTTGAATAAAACATTTTTGAGGTCATTTTTGTAAAGGTTTCGGACGAGCAGGTCTAAATGGGCCTTTTAGTGGACCCGTTGGAATTTTAACTGAGTAAAAAGTACAGAAATTGAGGTTTTGTAATATAATTGTGTTGAAAAGCTCCTAATCAATTAAATGAACTCCTAAAATTTAATTAAAACTTGTTTTGCGGTCCTTTTTGTAGAGGTTTCGGACGAGCGGGTCGAAATGGGCCTTTCAATGGACACGTTGGAATTTTAACTGAGTAAAAAGTACAGAAATTGAGGTTTTGCAATATAATTGTGTTGAAAATCTCCTAATCAATTATTTGAACTCCTAATATTTGAATAAAACATTTTTGCGGTCCTTTTTGTAGAGGTTTCGGACGAGGAGGTCTAAATGGGCCTTTCAATGGACCTGTTGGAATTTTAACTGATTAAAAAGTACAGAAATTGAGGTTTTGTAATATAATTGTGTTGAAAAGCTCCTAATCAATTACATGAACTCCAAAAATTTGATTATAACTTGTTTTGCGGTCCTTTTTGTAGAGGTTTCGGACTAGCGGGTCGAAATGGGGCTTTCAGTGGACCCGTTGGAATTTTAATTGAGTAAAATGTACAGAAATTGAGGTTTTGCAATATAATTGGGTTGAAAAGCTCCTAATCAATTATTTGAACACCTAATATTTGAATAAAACATTTTTGCGGTCCTTTTTGTAGAGGTTTCGGACGAGCAGGTCTAAATGGGCATTTCAATGGACCCGTTGGAATTTTAACTGAGTAAAAAGTACAGAAATTGAGGTTTTGCAATATAATTTTGTTGAAAAGCTCCTAATAAATTATTTGAACTCCTAATATTTGAATAAAACTTGTTTTGCAGTCCTTTTTGTAGAGGTTTCGGACGAGCGGGTCGAAATTAGCCTTTCAATGGACCCGTTGGAATTTTTACTAAGTAAAAATAACAGAAATTGAGGTTTTGCAATATAATTTTGTTGAAAAGCTCCTAATCAATTATTTGAACTCCTAATATTTGAATAAAACATTTTTGCGATCCTTTTTGTAGAGGTTTCGGACGAGCAGGTTTAAATGGGCCTTTCCATGGACCCGTTGGAATTTTAACCGAGTAAAAAGTACAGAAATTGAGGTTTTACAATAAAATTGTGTTGAAAAGCTCCTAATAAATTATTTGAACTCCTAATATTTGAATAAAACCTTTTTGTGGTCCTTTTTGTAGAGGTTTCGGACGAGCGGGTCGAAATGGGCCTTTCAATGGACCCGTTGGAATTTTAACTGAGTAAAAAGTACATAAATTGAGGTTTTGCAATATAATTGTGTTGAAAAGTTCCTAATCAATTATTTGAACTCCTAATATTTGAATAAAACATTTTTGCGGTCCTTTTTGTAGAGGTTTCGGACGAGCAGGTCGAAATGGGCCTTTCAATGGACCCGTTGGAATTTTGACTGAGTAAAAAGTATAAAAATTGAGGTTTTGCAATAAAATTGTGTTGAAAATCTCCTAATCAATTATTTGAACTCCTAATATTTAAATAAAACCTTTTGCGGTCCTTTTTGTAGAGGTTTCGGACGAGGAGGTCTAAATGGGCCTTTCAATGGACCCGTTGGAATTTTAACTGAATAAAAAGTACATAAATTGAGGTTTTGCAATATAATTGTGTTGAAAAGTTCCTAATCAATTATATGAACTCCTAATATTTGAATAAAACATTTTTGCGGTCCTTTTTGTAGAGGTTTCGGACGAGCAGGTCGAAATGGGCCTTTCAATGGACCCGTTGGAATTTTAACTGAGTAAAAAGTATAGAAATTGAGGTTTTGCAATATAATTGTGTTGAAAAGCTCCTAATCAATTATTTGAACTCCTAATATTTGAATAAAACATTTTTGCGGTCCCTTTTGTAGAGGTTTCGAATGAGCAGGTCTAAATGGGCCTTTCAATGGACCCGTTGGAATTTTAACTGAGTAAAAAGTACAGAAATTGAGGTTTTACTATATAATTTTGTTGAAAAGCTCCTAATCAATTACATGAACTCCTAAAATTTGATTAAAACTTATTTTGCGGTCCTTTTTGTAGAGGTTTCGGAAGAGCGGGTCGAAATGGGCCATTTAATGGAACCATTGGAATTTTAACTAAGTAAAAAGTACATAAATTGAGGTTTTGAAATATAATTGTGTTGAAAAGTTCCTAATCAATTATTTGAACTCCTAATATTTTAATAAAACATTTTTGCGGTCCTTTTTGTAGAGGTTTCGGACGAGCAGGTCGAAATGGGCCTTTCAATGGACCCGTTGGAATTTTGACTGAGTAAAAAGTATAGAAATTGAGGTTTTGCAATAAAATTGTGTTGAAAATCTCCTAATAAATTATTTGAACTCCTAATATTTAAATAAAACCTTTTTGCGGTCCTTTTTGTAGAGGTTTCGGACGAGGAGGTCTAAATGGGCCTTTCAATGGACCCGTTGGAATTTTAACTGAATAAAAAGTACATAAATTTAGGTTTTGCAATATAATTGTGTTGAAAAGTTCCTAATCAATTATTGGAACTCCTAATATTTGAATAAAACATTTTTGCGGTCCTTTTTGTAGAGGTTTCGGACGAGCAGGTCGAAATGGGCCTTTCAATGGACCCGTTAGAATTTTAACTGAGTAAAAAGTATAGAAATTGAGGTTTTGCAATATAATTGTGTTGAAAAGCTCCTAATCAATTATTTGAACTCCTAATATTTGAATAAAACATTTTTGCGGTCCCTTTTGTAGAGGTTTCGAATGAGCAAGTCTAAATGGGCCTTTCAATGGACCCGTTGGAATTTTAACTGAGTAAAAAGTACAGAAATTGAGGTTTTACAATATAATTTTGTTGAAAAGCTCCTAATCAATTACATGAACTCCTAAAATTTGATTAAAACTTATTTTGCGGTCCTTTTTGTAGAGGTTTCGGACGAGCGGGTCGAAATGGGCCTTTTAATGGAACCATTGGAATTTTAACTGAGTAAAAAGTACAGAAATTGAGGTTTTGCAATATAATTCTGTTGGAAAGCTCCTAATCGATTATTTAAACTCCTAATATTTGAATAAAACATTTTTGCGGTCCTTTTTGTAGAGGTTTCGGACTAGCGGGTCGAAATGGGCCTTTCAATGGACCCGTTGTCATTTTAACTGAGTAAAAAGTACAGAAATTGAGGTTTTGCAATATAATTGTGTTGAAAAGCTCCTAATCAATTACACCAACTCCTCAAATTTGATTAAAACTTGTTTTGCGGTCCTTTTTGTAGAGGTTTCAGACAAGCGGGTCGAAATGGGCCTTTCAATGGACCCATTGGAATTTTAACTGCGTAAAAAGTACAGAAATTTAGGTTTTTCAATATAATTGTGTTGAAAAGCTCCTAATCAATTATTTGAACTCTTAATATTTGAATAAAACATTTTTGCAGTCCTTTTTGTAGAGGTTTCGGACGAGCAGGTTGAAATGGGCCTTTCAATGGACCCGTTGGAATTTTAACTAAGTAAAAAGTACAGAAATTGAGGTTTTGCAATATAATTGTATTGAAAAGCTCCTAATCGATTACACCAACTCCTCAAATTTGATTAAAACTTGTTTTGCGGTCCTTTTTGTAAAGGTTTCGGACAAGCGGGTCGAAATGGGCCTTTCAATGGACCCGTTGGAATTTTAACTGAGTAAAAAGTACAGAAATTGAGGTTTTTCAATATAATTGTGTTGAAAAGCTCCTAATCAATTATTTGAACTCCTAATATTTGAATAAAACATTTTTGCGGTCCTTTTTATAGAGGTTTCAGAGGAGCAGGTCTAAATGGGCCTTTCAATGGACTCGTTGGAATTTTAACTGAGTAAAAAGTACAAAAATTTAGGTTTCGCAATATAATTGTGTTGAAAAGCTCCTAATCAATTACATGAACACCTAAAATTTGATTAAAACTTGTTTTGCGGTCCTTTTTGTAGAGGTTTTAGACGAGCGGGTCGAAATGGGCCTTTCAATGGTCCCGTTGGAATTTTAACTGAGTAAAAAGTATAAAAATTGAGGTTTTGCAATATAATTGTGTTGAAAAGCTCATATTCAATTACATGAACTCCAAAAATTTGATTAAAACTTGTTTTTCAGTCCTTTTTGTAGAGGTTTCGGACGAGCAGGTCTAAATGGGCCTTTCAATGGACCCGTTTGAGTTTTAATTGAGTAAAAAGTACAGAAATTGAGGTTTTGCAATATAATTGTGTTGAAAAGCTCCTACTAAATTACATGAACTCCTAAAATTTGATTAAAACTTGTTTTGCAGTCCTTTTTGTAGAGGTTTCGGAGGAGCGGGTCGAAATGGGCCTTTCAATGGACCCGTTGGAATTTTAACTGAGTAAAAAGTACAGAAATTGAGGATTTACAATATAATTGTGTAGAAAAGCTCCTAATCAATTATTTGAACTCCTAATATTTGATTAAAACTTGTTTTACAGTCCTTTTTGTAGAGGTTTCGGATGAGCCGGTCGAAATGGGCGTTTCAATGGACCCGTTAGAATTTTAACTGAGTAAAAACTACAGAAATTGAGGTTTTGCAATATAATTGTGGTCAAAGGCTCCTAATCAATTATTTGAACTCCTAATATTTGAATAAAACATTTTTGCGGTCCTTTTTGTAGAGGTTTCGGACGAGCAGGTCTAAATGGGCCTTTCAATGGACCCGTTGGAATTTTAACTCAGTAAAAAGTACAGAAATTGAGGTTTTGCAATATAATTGTGTTGAGTGGCTCCTAATCAATTACATGAACCCCTAAAATTTGATTAAAACTTGTTTTGCAGTCCTTTTTGTAGAGGTCTCGGACGAGCGGGTCGAAATGGGCCTTTCAATGGACCCGTTGGAATTTTAAATGAGTAAAAAGTACAGAAATTGAGGTTTTGCAATATAATTGTGTTGAAAAGCTCCTAATCAATTATTTGAACTCCTAATATTTGAATAAAACATTTTTGCGGTCCTTTTTGTAGAGGTTTCGGACGAGCGGGTCGAAATGGGCCTTTCAATGGACCCGTTGGAATTTTAACTGAATAAAAAGTACATAAATTGAGGTTATGCAATATAATTGTGTTGAAAAGCTCCTAATCAATTATTTGAACTCCTAATATTTGAATAAAACATTTTTGCGGTCCTTTTTGTAGAGGTTTCGTTCGAGCAGGTCGAAATGGGCCATTCAGTGGACCAGTTGGAATTTTAACTGAGTAAAAAGTACAAAAATTGAGGTTTTCTAATTTAATTGTGTTGAAAAGCTCCTAATCAATTACATGAACTCCTAAAATTTCATTAAAACTTATTTTTCGGTCCTTTTTGTAGAGGTTTCGGACGAGCAGGTCGAAATGGGCCTTTCAATGGACCCGTTAGAATTTTAACTGAGTAAAAAGTACAGAAATTGAGGTTTTGCAATATAATTGTGTTGTAAAGCTCCAAATCAAATATTTGAACTCCTAATATTTGAATAAAATATTTTTGCGGTCCTTTTTGTAGAGGTTTCGGAAGAGCATGTCTAAATGGGCCTTTCAATGGACCCGTTGGAATTTTAACTGAGTAAAAAGTACAGAAATTGAGGTTTCACAATAGAATTGTGTTGAAAAGCTCCTAATCAATTACATGAACTCCTAAAATTTGATTAAAACTTGTTTTGCGATCCTTTTTTTAGAGGTTTCGGACGAGCGGGTCGAAATGGGCCTTTCAATGGACCCATTGGAATTTTAACTGTGTAAAAAGTACAGAAATTGAGGTTTTGCAATATAATTGTGTTCAAAAGCTCCTAATCAATTATTTGAACTCCTAATATTTGCATAAAAAAATTTTGCGATCCTTTTTGTAGAGGTTTTGGACGAGCAGGTCTAAATGGGCCTTTCAATGGACCCGTTGGAATTTTAACTGAGTAAAAAGTACAGAAATTGAGGTTTTGCAATATAATTCTGTTGAAAAGCTCCTAATCAATTACATGAACTCCTAAAATTTGATTAGAACTTATTTTGCGGTCCTTTTTGTAGAGGTTTCGGACGAGCGGGTCGTAATGGTCCTTTCAATGGACCCGTTGGAATTTTAACTGAGTAAAAAGTACATAAATTGAGGTTTTGCAATATAATTGTGTTGAAAAGCTTCTAATCAATTATTTTAAGTCCTAATATTTGAATAAAACATTTTTGCGGTCCTTTTTGTAGAGGTTTCGGAAGAGCAGGTCGAAATGGGCCTTTCAATGGTCCCGTTGGAATTTTAAATGAGTAAAAAGTACAAAAATTGAGATTTTGCAATATAATTGTGTTGAAAAGATCCTAATCAATTATTTGAACTCCTAATATTTTAATAAAACATTTTTGCGGTCCTTTTTGTAGAGGTTTCGGACGAGCGGGTCGAAATGGGCCTTTCAATGGACCCGTTGGAATTTTAAATGAGTAAAAAGTACAGAAATTGAGGTTTTGCAATATAATTGTGTTGAAAAGCTCCTAATCAATTATTTGAACTCCTAATATTTGAATAAAACATTTTTGCGGTCCTTTTCGTAGAGGTCTCGGAGGAGCATGTCTAAATGGGCCTTTCAATGGTCCCGTTGGAATTTTAACTGAGTAAAATGTACAGAAATTGAGGTTTCGCAATATAATTGTGTTGAAAAGCTCCCAATCAATTACATGAACTCCTAAAATTTGATTAAAACTTGTTTTGCGGTCCTTTTTGTAGAGGTTTCGGACGAGCGGGTCGAAATGGGCCTTTCAATGGACCCATTAGAATTTTAATTGTGTAGAAAGTATAGAAATTGAGGTTTTGCAATATAATTGTGTTCAAAAGCTCCTAATCAATTATTTGAACTCCTAATATTTGCATAAAACATTTTTGCGATCCTTTTTGTAGAGGTTTTGGACGAGCAGGTCTAAATGGGCCTTTCAATGGACCCGTTGGAATTTAACTGAGTAAAAAGTACAAAAATTGAGGTTTTGCAATATAATTGTGTTGAAAAGCTCCTAATAAATTACCTGAACTCCTAAAATTTGATTAAAACTTGTTTTGTAGTCCTTTTTGTAGAGGTTTCGGACGAGCGGGTCGAAATGGGCCTTTCAATGGACCCGTTGGAATTTTAACTGAGTAAAAAGTACAGAAATTGAGGTTTTCCAATATAATTGTGTTGAAAAGCTCCTAATCAATTATTTGAACTCCTAGTATTTGATTTAAACTTGTTTTACAGTCCTTTTTGTAGAGGTTTCGGATGAGCGGGTCGAAATGGGCCTTTCAATGGACCCGTTGGAATTTTAACCGAGTAAAAAGTACAGAAATTGAGGTTTTGCAATATAATTGTGTTCAAAAGCTCCTAATCAATTATTTGAACTCCTAATATTTGAATAAAACATTTTTGCGGTCCTTTTTGTAGAGGTTTCGGACGAGCAGGTCTAAATGGGTCTTTCAATGGACCCGTTGGAATTTTAACTGAGTAAAAAGTACAGAAATTGAGGTTTTGCAATATAATTGTGGTCAAAAGCTCCTAATCAATTATTTGAACTCCTAATATTTGAATAAAACATTTATGCGGTCATTTTTGTAGAGGTTTCGGACGAGCGGGTCTAAATTGGCCTTTCAATGGACCCGTTGGAATTTTAACTGAGTAAAAAGTACAGAAACTGAGGTTTTGCAATATAATTGTGTTGATAAGCTCCTAATCAATTATTTGAACTCCTAATATTTGAATAAAACATTTTTGCTGTCCTTTTTGTAGAGGTTTCGGACGAGCAGGTCTAAATGGGTCTTTCAATGGACCCGTTGGAATTTTAACTGAGTAAAAAGTACAGAAATTGAGGTTTTGCAATATAATTGTGTTGAGTGGCTCCTAATCAATTACATGAACCTCTAAAATTTGATTAAAACTTGTTTTGCAGCCCTTTTTGTAGAGGTTTCGGACGAGCGGGTCGAAATGGGCCTTTCAATGGACCCGTTGGAATTTTAACAGAGTAAAAAGTACAAAAATTGAGGTTTTGCAATATAATTGTGTTCAAAAGCTGCTAATCAATTATTTGAACTCCTAATAATTTGATTAAAACTTGTTTTACAGTCCTTTTTGTAGAGGTTTCGGATGAGCGGGTCGAAATGGGCCTTTCAATGGACCCGTTGCAATTTTATCTGAGTAAAAAGTACAGAAATTGAGGTTTTGCAATATAATTGTTTTCAAAAGCTCCTAATCGATTATTTGAACTCCTAATATTTGAATAAAACATTTTTGCGGTCCTTTTTGTAGAGGTTTCGAAGGAGCGGGTCTAAGTGGGCCTTTCAATGGACCCGTAGGAATTTTAACTAAGTAAAAAGTACAGAAATTGAGGTTTCACAATATAATTGTGTTGAAAAGCTCCTAATCAATTACATGAATTCTTAAAATTTGATTAAAACTCGTTTTGCGGTCCTTTTTGCAGAGGTTTCAGACAAGCGGGTCGAAATGGGCCTTTCAATGGACCCGTTGGAATTTTAACTGAGTAAAAAGTACAGAAATTGAGGTTTTGCAATATAATTGTGTTGAAAAGCTCCTAATCAATTATTTGAACTCCTAATATTTGAATAAAACATTTATGCGGTCATTTTTGTAGACGTTTCGGACGAGCAGGTCTAAATTGGCCTTTCAATGGACCCGTTGGAATTTTAACTGAGTAAAAAGTACAGAAACTTAGGTTTTGCAATATAATTGTGTTTATAAGCTCCTAATCAATTATTTGAACTCCTAATATTTGAATAAAACATTTTTGCGATCCTTTTCGTACAGGTTTCTGACGAGCAGGTCGAAATGGGCCTTTCAATGGACCCGTTGGAATTTGAACTGAGTAAAAAGTACAGAAATTGAGGTTTTGCAATATAATTGTGATGAAAAGCTCCTAATCAATTATTTGAACTCCTAATATTTGATTTAAACTTGTTTACAGTCCTTTTTGTAGAGGTTTCGGACGAGCGGGTCGAAATGGGCCTTTCAATGGATCCGTTGGAATTTTAACTGAGTAAAAAGTACAGAAATTGAGGTTTTGCAATATAATTGTGATGAAAAGCTCCTAATCAATTATTTGAACTCCTAATATTTGATTTAAACTTGTTTACAGTCCTTTTTGTAGAGGTTTCGGATGAGCGGGTCGAAATGGGCCTTTCAATGGACCCGTTGGAATTTTAACCGAGTAAAAAGTACAGAAATTGAGGTTTTGCAATATAATTGTGTTCAAAAGCTCCTAATCAATTATTTGAACTCCTAATATTTGAATAAAACATTTATGCGGTCATTTTTGTAGACGTTTCGGACGAGCAGGTCTAAATTGGCCTTTCAATGGACCCGTTGGAATTTTAACTGAGTAAAAAGTACAGAAACTGAGGTTTTGCAATATAATTGTGTTGATAAGCTCCTAATCAATTATTTGAACTCCTAATATTTGATTTAAACTTGTTTACAGTCCTTTTTGTAGAGGTTTCGGATGAGCGGGTCGAAATGGGCCTTTCAATGGACCCGTTGGAATTTGAACTGAGTAAAAAGTACAGAAATTGAGGTTTTCTAATATAATTGTGTAGAAAAGCTCCTAATCAATTACATGAACTACTAAAATTTGATTAAAACTTATTTTGCGGTCCTTTTGTAGAGGTTTCAGACGAGCGGGTCGAAATGGGCCTTTCAATGGACCCGTTGGAATTTTAACTGAGTAAAAAGTACAGAAATTGAGGTTTTACAATATAATTGTGTTGAAAAGCTCCTAATCAATTATTTGAACTCCTAATATTTGAATAAAACATTTTTGCGGTCCTTTTTGTAGAGGTTTCGAAGGAGCGGGTTTATATGGGCCTTTCAATGGACCCGTTGGAATTTTAACTGAGTAAAAAGTACAGAAATTGAGGTTTTGCAATATAATTGTGTTGAAAAGCTCCTAATCAATTATTTGAACTCCTAATATTTGAATAAAACATTTATGCGGTCATTTTTGTAGAGGTTTCGGACGAGCGGGTCTAAATTGGCCTTTCAATGGACCCGTTGGAATTTTAACTGAGTAAAAAGTACAGAAACTGAGGTTTTGCAATATAATTGTGTTTATAAGCTCCTAATCAATTATTTGAACTCCTAATATTTGAATAAAACATTTTTGCGATCCTTTTCGTACAGGTTTCTGACGAGCAGGTCGAAATGGGCCTTTCAATGGACCCGTTGGAATTTGAACTGAGTAAAAAGTACAGAAATTGAGGTTTTGCAATATAATTGTGATGAAAAGCTCCTAATCAATTATTTGAACTCCTAATATTTGATTTAAACTTGTTTACAGTCCTTTTTGTAGAGGTTTCGGACGAGCGGGTCGAAATGGGCCTTTCAATGGATCCGTTGGAATTTTAACTGAGTAAAAAGTACAGAAATTGAGGTTTTCCAATATAATTGTGATGAAAAGCTCCTAATCAATTATTTGAACTCCTAATATTTGATTTAAACTTGTTTACAGTCCTTTTTGTAGAGGTTTCGGATGAGCGGGTCGAAATGGGCCTTTCAATGGACCCGTTGGAATTTTAACCGAGTAAAAAGTACAGAAATTGAGGTTTTGCAATATAATTGTGTTCAAAAGCTCCTAATCAATTATTTGAACTCCTAATATTTGAATAAAACATTTTTGCGGTCCTTTTTGTAGAGGTTTCGGACGAGCAGGTCTAAATGGGTCTTTCAATGGACCCGTTGGAATTTTAACTGAGTAAAAAGTACAGAAATTGAGGTTTTGCAATATAATTGTGTTGAGTGGCTCCTAATCAATTACATGAACCCCTAAAATTTGATTAAAACTTGTTATGCAGCCCTTTTTGTAGAGGTTTCGGACGAGCGGGTCGAAATGGGCCTTTCAATGGACCCGTTAGAATTTTAACTGAGTAAAAAGTACAAAAATTGAGGTTTTGCAATATAATTGTGTTCAAAAGCTGCTAATCAATTATTTGAACTCCTAATATTTGATTAAAACTTGTTTTACAGTCCTTTTTGTAGAGGTTTCGGATGAGCGGGTCGAAGTGGGCCTTTCAATGTACCCGTTGGTATTTTAACTGAGTAAAAAGTACAGAAATTGAGGTTTTGCAATATAATTGTTTTCAAAAGCTCCTAATCGATTATTTGAACTCCTAATATTTGAATAAAACATTTTTGCGGTCCTTTTTGTAGAGGTTTCGGACGAGCAGGTCGAAATGGGCATTTCAATGGACCCGTTGGTATTTTAACTGAGTAAAAAGTACAGAAATTGAGGTTTTGCAATATAATTGTTTTCAAAAGCTCCTAATCGATTATTTGAACTCCTAATATTTGAATAAAACATTTTTGCGGTCCTTTTTGTAGAGGTTTCGAAGGAGCGGGTCTATATGGGCCTTTCAATGGACCCGTAGGAATTTTAACTAAGTAAAACGTACAGAAATTGAGGTTTCGCAATATAATTGTGTTGAAAAGCTCCTAATCAATTACATGAATTCCTAAAATTTGATTAAAACTTGTTTTGCGGTCCTTTTTGCAGAGGTTTCAGACGAGCGGGTCGAAATGGGCCTTTCAATGGACCCGTTGGAATTTTCACTGAGTAAAAAGTACAGAAATTGAGGTTTTGCAATATAATTGTGTTGAAAAGCTCCTAATCAATTATTTGAACTCCTAATATTTGAATAAAACATTTATGCGGTCATTTTTGTAGAGGTTTCGGACGAGCAGGTCTAAATTGGCCTTTCAATGGACCCGTTGGAATTTTAACTGAGTAAAAAGTACAGAAACTGAGGTTTTGCAATATAATTGTGTTGATAAGCTCCTAATCAATTATTTGAACTCCTAATATTTGAATAAAACATTTTTGTGATCCTTTTTGTACAGGTTTCTGACGAGCAGGTCGAAATGGGCCTTTCAATGGACCCGTTGGAATTTGAACTGAGTAAAAAGTACATAAATTGAGGTTTTCTAATATAATTGTGTAGAAAAGCTCCTAATCAATTACATGAACTCCTAAAATTTGATTAAAACTTATTTTGCGGTCCTTTTGTAGAGGTTTCGGACGAGCGGGTCGAAATGGGCCTTTCAATGGACCCGTTGGAATTTTAACTGAGTAAAAAGTACAGAAATTGAGGTTTTGCAATATAATTGTGTTGAAAAGCTCCTAATCAATTATTTGAACTCCTAATATTTGAATAAAACATTTTTGCGGTCCTCTTTGTAGAGGTTTCGGAGGAGCAGGTCTAAATGGGCCTTTCAATGGACCCGTTGGAATTTTAACTGAGTAAAAAGTACAGAAATTGAGGTTTGGCAATATAATTGTGTTGAAAAGCTCCCAATCAATTACACGAACTCCTAAAATTTGATTAAAACTTGTTTTGCGGTCCTTTTTGTAGAGGTTTCGGACGAGTGGGTCGAAATGGGCCTTTCAATAGACCCATTGGAATTTTAACTGTGTAAAAAGTACAGAAATTGAGGTTTTGCAATATAATTGTGTTCAAAAGCTCCTAATCTATTATTTGAACTCCTAATATTTGCATAAAACATTTTTGCGATCCTTTTTGTAGAGGTTTTGGACGAGCAGGTCTAAATGGGCCTTTCAATGGACCCGTTGGAATTTTAACTGAGTAAAAAGTACAAAAATTGAGGTTTTGCAATATAATTGTGTTGAAAAGCTCCTAATAAATTACATGAACTCCTAAAATTTGATTAAAACTTGTTTTGCAGTCCATTTTGTAGAGGTTTCGGACGAGCAGGTCGAAATGGGCCTTTCAATGGACCCGTTTGAATTTTAACTTAGTAAAA
Organism: Hibiscus tridactylites; assembly: GCA_958450335.1. NCBI lineage: Eukaryota > Viridiplantae > Streptophyta > Magnoliopsida > Malvales > Malvaceae > Hibiscus > Hibiscus tridactylites. The sequence continues at coordinate 29,576,213 of OY288287.1, forward strand.
AGTACAGAAATTGAGGTTTTGCAATATAATTGTGTAGAAAAGCTCCTAATCAATTATTTGAACTCCTAATATTTGATTAAAACTTGTTTTACAGTCCTTTTTGTAGATGTTTCGGATGAGCGGGTCAAAATGGGCCTTTCAATGGACCCGTTAAAATTTTAACTGAGTAAAAAGTACAGAAATTGAGGTTTTGCAATATAATTGTGTTGAAAAGCTCCTAATCAATTATTTTAACTCCTAATATTTGATTAAAACTCGTTTTACAGTCCTTTTGTAGAGGTTTCGGACGAGCGGGTCGAAATGGGCCTTTCAATGGACCCATTTGAATTTTAACTGTGTAAAAAGTACAAAAATTGAGGTTTTGCAATATAATTGTGTTCAAAAGCTCCTAATCAATTATTTGAACTCCTAATATTTGCATAAAACATTTTTGCGATCCTTTTTGTAGAGGTTTTGGACGAGCAGGTCTAAATGGGCCTTTCAATGGACCCGTTGGAATTTTAACTGAGTAAAAAGTACAGAAATTGAGGTTTTGCAATATAATTGTGTTGAAAAGCTCCTAATAAATTACATGAACTCCTAAAATTTGATTAAAACTTGTTTTGCAGTCCTTTTTGTAGAGGTTTCGGACGAGCGGGTCGAAATGGGCCTTTCAATGGACCCGTTGGAATTTTAACTGAGTAAAAAGTACAGAAATTGAGGTTTTGCAATATAATTGTGTAGAAAAGCTCCTAATCAATTATTTGAACTCCTAATATTTGAATAAAACTTGTTTTACAGTCCTTTTTGTAGAGGTTTTGGACGAGCAGGTCTAAATGGGCCTTTCAATGGACCCGTTGGAATTTTAACTGAGTAAAAAGTACAAAAATTGAGGTTTTGCAATATAATTGTGTTGAAAAGCTCCTAATAAATTACATGAACTCCTAAAATTTGATTAAAACTTGTTTTGCAGTCCATTTTGTAAAGGTTTCGGACGAGCAGGTCGAAATGGGCCTTTCAATGGACCCGTTTGAATTTTAACTGAGTAAAAAGTACAGAAATTGAGGTTTTGCAATATAATTGTGTAGAAAAGCTCCTAATCAATTATTTGAACTCCTAATATTTGATTAAAACTTGTTTTACAGTCCTTTTTGTAGATGTTTCGGATGAGCGGGTCAAAATGGGCCTTTCAATGGACCCGTTAAAATTTTAACTGAGTAAAAAGTACAGAAATTGAGGTTTTGCAATATAATTGTGTTGAAAAGCTCCTAATCAATTATTTTAACTCCTAATATTTGATTAAAACTCGTTTTACAGTCCTTTTGTAGAGGTTTCGGACGAGCGTGTCGAAATGGGCCTTTCAATGGACCCATTTGAATTTTAACTGTGTAAAAAGTACAAAAATTGAGGTTTTGCAATATAATTGTGTTCAAAAGCTCCTAATCAATTATTTGAACTCCTAATATTTGCATAAAACATTTTTGCGATCCTTTTTGTAGAGGTTTTGGACGAGCAGGTCTAAATGGGCCTTTCAATGGACCCGTTGGAATTTTAACTGAGTAAAAAGTACAGAAATTGAGGTTTTGCAATATAATTGTGTTGAAAAGCTCCTAATAAATTACATGAACTCCTAAAATTTGATTAAAACTTGTTTTGCAGTCCTTTTTGTAGAGGTTTCGGACGAGCGGGTCGAAATGGGCCTTTCAATGGACCCGTTGGAATTTTAACTGAGTAAAAAGTACAGAAATTGAGGTTTTGCAATATAATTGTGTAGAAAAGCTCCTAATCAATTATTTGAACTCCTAATATTTGATTAAAACTTGTTTTACAGTCCTTTTTGTAGAGGTTTCGGATGAGCGGGTCGAAATGGGCGTTTCAATGGACCTGTTGGAATTTTAACTGAGTAAAAAGTACAGAAATTGAGGTTTTGCAATATAATTGTGTAGAAAAGCTCTTAATCAATTATTTGAACTCCTAATATTTGAATAAAACATTTTTGCGGTCCTTTTTGTAGAGGTTTCGGACGAGCAGGTTGAAATGGGCCTTTCAATGGACCCATTGGAATTTTAACTTAGTAAAAAGTACATAAATTGAGGTTTTGCAATATAATTGTGCTGAAAAGCTCCTAATCAATTATTTGAACTCCTAATATTTGAATAAAACATTTCCGCGGTCCTTTTTGTAGAGGTTTCGGACGAGCAGGTCTAAATGGGCCTTTCAATGGACCCGTTGGAATTTTAACTGAATAAAAAGTACAGAAATTGAGGTTTTGCAATATAATTGTGTTGAAAAGCTCCTAATCAATTATTTGAACTCCTAATATTTGAATAAAACATTTTTGCGGTCCTTTTTGTAGAGGTTTCGGACGAGCAGGTCGAAATGGGCCTTTCAATGGATCCGTTGGAATTTTAACTGAGTAAAAAGTACAGAAATTGAGGTTTTGCAATATAATTGTGTTGAAAAGCTCCTAATAAATTACATGAACTCCTAAAATTTGATTAAAACTTGTTTTGTAGTCCTTTTTGTAAAGGTTTCGGACGAACGGGTCGAAATGGGCCTTTCAATGGACCCGTTGGAATTTTAACTGAGTAAAAAGTACAAAGATTGAGGTTTTCTAATATAATTGTGTTGAAAAGCTCCTAATCAATTACATGAACTCCTAAAATTTCATTAAAACTTGTTTTGCGGTCCTTTTGTAGAGGTTTCGGACGAGCGGGTCGAAATGGGCCTTTCAATGGACCCGTTAGAATTTTAACTGAGTAAAAAGACAGAAATTGAGGTTTTGCAATATAATTGTGTTGTAAAGCTCCTAATCAATTATTTGAACTCCTAATATTTGAATAAAATATTTTTGCGGTCCTTTTTGTAGAGGTTTCGGAGGAGCAGGTCTTAATTGGCCTTTCAATGGACCCGTTGGAATTTTAACTGAGTAAAAAGTACAGAAATTGAGGTTTTGCAAAATAATTGTGTTGAAAAGCTCCTAATAAATTACATGAACTCCTAAAATTTGCTTAAAACTTGTTTTGCAGTCCTTTTTGTAAAGGTTTCGGACGAGCGGGTCGAAATGGGCCTTTCAATAGACCCGTTGGAATTTTAACTAAGTAAAAAGTACAGAAATTGAGGTTTTGCAATATAATTGTGTAGAAAAGCTCCTAATCAATTATTTGAACTCCTAATATTTGATTAAAACTTGTTTTACAGTCCTTTTTGTAGAGGTTTCGGATGAGCGGGTCGAAATGGGCGTTTCAATGGACCTGTTGGAATTTTAACTGAGTAAAAAGTACAGAAATTGAGGTTTTGCAATATAATTGTGTAGAAAAGCTCTTAATCAATTATTTGAACTCCTAATATTTGAATAAAACATTTTTGCGGTCCTTTTTGTAGAGGTTTCGGACGAGCAGGTTGAAATGGGCCTTTCAATGGACCCATTGGAATTTTAACTTAGTAAAAAGTACATAAATTGAGGTTTTGCAATATAATTGTGCTGAAAAGCTCCTAATCAATTATTTGAACTCCTAATATTTGAATAAAACATTTCCGCGGTCCTTTTTGTAGAGGTTTCGGACGAGCAGGTCTAAATGGGCCTTTCAATGGACCCGTTGGAATTTTAACTGAATAAAAAGTACAGAAATTGAGGTTTTGCAAAATAATTGTGTTGAAAAGCTCCTAATAAATTACATGAACTCCTAAAATTTGCTTAAAACTTGTTTTGCAGTCCTTTTTGTAAAGGTTTCGGACGAGCGGGTCGAAATGGGCCTTTCAATGGACCCGTTGGAATTTTAACTGAGTAAAAAGTACAGAAATTGAGGTTTTGCAATATAATTTTATAGAAAAGCTCCTAATCAATTATTTGAACTCCTAATATTTGAATAAAACATTTTTGTGATCCTTTTTGTATAGGTTTCTGACGAGTAGGTCGAAATGGGCCTTTCAATGGACCCGTTGGAATTTGAACTGAGTAAAAAGTACAGAAACTGAGGTTTTCTAATATAATTGTGTAGAAAAGCTCCTAATCAATTACATGAACTCCTAAAATTTGATTAAAACTTATTTTGCGTTCCTTTTGTAGAGGTTTCGGACGAGCGGGTCGAAATGGGCCTTTCAATGGACCCGTTGGAATTTTAACTAAGTAAAAAGTACATAAATTGAGGTTTTGCAATATAATTGTGCTGAAAAGCTCCTAATCAATTATTTGAACTCCTAATATTTGAATAAAACATTTATGCGGTCATTTTTGTAGAGTTTTCGGACGAGCAGGTCTAAATTGGCCTTTCAATGGACCCGTTGGAATTTTAACTGAGTAAAAAGTACAGAAACTGAGGTTTTGCAATATAATTGTGTTGATAAGCTCCTAATAAATTATTTGAACTCCTAATATTTGAATAAAACATTTTTGTGATCCTTTTTGTACAGGTTTCTGACGAGCAGGTCGAAATGGGCCTTTCAATGGACCCGTTGGAATTTGAACTGAGTAAAAAGTACAGAAATTGAGGTTTTCTAATATAATTGTGTAGAAAAGCTCCTAATCAATTACATGAACTCCTAAAATTTGATTAAAACTTATTTTGCGGTCCTTTTGTAGAGGTTTCGGACGAGCGGGTCGAAATGGGCCTTTCAATGGACCCGTTGGAATTTTAACTGAGTAAAAAGTACAGAAATTGAGGTTTTGCAATATAATTGTGATGAAAAGCTCCTAATCAATTATTTGAACTCCTAATATTTGAATAAAACATTTTTGCGGTCCTTTTTGTAGAGGTTTCGGACGAGTGAGTCGAAATGGGCCTTTCAATGGACCCGTTGGAATTTGAACTGAGTAAAAAGTACAGAAATTGAGGTTTTCTAATATAATTGTGTAGAAAAGCTCCTAATCAATTACATGAACTCCTAAAATTTGATTAAAACTTATTTTGCGGCTCTTTTGTAGAGGTTTCGGACGAGCGGGTCGAAATGGGCCTTTCAATGGATCCGTTGGAATTTTAACTGAGTAAAAAGTACAGAAATTGAGGTTTTGCAATATAATTGTGATGAAAAGCTCCTAATCAATTATTTGAACTCCTAATATTTGAATAAAACATTTTTGCGGTCCTTTTTGTAGAGGTTTCGGACGAGCAGGTCGAAATGGGCCTTTCAATGGATCCGTTGGAATTTTAACTGAGTAAAAAGTACAAAAATTGAGGTTTTGCAATATAATTGTGTTGAAAAGCTCCTAATAAATTACATGAACTCCTAAAATTTGATTAAAACTTGTTTTGTAGTCCTTTTTGTAAAGGTTTCGGACAAACGGGTCGAAATGGGCCTTTCAATGGACCCGTTGGAATTTTAACTGAGTAAAAAGTACAAAAATTGAGGTTTCGCAATATAATTGTGTTGAAAAGCTCCTAATCAATTACATGAATTCCTAAAATTTGATTAAAACTCGTTTTGCGGTCCTTTTTGCAGAGGTTTCAGACGAGCGGGTCGAAATGGGCCTTTCAATGGACCCGTTGGAATTTTCACTGAGTAAAAAGTACAGAAATTGAGGTTTTGCAATATAATTGTGTTGAAAAGCTCCTAATCAATTATTTGAACTCCTAATATTTGAATAAAACATTTATGCGGTCATTTTTGTAGAGGTTTCGGACGAGCAGGTCTAAATTATTTGAACTCCTAATCAATTATTTGAACTCCTAATATTTGAATAAAACATTTTTGTGATCCTTTTTGTACAGGTTTCTGACGAGTAGGTCGAAATGGGCCTTTCAATGGACCCGTTGGAATTTGAACTGAGTAAAAAGTACAGAAACTGAGGTTTTCTAATATAATTGTGTAGAAAAGCTCCTAATCAATTACATGAACTCCTAAAATTTGATTAAAACTTATTTTGCGTTCCTTTTGTAGAGGTTTCGGACGAGCGGGTCGAAATGGGCCTTTCAATGGACCCGTTGGAATTTTAACTGAGTAAAAAGTACAAAAACTGAGGTTTTGCAATATAATTGTGTTGATAAGCTCCTAATAAATTATTTGAACTCCTAATATTTGAATAAAACATTTTTGTGATCCTTTTTGTACAGGTTTCTGACGAGCAGGTCGAAATGGGCCTTTCAATGGACCCGTTGGAATTTGAACTGAGTAAAAAGTACAGAAATTGAGGTTTTCTAATATAATTGTGTAGAAAAGCTCCTAATCAATTACATGAACTCCTAAAATTTGATTAAAACTTATTTTGCGGTCCTTTTGTAGAGGTTTCGGATGAGCGGGTCGAAATGGGCCTTTCAATGGACCCGTTGGAATTTTAACTGAGTAAAAAGTACAGAAATTGAGGTTTTGCAATATAATTGTGTTGAAAAGCTCCTAATCAATTATTTGAACTCCTAATATTTGAATAAAACATTTTTGCGGTCCTTTTTGTAGAGGTTTCGGACGAGCGAGTCCAAATGAGCCTTTCAATGGACCCGTTGGAATTTGAACTGAGTAAAAAGTACAAAAATTGAGGTTTTCTAATATAATTGTGTAGAAAAGCTCCTAATCAATTACATGAACTACTAAAATTTGATTAAAACTTATTTTGCGGTCCTTTTGTAGAGGTTTCGGACGAGCGGGTCGAAATGGACCTTTCAATGGACCCGTTGGAATTTTAATTGAGTAAAAAGTACAGAAATTGAGGTTTTACAATATAATTGTGTTGAAAAGCTCCTAATCAATTATTTGAACTCCTAATATTTGAATAAAACATTTTTGCGGTCCTTTTTGTAGAGGTTTCGAAGGAGCGGGTTTATATGGGCCTTTCAATGGACCCGTTGGAATTTTAACTGAGTAAAAAGTACAGAAATTGAGGTTTTGCAATATAATTGTGTTGAAAAGCTCCTAATCAATTATTTGAACTCCTAATATTTGAATAAAACATTTATGCGGTCATTTTTGTAGAGGTTTCGGACGAGCGGGTCTAAATTGGCCTTTCAATGGACCCGTTGGAATTTTAACTGAGTAAAAAGTACAGAAACTGAGGTTTTGCAATATAATTGTGTTGATAAGCTCCTAATCAATTATTTGAACTCCTAATATTTGAATAAAACATTTTTGCGATCCTTTTCGTACAGGTTTCTGACGAGCAGGTCGAAATGGGCCTTTCAATGGACCCTTTGGAATTTTAACTGAGTAAAAAGTACAGAAATTGAGGTTTTCTAATATAATTGTGTAGAAAAGCTCTTAATCAATTACATGAACTCCTAAAATTTGATTAAAACTTATTTTGCGGCTCTTTTGTAGAGGTTTCGGACGAGCGGGTCGAAATGGGCCTTTCAATGGATCCGTTGGAATTTTAACTGAGTAAAAAGTACAGAAATTGAGGTTTTGCAATATAATTGTGATGAAAAGCTCCTAATCAATTATTTGAACTCCTAATATTTGATTTAAACTTGTTTTACAGTCCTTTTTGTAGAGGTTTCAGATGAGCGGGTCGAAATGGGCCTTTCAATGGACCCGTTGGAATTTTAACCGAGTAAAAAGTACAGAAATTGAGGTTTTGCAATATAATTGTGTTCAAAAGCTCCTAATCATTTATTTGAACTCCTAATATTTGAATAAAACATTTTTGCGGTCCTTTTTGTAGAGGTTTCGGACGAGCAGGTCTAAATGGGTCTTTCAATGGACCCGTTGGAATTTTAACTGAGTAAAAAGTACAGAAATTAAGGTTTTGCAATATAATTGTGTTGAGTGGCTCCTAATCAATTACATGAACCCCTAAAATTTGATTAAAACTTGTTTTGCAGCCCTTTTTGTAGAGGTTTCGGAAGAGCGGGTCGAAATGGGCCTTTCAATGGACCCGTTGGAATTTTAACTGAGTAAAAAGTACAAAAATTGAGGTTTTGCAATATAATTGAGTTCAAAAGCTGCTAATCAATTATTTGAACTCCTAATATTTGATTAAAACTTGTTTTACAGTCCTTTTTGTAGAGGTTTCGGATGAGCGGGTCGAAATGGGCCTTTCAATGGACCCGTTGCAATTTAACTGAGTAAAAAGTACAGAAATTGAGGTTTTGCAATATAATTGTTTTCAAAAGCTCCTAATCGATTATTTGAACTCCTAATATTTGAATAAAACATTTTTGCGGTCCTTTTTGTAGAGGTTTCGATGGAGCGGGTCTATATGGGCCTTTCAATGGACCCGTAGGAATTTTAACTAAGTAAAAAGTACAAAAATTGAGGTTTCGCAATATAATTGTGTTGAAAAGCTCCTAATCAATTACATGAATTCCTAAAATTTGATTAAAACTCGTTTTGCGGTCCTTTTTGCAGAGGTTTCAGACGAGCGGGTCGAAATGGGCCTTTCAATGGACCCGTTGGAATTTTCACTGAGTAAAAAGTACAGAAATTGAGGTTTTGCAATATAATTGTGTTGAAAAGCTCCTAATCAATTATTTGAACTCCTAATATTTGAATAAAACATTTATGCGGTCATTTTTGTAGAGGTTTCGGACGAGCAGGTCTAAATTGGCCTTTCAATGGACCCGTTGGAATTTTAACTGAGTAAAAAGTACAGAAACTGAGGTTTTGCAATATAATTGTGTTGATAAGCACCTAATCAATTATTTGAACTCCTAATATTTGAATAAAACATTTTTGTGATCCTTTTTGTACAGGTTTCTGACGAGCAGGTCGAAATGGGCCTTTCAATGGACCCGTTGGAATTTGAACTGAGTAAAAAGTACAGAAATTGAGGTTTTCTAATATAATTGTGTAGAAAAGCTCCCAATCAATTACATGAACTCCTAAAATTTGATTAAAACTTGTTTTGCGGTCCTTTTTGTAGAGGTTTCGGACGAGTGGGTCGAAATGGGCCTTTCAATGGACCCTTTGGAATTTTAACTGTGTAAAAAGTACAGAAATTGAGGTTTTGCAATATAATTGTGTTCAAAAGCTCCTAATCTATTATTTGAACTCCTAATATTTGCATAAAACATTTTTGCGATCCTTATTGTAGAGGTTTTGGACGAGCAGGTCTAAATGGGCCTTTTAATGGACCCGTTGGAATTTTAACTGAGTAAAAAGTACAAAAATTGAGGTTTTGCAATATAATTGTGTTGAAAAGCTCCTAATAAATTACATGAACTCCTAAAATTTGATTAAAACTTGTTTTGCAGTCCTTTTTTTAGAGGTTTCGGACGAGCAGGTCGAAATGGGCCTTTCAATGGACCCGTTGGAATTTTAACTGAGTAAAAAGTACAGAAATTGAGGTTTTGCAATATAATTGTATTGAAAAGCTCCTAATCAATTATTTGAACTCCTAATATTTGATTAAAACTTGTTTTACAATCCTTTTTGTACAGGTTTCGAATGAGCGGGTCAAAATGGGCCTTTCAATGGACCCGTTAAAATTTTAACTGAGTAAAAAGTACAGAAATTGAGGTTTTGCAATAAAATTGTGTTGAAAAGCTCCTAATCAATTATTTTAACTCCTAATATTTGATTAAAACTTGTTTTACAGTCCTTTTGTAGAGGTTTCGGACGAGCGGGTCGAAATGGGCCTTTCAATGGACCCATTTGAATTTTAACTGTGTAAAAAGTACAGAAATTGAGGTTTTGCAATATAATTGTGTTCAAAAGCTCCTAATCAATTTTTTGAACTCCTAATATTTGCATAAAACATTTTTGCGATCCTTTTTGTAGAGGTTTTGGACGAGCAGGTCTAAATGGGCCTTTCAATGGACCTGTTGGAATTTTAACTGAGTAAAAAGTACAGAAATTGAGGTTTTGCAATATAATTGTGTTGAAAAGCTCCTAATAAATTACATGAACTCCTAAAATTTGATTAAAACTTGTTTTGCAGTCCTTTTTGTAGAGGTTTCGGACGAGCGGGTCGAAATGGGCCTTTCAATGGACCCGTTGGAATTTTAACTGAGTAAAAAGTACAGAAATTGAGGTTTTGCAATATAATTGTGTAGAAAAGCTCCTAATCAATTATTTGAACTCCTAATATTTGATTAAAACTTGTTTTACACTCCTTTTTGTAGAGGTTTCGGATGAGCGGGTCGAAATGGGCATTTCAATGGACCTGTTGGAATTTTAACTGAGTAAAAAGTACAGAAATTGAGGTTCTGCAATATAATTGTGTAGAAAAGCTCCTAATCAATTATTTGAACTCCTAATATTTGAATAAAACATTTTTGCGGTCCTTTTTGTAGAGGTTTCAGACGAGCAGGTTGAAATGGGCCTTTCAATGGACCCATTGGAATTTTAACTGAGTAAAAAGTACATAAATTGAGGTTTTGCAATATAATTGTGCTGAAAAGCTCCTAATCAATTATTTGAACTCCTAATATTTGAATAAAACATTTTTGCGGTCCTTTTTGTAGAGGTTTCGGACGAGCAGGTTGAAATGGGCCTTTCAATGGACCCATTGGAATTTTAACTGAGTAAAAAGTACATAAATTGAGGTTTTGCAATATAATTTTATAGAAAAGCTCCTAATCAATTATTTGAACTCCTAATATTTGATTAAAACTTGTTTTACAGTCCTTTTTGTAGAGGTTTCAGATGAGTGGGTAGAAATGGGCGTTTCAATGGACCCGTTGGAATTTTAACTGAGTAAAAAGTTCAGAAATTGAGGTTTTGCAATATAATTGTGTTGAAAAGCTCCTAATCAATTATTTGAACTCCTAATATTTAAATAAAACATTTTTGCGGTCCTTTTTGTAGAGGTTTCGAACGAGCAGGTTGAAATGGTCCTTTCAATGGACCCATTGGAATTTTAACTGAGTAAAAAGAACATAAATTGAGGTTTTTCAATATAATTGTGCTGAAAAGCTCCTAATCAATTATTTGAACTCCTAATATTTGAATAAAACATTTTTGCGGTCCTCTTTGTAGAGGTTTCGGAGGAGCAGGTCTAAATGGGCCTTTCAATGGACCCATTGGAATTTTAACTGAGTAAAAAGTACATAAATTGAGGTTTTGCAATATAATTGTGTTGAAAAGCTCCTAATCAATTATTTGAACTCCTAATATTTGAATAAAACATTTTTGCGGTCCTTTTTGTAGAGGTTTCGAAGGAGCGGGTTTATATGGGCCTTTCAATGGACCCGTTGGAATTTTAACTGAGTAAAAAGTACAGAAATTGAGGTTTTGCAATATAATTGTGTTGAAAAGCTCCTAATCAATTATTTGAACTCCTAATATTTGAATAAAACATTTTTGCGGTCCTTTTTGTAGAGGTTTCGGACGAGCAGGTCTAAATTGGCCTTTCAATGGACCCATTGGAATTTTAACTGAGTAAAAAGTACATAAATTGAGGTTTTACAATATAATTGTGTTGAAAAGCTCATAATCAATTATTTGAACTCCTAATATTTGAATAAAACATTTTTGCGGTCCTTTTTGTAGAGGTTTCGGACGAGCAGGTCGAAATGGGCCATTCAATGGACCCGTTGGAATTTTAACTGAGTAAAAAGTACAAAAATTGAGGTTTTATAATATAATTGTGTTGAAAAGCTCCTAATCAATTACATGAACTCCTAAAATTTCATTAAAACTTGTTTTGCGGTCCTTTTTGTAGAGGTTTCGGACGAGCGGGTCGAAATGGGCCTTTCAATGGACCCGTTAGAATTTTAACTGAGTAAAAAGTACAGAAATTGAGGTTTTGCAATATAATTGTGTTGTAAAGCTCCTAATCAATTATTTGAACTCCTAATATTTGAATAAAATATTTTTGCGGTCCTTTTTGTAGAGGTTTTGGAGGAGCAGGTCTAAATTGGCCTTTCAATGGACCCGTTGGAATTTTAACTGAGTAAAAAGTACAGAAATTGAGGTTTTTAAATATAATTGTGTTGAAAAGCTTCTAATAAATTACATGAACTCCTAAAATTTGATTAAAACTTGTTTTGCAGTCCTTTTTGTAAAGGTTTCGGACGAGCGGGTCGAAATGGGCCTTTCAATGGACCCGTTGGAATTTTAACTGAGTAAAAAGTACAGAAATTGAGGTTTTGCAATATAATTTTGTAGAAAAGCTCCTAATCAATTATTTGAACTCCTAATATTTGATTAAAACTTGTTTTACAGTCCTTTTTGTAGAGGTTTCGGATGAGCGGGTCGAAATGGGCGTTTCAATGGACCCGTTGGAATTTTAACTGAGTAAAAAGTACAAAAATTGAGGTTTTGCAATATAATTGTGTTCAAAAGCTCCTAATCAATTATTTGAACTCCTAATATTTGAATAAAACATTTTTGCGGTCCTTTTTGTAGAGGTTTCGGACGAGCAGGTTGAAATGAGCCTTTCAATGGACCCATTGGAATTTTAACTGAGTAAAAAGTACATAAATTGAGGTTTTGCAATATAATTGTGCTGAAAAGCTCCTAATCAATTATTTGAACTCCTAATATTTGAATAAAACATTTTTGCGGTCCTTTTTGTAGAGGTTTCGGACGAGTAGGTCTAAATGGGCCTTTCAATGGACCCGTTGGAATTTTAACTGAGTAAAAAGTACAGAAATTGAGGTTTTGCAATATAATTGTGTTGAAAAGCTCCTAATCAATTATTTGAACTCCTAATATTTGAATAAAAAATTTTTGCAGTCCTTTTTGTAGAGGTTTCGGACGAGCAGGTCTAAATGGGCCTTTCAATGGACCCATTGGAATTTTAACTGAGTAAAAAGTACATAAATTGAGGTTTTACAATATAATTGTGTTCAAAAGCTCCTAATAAGTTACATTAACCCCTAAAATTTGATTAAAACTTGTTTTGCAGTCCTTTTTGTAGAGGTTTCGGACGAGCGGGTCGAAATGGGCCTTTCAATGGACCCGTTGGAATTTTAACTGAGTAAAAAGTACAGAAATTGAGGTTTTGCAATATAATTTTGTAGAAAAGCTCCTAATCAATTATTTGAACTCCTAATATTTGATTAAAACTTGTTTTACATTCCTTTTTGTAGAGGTTTCGGATGAGCGGGTAAAATGGGCGTTTCAATGGACCCGTTGGAATTTTAACTGAGTAAAAAGTACAGAAATTTAGGTTTTGCAATATAATTGTGTTGAAAAGCTCCTAATCAATTATTTGAACTCCTAATATTTGAATAAAACATTTTTGGGGTCCTTTTTGTAGAGGTTTCGGACGAGCAGGTCTAAATGGGCCTTTCAATGGACCCATTGGAATTTTAACTGAGTAAAAAGTACATAAATTGAGGTTTTACAATATAATTGTGTTGAAAAGCTCCTAATCAATTATTTGAACTCCTAATATTTGAATAAAACATTTTTGCGGTCCTTTTTGTAGAGGTTTCGGACGAGCGGGTCGAAATGGGACTTTCAATGGACCCGTTGGAATTTTAACTGAATAAAAAGTACATAAATTGAGGTTTTGCAATATAATTGTGTTGAAAAGCTCCTAATCAATTATTTGAACTCCTAATATTTGAATAAAACTTGTTTTTACATTCCTTTTTGTAGAGGTTTCGGATGAGCGGGTCGAAATGGGCCTTTCAATGGACCCATTGGAATTTTAACTAAGTAAAAAGTACATAAATTGAGGTTTTGCAATATAATTGTGTTGAGTGGCTGCTAATCAATAACATGAACCCCTAAAATTTGATTAAAACTTGTTTTGCAGTCCTTTTTGTAGAGGTTTCGGACGAGCGGGTCGTAATGGGCCTTTCAATGGACCCGTTGGAATTTTAAATGAGTAAAAATTACAGAAATTGAAATTTTGCAATATAATTGTGTTGAAAAGCTCCTAATCAATTATTTGAACTCCTAATATTTTAATAAAACATTTTTGCGGTCCTTTTTGTAGAGGTTTCGGACGAGCGGGTCGAAATGGGCCTTTTAATGGACCCGTTGGAATTTTAACTGAGTAAAAAGTACAAAAATTGAGGTTTTCTAATATAATTGTGTTGAAAAGCTCCTAATCAATTACATGAACTCCTAAAATTTGATTAAAACTTGTTTTGCGGTCCTTTTTGTAGAGGTTTCGGACTAGCGGGTCGAAATGGGCCTTTCAATGGACCCGTTGGAATTTTAACTGAGTAAAAAGTACAGAAATTGAGGTTTTGCAATATAATTGTGTTGAAAAGCTCCTAATCAATTATTTGAAATCCTAATATTTGATTAAAACTTGTTTTACAGTCCTTTTTGTAGAGGTTTCGGATGAGCGGGTAAAATGGGCGTTTCAATGGACCCGTTGGAATTTTAACTGAGTAAAAAGTACAGAAATTGTGGTTTTGCAATATAATTGTGTTGAAAAGCTCCTAATCAATTATTTGAACTCCTAATATTTGAATAAAACATTTTTGCGGTCCTTTTTGTAGAGGTTTCGGACGAGCAGGTCTAAATGGGCCTTTCAATGGACCCATTGGAATTTTAACTGAGTAAAAAGTACATAAATTGAGGTTTTACAATATAATTGTGTTGAAAAGCTCCTAATCAATTATTTGAACTCCTAATATTTGAATAAAACATTTTTACGGTCCTTTTTGTAGAGGTTTCGGACGAGCGGGTCGAAATGGGACTTTCAATGGACCCGTTGGAATTTTAACTGAATAAAAAGTACATAAATTGAGGTTTTGCAATATAATTGTGTTGAAAAGCTCCTAATCAATTATTTGAACTCCTAATATTTGAATAAAACTTGTTTTTACATTCCTTTTTGTAGAGGTTTCGGATGAGCGGGTCGAAATGGGCCTTTCAATGGACCCATTGGAATTTTAACTAAGTAAAAAGTACATAAATTGAGGTTTTGCAATATAATTGTGTTGAGTGGCTCCTAATCAATAACATGAACCCCTAAAATTTGATTAAAACTTGTTTTGCAATCCTTTTTGTAGAGGTTTCGGAGGAGCGGGTCGTAATGGGCCTTTCAATGGACCCGTTGGAATTTTAAATGAGTAAAAATTACAGAAATTGAGATTTTGCAATATAATTGTGTTGAAAAGATCCTAATCAATTATTTGAACTCCTAATATTTTAATAAAACATTTTTGCGGTCCTTTTTGTAGAGGTTTCGGACGAGCGGGTCGAAATGGGCCTTTTAATGGACCCGTTGGAATTTTAACTGAGTAAAAAGTACAAAAATTGAGGTTTTCTAATATAATTGTGTTGAAAAGCTCCTAATCAATTACATGAACTCCTAAAATTTGATTAAAACTTGTTTTGCGGTCCTTTTTGTAGAGGTTTCGGACTAGCGGGTCGAAATGGGCCTTTCAATGGACCCGTTGGAATTTTAACTGAGTAAAAAGTACAGAAATTGAGGTTTTGCAATATAATTTTGTAGAAAAGCTCCTAATCAATTATTTGAACTCCTAATATTTGATTAAAACTTGTTTTACATTCCTTTTTGTAGAGGTTTCGGATGAGCGGGTAAAATGGGCGTTTCAATGGACCCGTTGGAATTTTAACTGAGTAAAAAGTACAGAAATTGAGGTTTTGCAATATAATTGTGTTGAAAAGCTCCTAATCAATTATTTGAACTCCTAATATTTGAATAAAACATTTTTGCGGTCCTTTTTGTAGATTTTTCGGACGAGCAGGTCTAAATGGGCCTTTCAATGGACCCGTTGGAATTTTAACTGAGTAAAAAGTAATAAAATTGAGGTTTTGCAATATAATTGTGTTGAAAAGCTCCTAATCAATTATTTGAACTCCTAATATTTGAATAAAACATTTTTGCGGTCATTTTTGTAGAGGTTTCGGACGAGCAGGTCTAAATGGGCCTTTCAATGGACCCATTGGAATTTTAACTGAGTAAAAAGTACATAAATTGAGGTTTTACAATATAATTGTGTTGAAAAGCTCCTAATCAATTATTTGAACTCCTAATATTTGAATAAAACATTTTTACGGTCCTTTTTGTAGAGGTTTCGGACGAGCGGGTCGAAATGGGACTTTCAATGGACCCGTTGGAATTTTAACTGAATAAAAAGTACATAAATTGAGGTTTTGCAATATAATTGTGTTGAAAAGCTCCTAATCAATTATTTGAACTCCTAATATTTGAATAAAACTTGTTTTTACATTCCTTTTTGTAGAGGTTTCGAATGAGCGGGTCGAAATGGGCCTTTCAATGGACCCATTGGAATTTTAACTAAGTAAAAAGTACATAAATTGAGGTTTTGCAATATAATTGTGTTGAGTGGCTCCTAATCAATAACATGAACCCCTAAAATTTGATTAAAACTTGTTTTGCAGTCCTTTTTGTAGAGGTTTCGGACGAGCGGGTCGTAATGGGCCTTTCAATGGACCCGTTGGAATTTTAAATGAGTAAAAATTACAGAAATTGAAATTTTGCAATATAATTGTGTTGAAAAGCTCCTAATCAATTATTTGAACTCCTAATATTTTAATAAAACATTTTTGCGGTCCTTTTTGTAGAGGTTTCGGACGAGCGGGTCGAAATGGGCCTTTTAATGAACCCGTTGGAATTTTAACTGAGTAAAAAGTACAAAAATTGAGGTTTTCTAATATAATTGTGTTGAAAAGCTCCTAATCAATTACATGAACTCCTAAAATTTGATTAAAACTTGTTTTGCGGTCCTTTTTGTAGAGGTTTCGGACTAGCGGGTCGAAATGGGCCTTTCAATGGACCCGTTGGAATTTTAACTGAGTAAAAAGTAGAGAAATTGTGGTTTTGCAATATAATTGTGTTGAAAAGCTCCTAATCAATTATTTGAACTCCTAATATTTGAATAAAACATTTTTGCGGTCCTTTTTGTAGAGGTTTCGGACGAGCAGGTCTAAATGGGCCTTTCAATGGACCCATTGGAATTTTAACTGAGTAAAAAGTACATAAATTGAGGTTTTACAATATAATTGTGTTGAAAAGCTCCTAATCAATTATTTGAACTCCTAATATTTGAATAAAACATTTTTACGGTCCTTTTTATAGAGGTTTCGGACGAGCGGGTCGAAATGGGACTTTCAATGGACCCGTTGGAATTTTAACTGAATAAAAAGTACATAAATTGAGGTTTTGCAATATAATTGTGTTGAAAAGCTCCTAATCAATTATTTGAACTCCTAATATTTGAATAAAACTTGTTTTTACATTCCTTTTTGTAGAGGTTTCGGATGAGCGGGTCGAAATGGGCCTTTCAATGGACCCATTGGAATTTTAACTAAGTAAAAAGTACATAAATTGAGGTTTTGCAATATAATTGTGTTGAGTGGCTCCTAATCAATAACATGAACCCCTAAAATTTGATTAAAACTTGTTTTGCAATCCTTTTTGTAGAGGTTTCGGAGGAGCGGGTCGTAATGGGCCTTTCAATGGACCCGTTGGAATTTTAAATGAGTAAAAATTACAGAAATTGAGATTTTGCAATATAATTGTGTTGAAAAGATCCTAATCAATTATTTGAACTCCTAATATTTTAATAAAACATTTTTGCGGTCCTTTTTGTAGAGGTTTCGGACGAGCGGGTCGAAATGGGCCTTTTAATGGACCCGTTGGAATTTTAACTGAGTAAAAAGTACAAAAATTGAGGTTTTCTAATATAATTGTGTTGAAAAGCTCCTAATCAATTACATGAACTCCTAAAATTTGATTAAAACTTGTTTTGCGGTCCTTTTTGTAGAGGTTTCGGACTAGCGGGTCAAAATGGGCCTTTCAATGGACCCGTTGGAATTTTAACTGAGTAAAAAGTACAGAAATTGAGGTTTTGCAATATAATTTTGTAGAAAAGCTCCTAATCAATTATTTGAACTCCTAATATTCGATTAAAACTTGTTTTACATTCCTTTTTGTAGAGGTTTCGGATGAGCGGGTAAAATGGGCGTTTCAATGGACCCGTTGGAATTTTAACTGAGTAAAAAGTACAGAAATTGAGGTTTTGCAATATAATTGTGTTGAAAAGCTCCTAATCAATTATTTGAACTCCTAATATTTGAATAAAACATTTTTGCGGTCCTTTTTGTAGAGGTTTCGGACGAGCAGGTCTAAATGGGCCTTTCAATGGACCCGTTGGAATTCTAACTGAGTAAAAAGTACAAAAATTGAGGTTTTGCAATATAATTGTGTTGAAAAGCTCCTAATCAATTATTTGAACTCCTAATATTTGAATAAAACATTTTTGCGGTCCTTTTTGTAGAGGTTTCGGACGAGCAGGTCTAAATGGGCCTTTCAATGGACCCATTGGAATTTTAACTGAGTAAAAAGTACATAAATTGAGGTTTTACAATATAATTGTGTTGAAAAGCTCCTAATCAATTATTTGAACTCCTAATATTTGAATAAAACATTTTTGCGGTCCTTTTTGTAGAGGTTTCGGACGAGCGGGTCGAAATGGGACTTTCAATGGACCCGTTGGAATTTTAACTGAATAAAAAGTACATAAATAGAGGTTTTGCAATATAATTGTGTTGAAAAGCTCCTAATCAATTATTTGAACTCCTAATATTTGAATAAAACTTGTTTTTACATTCCTTTTTGTAGAGGTTTCGGATGAGCGGGTCGAAATGGGCCTTTCAATGGACCCATCGGAATTTTAACTAAGTAAAAAGTACATAAATTGAGGTTTTGCAATATAATTGTGTTGAGTGGCTCCTAATCAATAACATGAACCCCTAAAATTTGATTAAAACTTGTTTTGCAGTCCTTTTTGTAGAGGTTTCGGACGAGCGGGTCGTAATGGGCCTTTCAATGGACCCGTTGGAATTTTAAATGAGTAAAAATTACAGAAATTGAAATTTTGCAATATAATTGTGTTGAAAAGCTCCTAATCAATTATTTGAACTCCTAATATTTTAATAAAACATTTTTGCGGTCCTTTTTGTAGAGGTTTCGGACGAGCGGGTCGAAATGGGCCTTTTAATGGACCCGTTGGAATTTTAACTGAGTAAATAGTACAAAAATTGAGGTTTTCTAATATAATTGTGTTGAAAAGCTCCTAATCAATTACATGAACTCCTAAAATTTGATTAAAACTTGTTTTGCGGTCCTTTTTGTAGAGGTTTCGGACTAGCGGGTCGAAATGGGCCTTTCAATGGACCCGTTGGAATTTTAACTGAGTAAAAAGTACAGAAATTGAGGTTTTGCAATATAATTTTGTAGAAAAGCTCCTAATCAATTATTTGAACTCCTAATATTCGATTAAAACTTGTTTTACATTCCTTTTTGTAGAGGTTTCGGATGAGCGGGTAAAATGGGCGTTTCAATGGACCCGTTGGAATTTTAACTGAGTAAAAAGTACAGAAATTGAGGTTTTGCAATATAATTGTGTTGAAAAGCTCCTAATCAATTATTTGAACTCCTAATATTTGAATAAAACATTTTTGCGGTCCTTTTTGTAGAGGTTTCGAACGAGCAGGTCTAAATGGGCCTTTCAATGGACCCATTGGAATTTTAACTGAGTAAAAAGTACATAAATTGAGGTTTTACAATATAATTGTGTTGAAAAGCTCCTAATCAATTATTTGAACTCCTAATATTTGAATAAAACATTTTTGCGGTCCTTTTTGTAGAGGTTTCGAACGAGCGGGTCGAAATGGGACTTTCAATGGACCCGTTGGAATTTTAACTGAATAAAAAGTACATAAATTGAGGTTTTGCAATATAATTGTGTTGAAAAGCTCCTAATCAATTATTTGAACTCCTAATATTTGAATAAAACTTGTTTTTACATTCCTTTTTGTAGAGGTTTCGGATGAGCGGGTCGAAATGGGCCTTTCAATGGACCCGTTGGAATTTTAACTGAGTAAAAAGTACAAAAATTGAGGTTTTGCAATATAATTGTGTTCAAAAGCTCCTAATCAATTATTTGAACTCCTATTATTTGAATAAAACATTTTTGCGATCCTTTTTGTAGAGGTTTTGGACGAGCAGGTCTAAATGGGCCTTTCAATGGACCCGTTGGAATTTTAACTGAGTAAAAAGTACAAAAATTGAGGTTTTGCAATATAATTGTGTTGAAAAGCTCCTAATAAATTACATGAACTCCTAAAATTTGATTAAAACTTGTTCTGCAGTCCTTTTTGTAGAGGTTTCGGACGAGCGGGTCGAAATGGGCCTTTCAATGGACCCCTTGGAATTTTAACTGAGTAAAAAGTACAGAAATTTAGGTTTTGCAATATAATTGTGTTGAAAAGCTCCTAATCAATTATTTGAACTCATAATATTTGATTAAAACTTGTTTTACAGTCCTTTTTGTAGAGGTTTCCGATGAACGGGTCGAAATGGGCCTTTCAATGGACCTGTTGGAATTTTAACTGAGTAAAAAGTACAGAAATTGAGGTTTTGCAATATAATTTTGTTCAAAAGCTCCTAATCAATTATTTGAACTCCTAATATTTGAATAAAACATTTTTGCGGTCCTTTTTGTAGAGGTTTCGGACGAGCAGGTCTAAATGTACCTTTCAATGGACCCGTTGGAATTTTAACTGAGTAAAAAGTACAGAAATTGAGGTTTTGCAATATAATTGTGTTGAGTGGCTCCTAATAAATTACATGAACCCCTAAAATTATATTAAAACTTGTTTTGCAGTCCTTTTTTGTAGAGGTTTCGGACGAGCGGGTCGAAATGGGCTTTTCAATGGACCCGTTGGAATTTTAAATGAGTAAAAAGTACAGAAATTGAGGTTTTGCAATATAATTGTTTTCAAAAGCTCCTAATTAATTATTTGAACTCCTAATATTTGAATAAAACATTTTTGCGATCCTTTTTGTAGAGGTTTCGGACGAGCGGGTCGAAATGGGACTTTGAATGGACTCGTTGGAATTTTATCTAAATAAAAAGTACATAAATTGAGGTTTTGCAATATAATTGTGTTGAAAATCTTGTAACCCCCTTAACCCGGCCTAGACGGTTGACCCGAATTAAGAAAGTCACACGGGGAAAACCAAAGTCAACCCGAAAGTCAACCTTGATTAACGACCCTTTTTTCTTTTCTTTTTAATCTTGTCTAGATGCACATTAGTCCTAATTGTGATCATACAAACATCATACTCAAAGATCACAAACATCAGAGATCAAAAGGGACCCAATTGAACAAATTACAACTTTAGGGACCAAATTGTAATTTCTGATAATTAAAAGGACTTAACCCAAATTAAAGTTACCAACTTGAAATTAATCAGGTTTCATGCTTCTCTGTGAAATTTCAGCTCAAAAGGACTTCCCAAACTCATACAATTGCACAAACAAGTTTCAGGACCAAAATGCAAACAATTCAAAACATTTAACTGCCAATGTCAGCCCCCAACGGTCGACCGTTCCGAAACAGGTAGACCCCGTTCCGAAACACGGGCCGTTCCGCAACGGGTTCTGGAACATGGGCTTGGCAGAGGCCAAACCGTTTCGAAACGGTGCATACCGTTTCGGACGGCTGGGTTCATTCAAGCACCCGTTCCGAAACGGTGCACACTGTTCCGAAACGCCCTGCACAGATTGCAGCAAAATGCATTCCAAAACATGCAATTAATCATTCAAACATGCTCCAATTGCCACCAAACTTTACCAGCATGCAATTCAACATATATATGACTTGTAAGCATCATCAAATCATCAGAACAACATCACATGCAAAAAGCCCCAATTCTATAGGCATACTTCCTACACAAGCTAGCTATTCAAGCACAAACTTCCCAAAACAAGCATGTGATGATCCAATACAAAAACCAACATTCATATCATCATTCAACATACTTAGGGAGTTCCCAACACCTCCCAAAACATACACATTGGTCCCCCATTGCCAAATTACCCAAAAGCTAAAATGTTTAACAAAACCTTCCATACATTGAGCTCTACTTGTACTTGAATTCTTGCCCTCCTTGCTGCCCTCAAGGTTCACTAATGTTCTGCATTATTGAATTAAGAAAACGAAGAGAGCGTAAGCAAAAGCTTAGTGAGGTAAGCTCTTAAAAACCATTCAATAATGCATTTAAAAACATTTACAAATCATGCTTTAAATCAACCTTTGCACATGCTCAAAAGCATACTTAAAACAAGCAATCTCATGCTTCTTAACAACATAACATGTCATATTGGCTCAAGTGACAAATTCCATTTCATTAAAACAAGTTCATCAACTTCCCAAGGACTTTTAAACACCTTGGCCCCAAGGACTTTTAAACACCTTGGCCATGGACTTTTAAACACCATGAATGAGGACCACACAAGGACTTTTAACCACCTTTGTGTCCATAGCTTGAATCACCCCAAGGACTTTTAAACACCTTGGCCCCAAGGACTTTTAAACACCTTGGCCCCATGGACTTTTAAACACCATGGCCCCATGGACTTTTAAACACCATGGAAAGGATCACCTAAGGACTTTTAACCACCTTAGTGTCCGCAACAAGAACCATCCAAGGACTTTTAACCACCTTGATGTTCTTAAGTAACAAGGCTCACTCAAGGACTTTTAACCACCTTAGTGACCTTAACCTTTTTCAAAACATCACTTGCCAATATACATCATTTTCATCATTTAATCCACTGTTTTAAAGCATCAAACCAAGCCATATTCATCATGCATTTAAAAGCATCAAACCACATTTAATCAATGTACAAAATCAAGGAACTCCTACCTAGAGTTTCCTTCAACATATGGCTTAAAACATCAGCAAATTCCATGCTAAAACATGCTTCCAAAACAGTACTTAAAACATGCAAATAACCATTTTGCATCACATCAAAATCATGGCCACCACTAGAGAGAAATTCCGAAAACTTACACCTGAGCTTAGCAAAGTTGTTTAGACTTAAACTAAGCTCCCAAGACATTGGTTTCAAAGCCGAAAACCCAATTTTCACAAACGCACTCACCGATTCCACTTTGCTTCAAGCCAAAGCACCAAAACAAGCTTCCGGATCAACAACTCTAGGATCCAAAGATGCCTCCCCTGTTTCAACACATCAAAGCAGAGGATTAATGCATCATCATGCATTAATTGCTTCAATGAAAGCACCTAAACTCGCTGCTCTCATCCAACCTCCATTTTCGGCCACCAAACACAACCGAAAATGCATCCAAAACACTTCTAAACAAAGCCCAGCCATAAACCAGCAAAACCACATATCCTTTAACATCATATAACATCTAAAAACAACCTATTAACATCCTTATACCTCCAGCAACATCAGATCCACAAGATCACCTCAAAAACAACCTTGAATCACAAGCTAAACTTAGGAAACTCAACCTATCCGGGATTGCATTAATCAAGACTCAATTCCTTATCAATTTAGAGTTCATTTAACATCAAAAACACACCTCAAATCACAGATTAATCAGATCTAACGAAAATCACCAAAAATCATCAAATCTTGCATTATAAGCCAAGATCCATTTCACCTCTTAAAAACCTTTAATTAAACATCAATTTAGGATTGAAAACTTAGGAATTTCAGTAAAGAACTGATAGTTTAGAGGAGAAGGACGTTCTTACCTCCAAACTTGAGTTTCTCCTCTTTTTGAAATCAAAAACCTTGTTGAAACAATTAGCAATTGAAGAGGTTTTGAAGATATGTTGATTAGGAATCAAATGAGAGTTGAAAGGAGGGATTTAGGTGAGAAAATCAGAACCAATTCTCTGGAGAGAATGTGTTTGGGTTGAGAGAAAATGAGAGAAAGAAAATTGAGAAAAGTTGGTTACAAAATCCAAAATAGCCAAATGGCTTTCCCTCCACTTTTAATATCATTTAAAATCAGAATTTAGTCTTAAAATATCTTAGAAAAATCTGGAGAAACTCCCTTTGGGTAAATAGCTCCTTAAAGATTCAAAGTTTCAACCCTTTATAAAACAGCCACAAAACTTTCGAAAATTACATTTTGGTCACTAGCCAAAATGTCATCCTTCCAAAACTCATTTTCCAAAATTGATTTCACAGTTCACTTAATTATATTAAAAGATGATTTTAGAACATTTTTCCATATTTTTAATGCAACCCGAACTAGGCTTTCCTAATTTCACCTCTTTAGATTCGAACAGCACTTTGACCAAACCGGTCAACGCCCAAAACTCCTAAGCCCAAAACCGGGGCGTTACAACTCTCCCCCCCTTAAGAAATTTCGTCCTCGAAATTTACCTGAAGGAAAGAGATAAGGAAACTGCTTCAGCATGTCTTCCTTCCGCTCCCACGTGGCTTCCTCAACACCTCGATGCTTCCACAGCACCTTCACCAATTCAATGGTCTTGCCACGAAGAACCTTGCTATCCGAATCCAGAACCTTCACCGGTTCCTCATCATAGGTCAAATCCGGATTCAAAACCACTTCCTCCACAGGCATCACATGCGAAGGATCAGATCTATACTTCCGGAGCATAGAAACATGGAACACATCATGAATCTTCTCCAACTCTTGAGGTAACCTCAACCGATACGCAACAGGACCCACACGCTCAACCACCTCATATGGTCCAATGTACCGAGGGCTCAACTTACCCTTCCGGCCAAACCTCATCACCTTCTTCCAAGGCGAAACCTTCAAGAACACACGGTCACCCACCGCATACTCTATCTCCTTACGCTTCAAATCCGCGTAAGACTTTTGCCGATCAGAGGCAGTCTTCAACCGCTCACAAATGAGCTTCACCTTCTCGGTGGTCCCTTTCAACAAAGCCGGCATCGAAACCAACTTTTGACCAGTTTCAGCCCAACAAAGAGGAGTCCTACACTTCCTCCCATACAGAGCCTCATAAGGTGCCATCTGTATACTCGCCTGATAACCATTGTTATAAGCGAACTCAACCAAAGGCAGATGCTTCTCCCAAGAACCTTGGAACTCAATCACGCAGCACCTCAACATATCCTCCAAAATCTGGATAACCCGCTCAGACTGACCATCCGTCTGAGGATGATAGGATGTACTGAAATGCAACCTTGTACCCAGAGCTTGATGCAAACACTGCCAGAAACGCGATGTGAACCTCGGATCCCTATCCGACACAATCGACTTAGGCACACCATGCAGCCGCACAATCTCAGCAATGTACAGCTCTGCCAGCTTATCCAAAGAAAACGTAGTATGCACAGGCAAGAAATGCGCACACTTCGTCAAGCGATCCACAATCACCCAAACAGAATTCTTCTTTGAAGGAGACAAAGGTAAACCAGATACAAAATCCATGGTAACCCTTTCCCACTTCCATTCAGGGATTTTCAACGGTTGCAACAAACCAGAAGGAACCTGACGTTCAGCCTTAACTCGCTGACACAGCAAACACTTGCTCACAAACTCTGCAACATCCTTCTTCAAACCCACCCAATAGTACTCATCACGCAGATCACGATACATCTTAGTACTACCAGGGTGCATAGCAAAAGGACTACTATGACCTTCAGTCAGAATAGCACGCCTCAACTCAACATCAGCTGGCACTACTATCCGACTACCAAAACACAACACACCATCCTCATTAAAGCAGAAATCCGAAGGTCTACCCTCCGCGATATCCTGAACATGAGACACCAAGGAATCATCCAACAACTGCTTTTCCTTGATCAACTGCACCAACGATGGTTTCACTTGCAACTCAGCAACAAGACCACCATCTCGCGATATGCTCAAGCTAGCAAACATAGCCCTCAGCTCAACAGCTACCTTCCTACTCAAGGCATCCACAACAACATTAGCCTTTCCAGGATGATACTCAATCGTCAGATCATAATCCTTGAGCAACTCCAACCAACGCCGCTGTCTAAGATTCAACTCCTTCTGAGACATCAGATACCTCAAACTCTTGTGATCCGTGTACACAGTACACTTATCACCATACAGATAATGTCTCCAGATCTTCAGAGCAAAAACCACTGCAGCCAACTCAATGTCATGCGTAGGATAGTTGCGCTCATGCACCTTCAACTGCCGCGACGCATAAGCCACAACCTTACCCCCTTGCATCAGCACACACCCCAAACCAACATAGGACGCATCACTATAGACCACAAACTCTTTCCCTGATTCAGGCTGAATCAAGATAGGAGCTTGCGTCAAAGCCGCCTTAAGCCTCTCAAAAGCTTGCTGTCTCGCTTCTGTCCACTCATACTTAACATCCTTCTGTAACAGCTTCGTCAAAGGAGCAGCAATCTTGGAAAAACCATCCACAAACCTTCGGTAGTATCCCGCCAAACCAAGGAAACTACGGACCTCATGAACGGACTTAGGAATTTTCCAATTCATCACCGCCTCAATCTTCTGAGGATCAACACGAATCCCCTCAGCTGAGACCACATGCCCAAGAAACACCACCTCCTTAAGCCAAAACTCACACTTGCTCAGCTTAGCATAAAGCTGATTCTCCAACAAAGCTTGCAGCACAATCCTCAAATGCTCTTCGTGCTCCTCCTCAGTACGCGAGTACACGAGGATATCATCAATGAACACCACAACGAACTTGTCCAGGTATTCATGAAACACATGATTCATCATGTCCATAAAAGCAGCAGGAGCATTTGTCAAACCAAACGGCATCACAAGGAACTCATAATGCCCATACCTTGTCCTGAAAGCTGTCTTAGGCACATCCACATCCTTCACCCTCAACTGATAATACCCTGACCTCAAGTCAATCTTAGAGAACACAGCAGCTCCCCGAAATTGATCAAAGAGATCATCAATCCTCGGCAAAGGATACCGATTCTTGATAGTCAACTTGTTCAGCTGACGGTAATCAATGCACATCCTCATAGTGCCATCTTTCTTCTTCACAAACAAGACCGGTGCTCCCCAAGGTGACACACTCGGCCGGATGAAACCACGATCTAGCAGCTCTTGCAACTGCGTCTTCAGCTCCTTAGGTGCCATTCTATAGGGAGTAATGGACACAGGAGTTGTATTCTCATACAGCTCAATTCCAAACTCCACCTCGCGATTAGGAGGTAAACCAGGCAACTCCTCAGGAAAAACACCAGGAAACTCCTTCACAACTTTGATATCTTGCACCCTCAACTCCCTAGAGCTAGGATTCATCACAAAAGCTAGATAAGCTTCGCATCCTTGCCTCAGCATCCTACTCGCCTCCAAGGTAGACACCACATTGGCAAGAAACTTCACATTCTCACCAACCACAACAACTTCATAATCATCCGCAAGCTTAAGCGAAACCCGCTTATTTTCACAATCTACCACAACACGATGCTCAGCAAGCCAATCCATACCAAGGATCACATCAAAACCATAAAAGGGCAACTCCATAAGATCAACATGAAAGACATGTTCTTGAACAACCAAGGGACACCTTCTATAAAGCTTTCGAGTCACAACAGTTTCACCAAAAGAACTAGTGACACGAACACCAACATCCAAAGACTCAACAGGCAAACCAAGCAATTCAGCATGCTCACGCAAAATGTATGAATGCGTAGATCCAGAATCAATCAAAGAAAGCAATGACAAGGATTGCAAAGTAAAGGTACCTGCAATCACATCAGCATCATTCCTTCCCTCACGCTGAGCATACACCCTAGCTTGGCCTCCACCCTCAGGCTGAATAGCCACAACATGGGCTACCCCACGACCACCTTCCTCTCTCCTCTGGAAATTACCACGGCCGCGCCCACGACCTCTCTGTGGTGGAGCAACAACAGGAGCACGCTCTTGGCCACCAGCCAACCTCGGACAATCTCGCCTCAAATGGTCTACAGAACCACAGTTCCAGCATCCACTACCAGCTGCCGCAACAGGAGCTTGCACCTCCCTCACAGCACGAGGACAGTCACGCTTCATGTGACCTCGAGAACCACAGATCCAACAAGCACTAGGATCAGCTCTAGCATTACCTCCTCTAGCAGGTGCACCACCACCTCTCTTGGCTGAGGACTGATACCTCTGATCACGTCCCCTCTTGTTCCGTCCACCTCCGGAACTAAACTCAGCAGCTCTCTTGCCAGAACTCGCTCCAACACCTTTCGCAGATAAACCCAAGTTCATCTCAATGTCCTTGGCTCGGCCCACCAACACATCAAAATCATCATACTCAGTGGCCAGCACATACATTTTCACATCCGTCACAAGACCATAACGGAACCTCTCGCACCTTGCTCGCTCATCAGGTATCAGCTCCGGTGCATACTGACTGAGTCGCACAAACTGCACTTCATACTCAGCCACACTCATGCTCCCTTGGGTAAGAGACATGAATTCACGCTTTTTCTCATCAAGATACCTCACTCCCAGATATCTCCTCTTGAACACATTCTGAAAGAATGTCCAAGTAACATCAGCTTCAGCCATCCCAGCTATAGTGGTCGTCCACCACGTATACGCATCGTCCTGCAGCAAGGACACAACACAACCCAGCTTTTGCACATCCGTGCAGCTCATCTGACCCAAGATACGCTTGGTACTCTCTAGCCAAGCTTCAGAACTCTCAGCCGACATACCCCTGAACTCAGTCCCACCAAGACTGCGCAGACGTTCCAAAGGTAGTCTAACTCCAGCATCTCCCTGATGCCCAGCTCCTTGAACTCCAGCTACTGCTGCTCGAAAAGCACCCGCAATAGCTTGTACCAACATAGACATATCAGGCATAGCTTGCCCCTGACCAACCTCTGGTCCAGCAGCTCCAGCACCAGCTGCAGCTTCAGCTCTCTCACCTCCAGCACCACCACCACCAGGCGGAGGAGGGGGTAACACCGCACTACTCGTGTTCTCTTCATTCTCGTTCTCATTGGGAACCGTAGCTCGCACGCTACCTCTTAACTCTCTACGTGGTGCCATACTTTTACCATGCAATCACAATGCAAATAAAACAAGTCAGGCCCAGCAAGGTAAGCAATCCAAGTATTCAAGCTCAATTTCATTCAAAATCAACATCATTTCATTAGCTTTTGTTTGGCAATGGGTACCCTCAACATGCAACATCACAACATATAACTCAATTGCATCAACATCTCAAGCCACTAAACATGCTTTCACACAACAAGCATACAAGCCAAACATACTTCAATCATGCATACATTCATTCCCAATTACTCGAGAACTCAGCTCTGATACCACCAAATGTAACCTCCTTAACCCGGCCTAGACGGTTGACCCGAATTAAGAAAGTCACACGGGGAAAACCAAAGTCAACCCGAAAGTCAACCTTGATTAACGACCTTTTTTTTCTTTTCTTTTTAATCTTGTCTAGATGCACATTAGTCCTAATTGTGATCATACAAACATCATACTCAAAGATCACAAACATCAGAGATCAAACAGGGACCCAATTGAACAAATTACAACTTTAGGGACCAAATTGTAATTTCTGATAATTAAAAGGACTTAACCCAAATTAAAGTTACCAACTTGAAATTAATCAGGTTTCATGCTTCTCTGTGAAATTTCAGCTCAAAAGGACTTCCCAAACTCATACAATTGCACAAACAAGTTTCAGGACCAAAATGCAAACAATTCAAAACATTTAACTGCCAATGTCAGCCTCCAACGGTCGACCGTTCCGAAACAGGTAGACCTCGTTCCGAAACACGGGCCGTTCCGCAACGGGTTCCGGAACATGGGCTTGGCAGAGGCCAAACCGTTTCGAAACGGTGCATACCGTTTCGGACGCCTGGGTTCATTCAAGCACCCGTTCCGAAACGGTGCACACTGTTCCGAAACGCCCTGCACAGATTGCAGCAAAATGCATTCCAAAACATGCAATTAATCATTCAAACATGCTCCAATTGCCACCAAACTTTACCAGCATGCAATTCAACATATATATGACTTGTAAGCATCATCAAATCATCAGAACAACATCACATGCAAAAAGCCCCAATTCTATAGGCATACTTCATACACAAGCTAGCTATTCAAGGACAAACTTCCCAAAACAAGCATGTAATGATCCAATACAAAAACCAACATTCATATCATCATTCAACATACTTAGGGAGTTCCAAACACCTCCCAAAACATACACATTGGTCCCCCATTGCCAAATTACCCAAAAGCTAAAATGTTTAACAAAACCTTCCTTACATTGAGCTCTACTTGTACTTGAATTCTTGCCCTCCTTGCTGCCCTCAAGGTTCACTAATGTTCTGCATTATTGAATTAAGAAAACGAAGAGAGCGTAAGCAAAAGCTTAGTGAGGTAAGCTCTTAAAAACCATTCAATAATGCATTTAAAAACATTTACAAATCATGCTTTAAATCAACCTTTGCACATGCTCAAAAGCATACTTAAAACAAGCAATCTCATGCTTCTTAACAACATAACATGTCATATTGGCTCAAGTGACAAATTCCATTTCATTAAAACAAGTTCATCAACTTCCCAAGGACTTTTAAACACCTTGGCCCCAAGGACTTTTAAACACCTTGGCCATGGACTTTTAAACACCATGAATGAGGACCACACAAGGACTTTTAACCACCTTTGTGTCCATAGCTTGAATCACCCCAAGGACTTTTAAACACCTTGGCCCCAAGGACTTTTAAACACCTTGGCCCCATGGACTTTTAAACACCATGGAAAGGATCACCTAAGGACTTTTAACCACCTTAGTGTCCGCAACAAGAACCATCCAAGGACTTTTAACCACCTTGATGTTCTTAAGTAACAAGGCTCACTCAAGGACTTTTAACCACCTTAGTGACCTTAACCTTTTTCAAAACATCACTTGCCAATATACATAATTTTCATCATTTAATCCATTGTTTTAAAGCATCAAACCAAGCCATATTCATCATGCATTTAAAAGCATCAAACCACATTTAATCAATGTACAAAATCAAGGAACTCCTACCTAGAGTTTCCTTCAACATATGGCTTAAAACATCAGCAAATTCCATGCTAAAACATGCTTCCAAAACAGTACTTAAAACATGCAAATAACCATTTTGCATCACATCAAAATCATGGCCACCACTAGAGAGAAATTCCGAAAACTTACACCTGAGCTTAGCAAAGTTGTTTAGACTTAAACTAAGCTCCCAAGACATTGGTTTCAAAGCCAAAAACCCAATTTTCACAAACGCACTCACCGATTCCACTTTGCTTCAAGCCAAAGCACCAAAACAAGCTTCCGGATCAACAACTCTAGGATCCAAAGATGCCTCCCCTGTTTCAACACATCAAAGCAGAGGATTAATGCATCATCATGCATTAATTGCTTCAATGAAAGCACCTAAACTCGCTGCTCTCATCCAACCTCCATTTTCGGCCACCAAACACAACCGAAAATGCATCCAAAACACTTCTAAACAAAGCCCAGCCATAAACCAGCAAAACCACATATCCTTTAACATCATATAACATCTAAAAACAACCTATTAACATCCTTATACCTCCAGCAACATCAGATCCACAAGATCACCTCAAAAACAACCTTGAATCACAAGCTAAACTTAGGAAACTCAACCTATCCGGGATTGCATTAATCAAAACTCAATTCCTTATCAATTTAGAGTTCATTTAACATCAAAAACACACCTCAAATCACAGATTAATCAGATCTAACGAAAATCACCAAAAATCATCAAATCTTGCATTATAAGCCAATATCCATTTCACCTCTTAAAAACCTTTAATTAAACATCAATTTAGGATTGAAAACTTAGGAATTTCAGTAAAGAACTGATAGTTTAGAGGAGAAGGACGTTCTTACCTCCAAACTTGCGTTTCTCCTCTTTTTGAAATCAAAAACCTTGTTGAAACAATTAGCAATTGAAGAGGTTTTGAAGATATGTTGATTAGGAATCAAATGAGAGTTGAAAGGAGGGATTTAGGTGAGAAAATCAGAACCAATTCTCTGGAGAGAATGTGTTTGGGTTGAGAGAAAATGAGAGAAAGAAAATTGAGAAAAGTTGGTTACAAAATCCAAAATAGCCAAATGGCTTTCCCTCCACTTTTAATATCATTTAAAATCAGAATTTAGTCTTAAAATATCTTAGAAAAATCTAGAGAAACTCCCTTTGGGTAAATAGCTCCTTAAAGATTCAAAGTTTCAACCCTTTATAAAACAGCCACAAAACTTTCGAAAATTACATTTTGGTCACTAGCCAAAATGTCATCCTTCCAAAACTCATTTTCCAAAATTGATTTCACAGTTCACTTAATTATATTAAAAGATGATTTTAGAACATTTTTCCATATTTTTAATGCAACCCGAACTAGGCTTTCCTAATTTCACCTCTTTAGATTCGAACTAGGCTTTCCTCGAAATTTACCTGAAGGAAAGAGATAAGGAAACTGCTTCAGCATGTCTTCCTTCCGCTCCCACGTGGCTTCCTCAACACCTTGATGCTTCCACAGCACCTTCACCAATTCAATGGTCTTGCCACGAAGAACCTTGCTATCCGAATCCAGAACCTTCACTGGTTCCTCATCATAGGTCAAATCCGGATTCAAAACCACTTCCTCCACAGGCATCACATGCGAAGGATCAGATCTATACTTCCGGAGCATAGAAACATGGAACACATCATGAATCTTCTCCAACTCTTGAGGTAACCTCAACCGATACGCAACAGGACCCACACGCTCAACCACCTCATATGGTCCAATGTACCGAGGGCTCAACTTACCCTTCCGGCCAAACCTCATCACCTTCTTCCAAGGCGAAACCTTCAAGAACACACGGTCACCCACCGCATACTCTATCTCCTTACGCTTCAAATCCGCGTAAGACTTTTGCCGATCAGAGGCAGTCTTCAACCGCTCACAAATGAGCTTCACCTTCTCGGTGGTCCCTTTCAACAAAGCCGGCATCGAAACCAACTTTTGACCAGTTTCAGCCCAACAAAGAGGAGTCCTACACTTCCTCCCATACAGAGCCTCATAAGGTGCCATCTGTATACTCGCCTGATAACTATTGTTATAAGCGAACTCAACCAAAGGCAGATGCTTCTCCCAAGAACCTTGGAACTCAATCACGCAGCACCTCAACATATCCTCCAAAATCTGGATAACCCGCTCAGACTGACCATCCGTCTGAGGATGATAGGATGTACTGAAATGCAACCTTGTACCCAGAGCTTGATGCAAACACTGCCAGAAACGCGATGTGAACCTCGGATCCCTATCCGACACAATCGACTTAGGCACACCATGCAGCCGCACAATCTCAGCAATGTACAGCTCTGCCAGCTTATCCAAAGAAAACGTAGTATGCACAGGCAAGAAATGCACACACTTCGTCAAGCGATCCACAATCACCCAAACAGAATTCTTCTTTGAAGGAGACAAAGGTAAACCAGATACAAAATCCATGGTAACCCTTTCCCACTTCCATTCAGGGATTTTCAACGGTTGCAACAAACCAGAAGGAACCTGATGTTCAGCCTTAACTCGCTGACACACCAAACACTTGCTCACAAACTCTGCAACATCCTTCTTCAAACCCACCCAATAGTACTCATCACGCAGATCACGATACATCTTAGTACTACCAGGGTGCATAGCAAAAGGACTACTATGACCTTCAGTCAGAATAGCACGCCTCAACTCAACATCAGCTGGCACTACTATCCGACTACCAAAACACAACACACCATCCTTATTAAAGCAGAAATCCGAAGGTCTACCCTCCGCGATATCCTGAACATGAGACACCAAGGAATCATCCAACAACTGCTTTTCCTTGATCAACTGCACCAACGATGGTTTCACTTGCAACTCAGCAACAAGACCACCATCTCGCGATATGCTCAAGCTAGCAAACATAGCCCTCAGATCAACAGCTACCTTCCTACTCAAGGCATCCGCAACAACATTAGCCTTTCCAGGATGATACTCAATCGTCAGATCATAATCCTTGAGCAACTCCAACCAACGCCGCTGTCTAAGATTCAACTCCTTCTGAGACATCAGATACCTCAAACTCTTGTGATCCGTGTACACAGTACACTTCTCACCATACAGATAATGTCTCCAGATCTTCAGAGCAAAAACCACTGCAGCCAGCTCAATGTCATGCGTAGGATAGTTGCGCTCATGCACCTTCAACTGCCGCGACGCATAAGCCACAACCTTACCCCCTTGCATCAGCACACACCCCAAACCAACATAGGACGCATCACTATAGACCACAAACTCTTTCCCTGATTCAGGCTGAATCAAGATAGGAGCTTGCGTCAAAGCCGTCTTAAGCCTCTCAAAAGCTTGCTGTCTCGCTTCTGTCCACTCATACTTAACATCCTTCTGTAACAGCTTCGTCAAAGGAGCAGCAATCTTGGAAAAACCATCCACAAACCTTCGGTAGTATCCCACCAAACCAAGGAAACTACGGACCTCATGAACGGACTTAGGAATTTTCCAATTCATCACCGCCTCAATCTTCTGAGGATCAACACGAATCCCCTCAGCTGAGACCACATGCCCAAGAAATACCACCTCCTTAAGCCAAAACTCACACTTGCTCAACTTAGCATAAAGCTGATTCTCCAACAAAGCTTGCAGCACAATCCTCAAATGCTCTTCGTGCTCCTCCTCAGTACGCGAGTACACGAGGATATCATCAATGAACACCACAACGAACTTGTCCAAGTATTCATGAAACACACGATTCATCATGTCCATAAAAGCAGCAGGATCATTTGTCAAACCAAACGGCATCACAAGGAACTCATAATGCCCATACCTTGTCCTCAAAGTTGTCTTAGGCACATCCACATCCTTCACCCTCAACTGATAATACCCTGACCTCAAGTCAATCTTAGAGAACACAGCAGCTCCCCGAAATTGATCAAAGAGATCATCAATCCTCGGCAAAGGATACCGATTCTTGATAGTCAACTTGTTCAGCTGACGGTAATCAATGCACATCCTCATAGTGCCATCTTTCTTCTTCACAAACAAGACCGGTGCTCCCCAAGGTGACACACTCGGCCGAATGAAACCACGATCTAGCAGCTCTTGCAACTGCGTCTTCAGCTCCTTCAGCTCCTTAGGTGCCATTCTATAGGGAGTAATGGACACAGGAGTTGTATTCTCATACAGCTCAATTCCAAACTCCACCTCGCGATTAGGAGGTAAACCAGGCAACTCCTCAGGAAAAACACCAGGAAACTCCTTCACAACTTTGATATCTTGCACCCTCAACTCCCTAGAGCTAGGATTCATCACAAAAGCTAGATAAGCTTCGCATCCTTGCCTCAGCATCCTACTCGCCTCCAAGGTAGACACCACATTGGCAAGAAACTTCACATTCTCACCAACCACAACAACTTCATAATCATCCGCAAGCTTAAGCGAAACCCGCTTATTTTCACAATCTACCACAGCACGATGCTCAGCAAGCCAATCCATACCAAGGATCACATCAAAACCATAAAAGGGCAACTCCATAAGATCAACATGAAAGACATGTTCTTGAACAACTCTATAAAGCTTTTTGTAGAGGTTTCGGACGAGCGGGTCGAAATGGGCCTTTCAATAGACCCGTTGGAATTTTAACTGAGTAAAAAGTATAGAAATTGAGGTTTTGCAATATAATTGTGTTGAAAAGCTCCCAATCAATTACATGAACTCCTAATATTTGATTAAAACTTGTTTTACAGTCCTTTTTGTAGAGGTTTCGGATGAGCGGGTCGAAATGGGCCTTTCAATGGACCCGTTGGAATTTTAACTGAGTAAAAAGTACAGAAATTGAGGTTTTGCAATATAATTGTGTTCAAAAGCTCCTAATCAATTATTTGAACTCCTAATATTTGAATAAAACATTTTTGCGGTCCTTTTTGTAGAGGTTTCGGACGAGCAGGTCGAAATTGGCCTTTCAATGGACCCGTTGGAATTTTAACTGAGTAAAAAGTACAGAAATTAAGGTTTTCTAATATAATTGTGTTGAAAAGCTCCTAATAAATTACATGAACTCCTAAAATTTGATTAAAACTTGTTTTGCACTCCTTTTTGTAGAGGTTTCGGACGAGCGGGTCGAAATGGGCCTTTCAATGGACCCGTTGGAATTTTAACTGAGTAAAAAGTACAGAAATTGAGGTTTTGCAATATAATTGTGGTAAAAAGCTCCTAATCAATTATTTGAACTCCTAATATTTGATTAAAACTTGTTTTACAGTCCTTTTTGTAGAGGTTTCGGATGAGCGGGTCGAAATGGGCCTTTCAATGGACCTGTTGGAATTTTAACTGAGTAAAAAGTACAGAAATTGAGGTTTTGCAATATAATTTTGTTCAAAAGCTCCTAATCAATTATTTGAACTCCTAATATTTGAATAAAACATTTTTGCGGTACTTTTTGTAGAGGTTTCGGACGAGCAGGTCTAAATGGGCCTTTCAATGGACCCGTTGGAATTTTAACTGAGTAAAAAGTACCAAAATTGAGGTTTTGCAATATAATTGTGTTGAAAAGCTCCTAATAAATTACATGAACTCATAAAATTTGATTAAAACTTGTTCTGCAGTCCGTTTTGTAGAGGTTTTGGACAAGCAGGTCGAAATGGGCCTTTCAATGGACCCGTTGGAATTTTTTTGTTGAAGAAAAGGCCTCATTAAAAACCCCTACTACTGTCCTTCAAGCAAAGCTAGAGGACCCTAAAAAGGGGAAAAGAGTGCCCAAATATTATTAATCAATAAATATTTGTTACAAGATGATGGATACAATGGGGAATATCCGATTCAAATGACGTAGAAGTCATAGAATTCAAAGAAAAAGAAGCCAACGTATGGGCTATAACATTTGCCTCTCGGTGTACAAAGGAAATGGAGGTAAAATCGAAATCATGAAGAGCAGCTTGTATCTGAAGAATAATTGGTCCCATAGTTGATAGATCCTGTGCAGGATTGTTGATCCTGTTCGCAAGAGAAGCGCAATCCGTTTCGATCATGATACGCTTCCATCCATGGGAACGGGCAAAGGTGAGACCAGCAAGGATGCTTTCTCCTTCACTGGTGATAGCGTCCTGGTGGCTACCGAGAGGGAAAGCGAGACCACCCACGACAGCTCCGGCAGGGTCACGAGCAACAACGCCGACGGCTGCTGCACGAGTTGAAGGGTTAAAAGCGCCATCCACATTAATTTTGATAAAATTAGATGGAGGAGAACAGGAGGGTTTAGTTATAGTGGGTGGAGGTGGACCTGTTGAGATTAAAGATTTACAAAATTCATCATGTAGGCTAATTGAATTAACTGCAATTAGCCATGAGGGTTGTAGATGGTGGTTGTGAACCCAATCATTACGTCTGTTCCAAATGTTCCATAACACTGTAAGAAAGAGGCCAAATTTATCAGGGGAAATTGTAGAGGCTGCTTCCTCTAACCAATGTAATGGTGAAGGAGCTAAACTCTTATAGAGAGAGGTAGGGATACCACTAATTTGAAGTGCTTCAGCAGCCCCAGGACAATCACGAAGCGCATGAAGAATTGATTCCGAGTGATTACCACAGATAGAGCATAACCCCGAGCTAGGGGAGAAGGCTAGCATTTTAGAGCCCACGGGTAAAGCATCAGATGCCATACGCCATCCAAAAGTTTTGACTTTGGGTAAAGCTTTTATTTTATATAAAAATTTCCATAGCCGAGTAGGCGGCGAAGGTTGGGAAAAGGAGCGTTGTAAGAAAATATATCCAGAACGAACTGAGTAGATGCCTGAATCATTGGGGGACCATAAAATTGAATCCCGATGATCATTTATAATGGGGATACGAAGAATGGCTTCCGCATCAATTGGATTAAAATAATTATTCAATTTCACTGTATCCCAGGCAGTTTGATTACGGATCATGAAATCCCGGCAACGGATGTGAAATTCATCTGAGATTTCATAATCCCCAGTTAGCTCGATCGGGGAAGACCCACCCCATTTATCTTTGTGTATTCTGATATTACTGTTTATACCCGGGCGATGAAGAAAGCCAGGGAAAAGGCGCTGGAGGGCGTTGTATATACCTTGCCAGGCAAAGGAGCCCCTACTAGGTTTCGGTGCATCCAGGATGTTACCTGAAGGGAAATATTTAGAACGGTATATTTGTCCTAGTAAGGAATCTGGTTCGCAAATTAGTTTCCAAATTTGCTTGCCCAGAAGGGCGATGTTGAAATCGTGTAGGTCTTTGAATCCCATGCCACCCGCAGATTTGGGTAAACAAATCCGGTTCCATGGTAACATGTGCCAACCTTTTTTGTTGGATTTTCCGGTCCACCAGTATTGGCGGATTGATGTAGTCATGTCGTCAATGATATTGTGTGGTAGAAGATAGCAAGACATCACATACTGTGGGAGAGATTGTAAAACAGCTTTAATAAAAATCTCTCTACCACTAAAGGATAGAAGGTGTTTGTCCCAGCTAGAGAGTCGATCATGTACTTTATCTCGAACAAAACCTAAAGATTCAGTTTTATTTTTCCCTATGAGGAGCGGGATACCTAGGTATACTCCGGGGTTAGAAACTTCGCGTACTTGTAAAATGCTATTGATTATATTTCTTGTTGCAGAAGGTGTACGTGGGTTATAAAAAATTGTTGATTTCTCAAAGTTTATTGCTTGACCAGATGCATTAGCATATACTTGGAGAGCATTTTTCAGACGGGATGCTTCCGATTGATTGGTATTTATAAATACCATACAATCATCTGCAAAAAGAAGGTGGTTAACTTTGGGGCCATGCTTACATGCGCCTAGACCTGGAAGTATATTAGTTTGTTGAGCGGCCGCTAAGTAAGCCGAGAGACCCTGAGTGCAGAATAGGAAAAGAAAAGGGGATAGAGGATCCTCCTGACGGAGACCACGTTGAGGTTGGAATGTGGGTGAAAAGGAGTTATTAATTTTAACTGAGAAAGAGACAGTAGATATACAACGCATTATAAGATCAATCCAGCTGGATGCAAAGCCCATGCGTGTCATAACATTTGCAAGGAAAGACCATTATACTCTATCGAAAGCTTTTTCCATGTCCAGTTTGAGAGCAGCTCCTTGCGAGGATTTAGTTGCTCCAGCATTGATGTTGTGAATAATTTCATGCGCAACAAGGATATTATCTGAGATGTTGCGTCCCTGGACAAAGGCAGCTTGATTAGGACTAATACAGAGAGGTACAGCCAGCTTCATTCTATTTACAATTGTTTTGGCAACAATTTTATAGAGAACGGTACATAGGCTGATTGGTCTAAGTTGTTTCATGGATGTTGGATCCCTAATTTTGGGAATTAGCACCAGAATGGTTTTGTTAACTAAGGTCATATCTGCCTTACCATTTAAAAGGTCCATACAAAGATTAAGGACATCTTCACCAACTGTATCCCAGTGTTGTCGAAAGAAACTACTAGGTAGACCATCGGCACCAGGAGCCTTCCTAGGGTCAATACCTTTAAAGGCATGAAGAATTTCTTCTCTAGTGAACGGCTTGAGAAGACTGTCATTCATTAAAGAATTAATGGAGGGGTGGATTTTGTCAAGAATAGTTTCCGAAAGTTTGGGGTTAGAGGTTGTAAATAGGTTTTGGAAATAATTCGAAGCTATATCCATGATTTCAGATTCCGAGGTGCACCAATTGGAATTGGTATCATAAAGCCCTATGATGGAATTTTTCTTATTACGATTAGAAGCTCTGGCATGGAAGAATTTGGTATTTTTGTCCCCTTGGGATAACCAAAGTGTTCGAGATCTTTGAGCCCAATAAGCTTCTTGTTCCGTTAAGAGTTTATTTAATTCCATTCTATAATTTAAATAAGTTTGTTTATTAGTAGCTGTCAAGGGGCGATAAAGAAGTTTGTTAATTTTTTTGGTAAGGAATTTTATACGTCCTGTTGTTTTAAAGCGTTGTTGGTTTTGCCAGTCATCTAAGTATGTTCCTACCGCTTTGATTTTATTGATGGCCGTTCTGGGGGTGTCAGTCCATGCCCTTTTAATAGTTTGGATTTTATCTTTATTATTAGCCCAACAATTTTCAAATCTGAAATTTTTTGGGATTTGAGATTTGGGTATGGTAGTTGGTTTATCAATTTCAAGAATAAGGAAACAGTGGTCGGATTTTGCGACATATTCCGTATTTATTCGATGATTGGGGTAGAGATCTTTCCAAGCATAGTTAGCTACAAAACGATCAAGTCGTTCATGAATTACAGGGGTTAAAGGACCAACCTTTGTCCATGTAAACCATCCCGAGGTTGGTTTACAATCGAAAAGGTTGTTTCGGATTAAACAGTTCCGAAAATTTTTGATTTGGGATCTAGCTCTACGGGGACCCCCTTGTTTTTCTGAATCGGTTAGAATCTCATTAAGATCTCCTCCAATAAGCCAAGGTTTATCTTTAGTAGAAGTGTATAAGGAATCAATTAAATCCCACGTTTTATATTTTTGGCTAGTTTCCGAAAATCCATGCATTCCAGTAAAAAACATAGTGCTGTTATTATACGTAATTTGAGTGTGAATATGACGCAGCGAGTAGGAAATTAAACTTATATTGATATCATTTGCGGCAAATAAAGAAATTCCGGAACACCCTTCCGAGGGGGGAATAGAAATAATGTCTAACATACCTAATGAAAGACATAAGCGGTTACATTCCGCATTATTCAACTTGGTTTCACATAAAAAGATAATATTAGGGTTGGTACGTTGGACATAGGATCTGAGATGTTGAACCGTCGGGGCTTGTCCAAGACCCTGACAGTTCCAGCAGAGGATCTTCATTTTGCTCGGCGGGGCTGGGAGTCAGCCGCCGCCGGAGAGTTTTTAGAGCTGCTCATCCCAGCTTTTGGAGTAGATCCTGATTGTTTGGATTTTTTCGGCGGGAGCGATACTTGAATTGGTGAGCGGCGTTTCATGCCTCGGTTAGTTTGGGTCGGTGCAGGGGCTGGTGCAGGTGCTTGAACAGGAGCAGGTGCAGGGGCTGCATCATTTGGGTAAGTTTTAAGCAACCACTGATTAAATTCATTGAATAATGGATCAGTGGGTTTAGAGGGCTTACTCGATTCAGAGTCAATTTTTTTGATTTGTTCGGCAGTAGGGCTGGGAACACCATAGTCATCATTGGTTTCCCAATCATCATCAGAACCATCTTCCGGAATTGGATAGATGGTATTCAGGGGCTGAGGCTCAAGAGGAGCTTTTTGTTTCAGGTCAACAGCAGGGGGATCATTGACAGTGTTGGGGCCATCTTCCATGGTCATGTCGACATTTTGGTTATCTTCGGTAACTTGTTCCGTAAATGAGGCTGCATCGCCATCATTTAAAGAGCCTTTAAGATGAAGAAAGAGAAGTATTAGAGATTTGCAATTACTTGTAAAGAGGATTATAAATGAGTAGAAAGGAGTACCCAGAATATTCTGGTCATTGGGGAGAACTGTAGGATTTACCGGGGCAGCAGGGTTATTCGTCAGATTTGCTGTGGAGAAATTTGAAGGAAAATTTGATAAGGGAGAGTAGATAAAAGCAAATGTAATTATAAAAATTAAAGGAGATATACCATTAGCTTGGGGAGTGTTCGGATTCAGATTTGGTTCAACATTACGGATACGCCCTCGAATTCCAACTGGGCGACGTCTGGGAGGAAGGTAACGGAGCCAATCTCCGTATTGTAGTTTGTTGGGGTCGATTGTAGAACGGATAGGACAATTCTCGAAGGTGTGACTTATGATGCCGCAGCCAGGGCATAGAATTGGGAGTCTTTCATACTGAAGGCGGCACATAATTCTGTTTTCACCGGAACCGATGAACACAAAGCGAGTAACAGGTCTTGTAATATTGAGAAATATTTCCACACGAAGGAATTCCACCGTATTCCCATCAACTTGGCGGGTATCCGTTCGGAGAACGTTGCCCACCATCGATCCCAAAGCATGTCCCACCAGATGGGATCTTTCAATGTCAGCAAAGAGAGGATCAGGAAGAGAGAAGATTCTTATCCATATACGCATTGTGTTGAAGTTGTAGTCGGATAGGGATTTTGCTGGATCATACTCGGTGACTGCAAGCCATTCATCTTTATACAGCCAAGGTCCACGGTTGAGGATTTCATAGCAGTTCTTTATTTCTTTAAACTTGATCTTGAGAAAATTGTTTTGTATCACTGAGATGGATACAACTTCATTGGGTTTCCAAATGCCTTCAAAGGCAGAGATAACAGCATAGATATCTAAAGGTTTGGACAATATGAAACAACCAATGACAAAGAGTTTTGGATCCTCCTTGATGAATTCGAAATCAGGAGTGTAGAGCAGTTTCGATTCTTCATTGGTTAGGTTAATCGAATTGAGTTGGGGAATGGAGGAGGAAGAAGCCATTGAAAAATTTCGAGGGTATGAGGAAGACAAGTAGGTAAGAAGTTGTGGAGATTTTGTGTAACTGGAGTATGAGTATATAAGGGAAACGAACATTGATATCGAGAGGTGAGAGAGAGAAATAGGAGAGATTGACAATTGTGACGGGTAGGATTTACTGATTTTAAAAGGGAAATTAATTAATGTACTTTCCTTAAATGAGCAAGAGAGCGTAAAAAAGGAAGGAATTATGGGTGTTATTATAGGAAAGTGTTTTGAATAGCTAAAGAAGTTTTGGAAAGGATTTGAAGGTAATATTAAAAGGATTTTATTGGAGAATTGACTATATAAGAGGGTTGAAAAAATAAGTAATAAAAAAATTGTTTTAATAAAAGCAAATCTTTTAAATATTGGGTATTTAAGGCTGAGAGCAAAAGATGATTGAGCTAATAAAGGGTAATTTATTATATATTTGCTGAAAATAATTTTCAATAATGGTTTTGATGTTACAAAATTAAAATCATAGTTTAATGAAAATAATTTTGGTAATAAATGTGATTGGAGTAAACAGAGTAATTGCAGAAAGTTTAAAATAACGTTGACTGTAAATAAATCTGTTTTAAAGGGGTATTTATGAGGGATTTTGGAAACATAATAACGGAAGAAAGAATAATTTAATATGTTTGAAAGGATTTGTATTTTGTAATACTTTATAAGAGGAATTAATTCTGATTTATTGGCTAATATTATATATTTGCAATAAAATTGGAAGGCAAAAGTGAAATGAAAATTAATGGAGCTTTGAATAGTATAATAAAAATTCAGAGAGCTTTGAGAAGTAGAATCCATTAAGGGGTATTTCAGAGATATTGGAAAAACCTGAAAAGGTCGGTTGTGAATGAGAATTAAAACAATTTTTTGTAAAATCAGGCTGAATAATAATAATAAGTTTGAAGAACAAAATTGATATGTAAATGAGAGTTCCCTTTTAGAAAGGGTTTGAATATTGTCCCAAAAGTGGGCTTGTGAAAGATCACCTAATAAGGTGTAGTGGGAAGGAATGTTTAACAAGCATAACAGGAGATAAAAATCGTTGGCAGAATAACATACAATTATCGAGTAATATAAACCAAGCATAGCAGTAATTATATAATCTATAAAGCAAATAAAAGCATAGAAAAAATAAAAGAAGAGCAGGGAATGAGGAAAGCAGGAAATAATAATTACAGACCAAAGGGAAGGAAGAAGCGGGAATAAGAAAATTAATACAGACCAAATGAGCAAAAAGATATAGGGGGATGAAATAATAGAATGAAATTTAAATAAAATGAAGTGAGGACTTAACCCAGTGGGGTTAGTGGAGATCCAGCCTTCCTTGGATGGCCATGATATAGCTAGTAACCATGCGGTCGTAGATGAAATATAGTGAGAAACACCATCAAAGAACCTACAAGGAAAGCAAGTACAATACGTTACAGGGAAGCATTTGAAAATACTTGTAAAACAAAAGGAAAGAGTAACCATATGTAAATCATTCAAGGCCTTAAAAAATAATAAATCTGAAATAGTAGAGTAGTCATGGCATTTAAAGAAATGATTAGTCAGCATGAGAGAGATGATGATATTAGTAAAATGAGAAGTATAGAAGGGAAAGAGTCTGAGTTGTTGCATAATTACATATTTAATATCAGAAAGTTGGCCATGGGATATAATGATGGACTTAGAGTGCAAACTCAGAAAATGGATATGATGCATGAGATTTGGATTGGTAAAGCTTAGCAAGAGGTTTCGATAGCTTATGATCGGAGTAAAAAGTATATGATCGAAGAAAAGATGATAGGGAAAGAGTGTAAGTGCAGGGGTATTAATAAAACAACAGTTATTAAAAGTGAATAACAACATATATGTAATTGATTTAATAACAGTATAAAAAACTGTTAAAATCAAATTCATCCATTGATAGACATATAAGTTAGAGTAAAACGTATTATAGATAGGAACCCATATTAGACATATATCGATTATAATGTATATTCCCAGAGTGTGGGCTTGAAAATGAATCCCTGACAGGGCTTGATGATGCTTTAGTAAAAGATAAAAAG
This sequence comes from Hibiscus tridactylites, assembly GCA_958450335.1. Taxonomy (NCBI): domain Eukaryota; kingdom Viridiplantae; phylum Streptophyta; class Magnoliopsida; order Malvales; family Malvaceae; genus Hibiscus; species Hibiscus tridactylites. The sequence continues at coordinate 29,620,331 of OY288287.1, forward strand.
TGAATATTGATATGTGCATAATAATGTAAGGCATGTCCATAGTTATGAATGTATTATGGTCCAAGACTGCAAACATACATATATAAACAGATAGCAAATCATAGAACAAAGACCAACAGATTAAGGATGAAGGATTGAATTCTACCATAAATAAAAGGCAAATATTCAGAAACTTCATCAAACAGGGAGGAAAAATAATACAAAAATAGGATGAAGAGTTTGAGATTACCAGGAGCGGGAGGAGAACATACGTCGAGATCAAACCAAATGTAGCAGTAAGAGAAGAAAATCTGGGAGATGTGTTAAAATTTATCTGCCGAAGGGAAAATAAAATTAAAAAGATTGTTAACAGAAAAGAAAAACACAGATGAAAGAAAAAATAAAAAGGAAAGGAAAACCCTAGATATCGTTGTGCGATGGACATTGATTGGAGCCGCCGCCAGACTTCGTATAGAAAAGAAACAGGTAGCAGAAAAAAGCCTAAAACGGTGTGCTTTCGAGGGAAACCCAAAAGGTTACAAAGGAGATCGGCCATATTAGACAGCCAATCGATAGAAAACCCTAAACCCAGAGAAGATGAGAGAGGGTTAAACCCATCGTCGGAGGAAAAGATAGACATAACGGACATCGATCTATCTGCATGTGAAGAGAGGTTTCTGCAAAACCAAATGTAAAATGAAGTAAAAACCCAGATCGATGGTAAAATAAATAAAGCGAGAGATAGAAGAGAGAGTGAGGGAAAATCCCAAACTGGGGTGAGATTGAAGAGCCCTTCTACGATATACCAAACGAAAAAGAAGGTGGTGGGTTCTGAGACCGCCCAAAAAATAAATCTGAAAAAGGATCGGTTCTTGCCATTGCCGCGGCGATGAAGGGGTTTATCTATCGAGGGCAACAGAAAAGCAAAACCCATGAAAAAAAGGATAAAAGGAGTTAGATAATCACAACAAAGAAATAGAGTTAAAAAAACCTTAAAAAGATGAGAACACTTACCGTCCGGATCTGGGAAAATCCGGTGAGAAAAAACCTTAACAGAACTAGAGAAAAATGGAATGAAAATCCGGTAAACATGAAAAGAGAGGAAACAACCGGTTAGCAAAAGGGATAAAAAATAAAAAATGATAATAAAAACATGGGAAAAGGAGTATAGGCGTGGGATGACTCCCTTGATATTCTTCCCGATTTCCAAGGCAGAGTGGTTGGCTTGCATAAACGGCAGAAAACGAAGAGCCGTAGGGGGAAGGGGAATCGGTGGAGGAAAAAAATCCACCTGAAAAATCGGACCAAGCAAGAACCAAAAAACCCCAGGAAAAGTTGAGAGAGAATTGAGAGCCATCCCACACCCACCCGTTGGAATTTTAACTGAGTAAAAAGTACAGAAATTGAGGTTTTGCAATATAATTGTGTTCAAAAGCTCCTAATCAATTATTTGTACTCCTAATATTTGATTAAAACTTGTTTTACAGTCCTTTTTGTAGAGGTTTCCGATGAGCGGGTCGAAATGGGCCTTTCAATGGATCCGTTGGAATTTTTACTGAGTAAAAAGTACAGAAATTGAGGTTTTGCAATATAATTGTGTTGAAAATCTCCTAATAAATTACATGAACTCCTAAAATTTGATTAAAACTTTTTTCGCAGTCCTTTTTGTAGAGGTTTCGGAAGAGCGGGTCGAAATGGGCCTTTCAATGGACTCGTTGGAATTTTAACTGAGTAAAAAGTACAGAAATTGAGGTTTTTCAATATAATTGTGTTGAAAAGCTCCTAATCAATTATTTCAACTCCTAATATTTGATTAAAATTTGTTTTACAGTCCTTTTTGTAGAGGTTTCGGATGAGCGGGTCGAAATGGGCCTTTCAATGGACCCGTTGGAATTTTAACTGAGTAAAAACTACATAAATTGAGGTTTTGCAATATAATTGTGTTCAAAAGCTCCTTATCAATTATTTGAACTCCTAATATTTGAATAAAACATTTTTGAGATCCTTTTTGTAGAGGTTTTGGACGAGCAGGTCTAAATGGGCCTTTCAATGGACCCGTTGGAATTTTAACTGAGTAAAAAGTACAAAAATTGAGGTTTTGCAATATAATTGTGTTGAAAAGCTCCTAATAAATTACATAAACTCCAAAAATTTGATTAAAACTTGTTCTGCAGTCCTTTTTGTAGAGGTTTCGAACGAGCGGGTCGAAATGGGCCTTTCAAAGGACCCGTTGGAATTTTAACTGAGTAAAAAGTACAGAAATTGAGGTTTTGCAATATAATTGTGTTCAAAAGCTCCTTATCAATTATTTGAACTCCTAATATTTGAATAAAACATTTTTGCGATCCTTTTTTTAGAGGTTTTGGACGAGCAGGTCTAAAAGGGACTTTCAATGGACCCGTTGGAATTTTAACTGAGTAAAAAGTACAAAAATTGAGGTTTTGCAATATAATTGTGTTGAAAAGCTCCTAATAAATTACATGAACTCCTAAAATTTGATTAAAACTTGTTCTGCAGTCCGTTTTGTAGAGGTTTCGGACGAGCGGGTCGAAATGGGCCTTTTAATGGACCCGTTGGAATTTTAACTGAGTAAAAAGTACAGAAATTGAGGTTTTGCAATATAATTGTGTTAAAAAGCTCCTAATCAATTATTTGTACTCCTAATATTTGATTAAAATTTGTTTTACAGTCCTTTTTGTAGAGGTTTCGGATGAGCGGGTCGAAATGGGCCTTTCAATGGACCCGTTGGAATTTTAACTGAGTAAAAACTACATAAATTGAGGTTTTGCAATATAATTGTGTTCAAAAGCTCCTTATCAATTATTTGAACTCCTAATATTTGAATAAAACATTTTTGAGATCCTTTTTGTAGAGGTTTTGGACGAGCAGGTCTAAATGGGCCTTTCAATGGACCCGTTGGAATTTTAACTGAGTAAAAAGTACAAAAATTGAGGTTTTGCAATATAATTGTGTTGAAAAGATCCTAATAAATTACATGAACTCCAAAAATTTGATTAAAACTTGTTATACAGTCCTTTTTGTAGAGGTTTCTGATGAGCGGGTCGAAATGGGCCTTTCAATGGACCCGTTGGAATTTTAACTGAGTAAAAAGTACAGAAATTGAGGTTTTGCAATATAATTGTGTTGAAAAGCTCCTAATAAATTACATGAACTCCTAAATTTTGATTAAAACTTGTTTTTCACTCCTTTTTGTAGAGGTTTCTGATGAGCGGGTCGAAATGGGCCTTTCAATGGGCCCGTTGGAATTTTAACTGAGTAAAAAGTACAGAAATTGAGGTTTTGCAATATAATTGTGTTCAAAAGCTCCTAATCAATTATTTGTACTCCTAATATTTGATTAAAACTTGTTTAGCACTCCTTTTTGTAGAGGTTTCGGACGAGCGGGTCGAAATGGGCCTTTCAATGGGCCCGTTGGAATTTTAACTGAGTAAAAAGTACAGAAATTGAGGTTTTGCAATATAATTGTGTTCAAAAGCTCCTAATCAATTATTTGAACTCCTAATATTTGATTAAAAGTTGTTATACAGTCCTTTTTGTAGAGGTTTCGGACGAGCGGGTCGAAATGGGCCTTTCAATGGACCCGTTGGAATATTAACTGAGTAAAAAGTACAGAAATTGAGGTTTTGCAATATAATTGTGTTCGAAAGCTCCTTATCAATTATTTGAACTACTAATATTTGAATAAAACATTTTTGAGATCCTTTTTTAGAGGTTTTGGAGGAGCAGGTTTAAAAGGGCCTTTCAATGGACCCGTTGGAATTTTAACTGAGTAAAAAGTACAAAAATTGAGGTTTTGCAATATAATTGTGTTGAAAAGCTCCTAATAAATTACATGAACTCCTAAAATTTGATTAAAACTTGTTCTGCAGTCCTTTTTGTAGAGGTTTCGGACGAACGGGTCAAAATGGGCCTTTCAATGGACCCGTTGGAATTTTAACTGAGTAAAAAGTACAGAAATTGAGGTTTTGCAATATAATTGTGTTCAAAAGCTCCTAATCAATTATTTTTACTCCTAATATTTGATTAAAACTTGTTTTACAGACCTTTTTGTAGATGTTTCCGATGAGCGGATCGAAATGGGCCTTTCAATGGACCCGTTGGAATTTTAACTGAGTAAAAAGTACAGAAATTGAGGTTTTGCAATATAATTGTGTTGAAAAGCTCCTAATAAATTACATGAACTCCTAAAATATGATTAAAACTTGTTTAGCACTCCTTTTTGTAGAGGTTTCGGACGAGCGGGTCGAAATGGGCCTTTCAATGGGCCCGTTGGAATTTTAACTGAGTAAAAAGTACAGAAATTGAGGTTTTGCAATATAATTGTGTTCAAAAGCTCCTAATCAATTATTTGTACTCCTAATATTTGATTAAAACTTGTTATACAGTCCTTTTTGTAGAGGTTTCGGACGAGCGGGTCGAAATGGGGCTTTCAATGGACCCGTTGGAATTTTAACTGAGTAAAAAGTACAGAAATTGAGGTTTTGCAATATAATTGTGTTCGAAAGCTCCTTATCAATTATTTGAACTACTAATATTTGAATAAAACATTTTTGCGATCCTTTTTTAGAGGTTTTGGACGAGCAGGTTTAAAAGGGCCTTTCAATGGACCCGTTGGAATTTTAACTGAGTAAAAAGTACAGAAATTGAGGTTTTGCAATATAATTGTGTTGAAAAGCTCCTAATAAATTACATGAACTCCTAAAATTTGATTAAAACTTGTTTAGCACTCCTTTTTGTAGAGGTTTCGGACGAGCGGGTCCAAATGGGCCTTTCAATGGGCCCGTTGGAATTTTAACTGAGTAAAAAGTACAGAAATTGAGGTTTTGCAATATAATTGTGTTCAAAAGCTCCTAATCAATTATTTGTACTCCTAATATTTGATTAAAACTTGTTATACAGTCCTTTTTGTAGAGGTTTCGGACGAGCGGGTCGAAATGGGCCTTTCAATGGACCCGTTGGAATTTTAACTGAGTAAAAAGTACAGAAATTGAGGTTTTGCAATATAATTGTGTTGAAAAGCTCCTAATAAATTACATGAACTCCTAAAATTTGATTAAAACTTGTTTAGCACTCCTTTTTATAGAGGTTTCGGACGAGCGGGTCGAAATGGGCCTTTCAATGGGCCCGTTGGAATTTTAACTGAGTAAAAAGTACAGAAATTAAGGTTTTGCAATATAATTGTGTTCAAAAGCTCCTATTCAATTATTTGTACTCCTAATATTTGATTAAAACTTGTTTTACAGTCCTTTTTGTAGAGGTTTCGGATTAGCGGGTCGAAATGGGCCTTTCAATGGACCCGTTGGAATTTTAACTGAGTAAAAACTACAGAAATTGAGGTTTTGCAATATAATTGTGTTCAAAAGCTCCTTATCAAATATTTGAACTCCTAATATTTGAATAAAACATTTTTGTGATCCTTTTTGTAGAGGTTTTGGACGAGCGGGTCTAAATGGGCCTTTCAATGGACCCGTTGGAATTTTAACTGAGTAAAAAGTACAAAAATTGAGGTTTTGCAATATAATTGTGTTGAAAAGCTCCTAATAAATTACATGAACTCCTAAAATTTGATTAAAACTTGTTCTGCAGTCCTTTTTGTAGAGGTTTCGGACGAACGGGTCGAAATGGGCCTTTCAATGGACCCGTTGGAATTTTAACTGAGTAAAAAGAACAGAAATTGAGGTTTTGCAATATAATTGTGTTCAAAAGCTCCTAATCAATTATTTTTACTCCTAATATTTGATTAAAACTTGTTTTACAGTCCTTTTTGTAGAGGTTTCCGATGAGCGGATCGAAATGGGCCTTTCAATGGACCCGTTGGAATTTTAACTGAGTAAAAAGTACAGAAATTGAGGTTTTGCAATATAATTGTGTTCAAAAGCTCCTAATCAATTATTTGAACTACTAATATTTGAATAAAACATTTTTGCGATCCTTTTTTAGAGGTTTTGGACGAGCAGGTTTAAAAGGGCCTTTCAATGGACCCGTTGGAATTTTAACTGAATAAAAAGTACAAAAATTGAGGTTTTCCAATATAATTGTGTTGAAAAGCTCTTAATAAATTACATGAACTCCTAAAATTTGATTAAAACTTGTTCTACAGTCCGTTTGGTAGGGGTTTCGGACGAGCGGGTCGAAATGGGCCTTTCAATGGACCCGTTGGAATTTTAACTGAGTAAAAAGTACAGAAATTGAGGTTTTGCAATATAATTGTGTTCAAAAGCTCCTAATCAATTATTTGTACTCCTAATATTTGATTAAAACTTGTTTTACAGTCCTTTTTGTAGAGGTTTCTGATGAGCGGGTCGAAATGGGCCTTTCAATGGACCCGTTGGAATTTTAACTGAGTAAAAACTACATAAATTGAGGTTTTGCAATATAATTGTGTTGAAAAGCTCCTAATAAATTACATGAACTCCTAAAATTTGATTAAAACTTGTTTAGCACTCCTTTTTGTAGAGGTTTCGGACGAGCGGGTCGAAATGGGCCTTTCAATGGACCCGTTGGAATTTTAACTGAGTAAAAAGTACAGAAATTGAGGTTTTTTAATATAATTGTGTTGAAAAGCTCCTAATCAATTATTTGAACTCCTAATATTTGATTAAAACTTGTTTTACAGTCCTTTTTGTAGATGTTTCCGATGAGCGGATCGAAATGGGCCTTTCAATGGACCCGTTGGAATTATAACTGAGTAAAAAGTACAGAAATTGAGGTTTTGCAATATAATTGTGTTCAAAAGCTCCTTATCAATTATTTGAACTCCTAATATTTGAATAAAACATTTTTGCGATTCTTTTTGTAGAGGTTTTGGACGAGCGAGTCTAAATGGGCCTTTCAATGGACCCGTTGGAATTTTAACTGAGTAAAAAGTACAAAAATTGAGGTTTTACAATATAATTGTGTTGAAAAGCTCCTAATAAATTACATGAACTCCTAAAATTTGAGTAAAACTTGTTCTGCAGTCCTTTTTGTAGAGGTTTCGGACGAACGGGTCGAAATGGGCCTTTCAATGGACCCGTTGGAATTTTAACTGAGTAAAAAGTACAGAAATTGAGGTTTTGCAATATAATTGTGTTGAGTGGCTCCTAATCAATTACATGAACCCCTAAAATTTGATTAAAACTTGTTTTGCAGTCCTTTTTGTAGAGGTTTCGGACGAGCGGGTCAAAATGGGCCTTTCAATGGACCCGTTGGAATTTTAAATGAGTAAAAAGTACAGAAATTGAGGTTTTTCAATATAATTGTGTTGAAAAGCTCCTAATCAATTATTTGAACTCCTAATATTTGATTAAAACTTGTTTTACAGTCCTTTTTGTTGAGGTTTCGGATGAGCGGGTCGAAATGGGCCTTTCAATGGACCCGTTGGAATTTTAACTGAGTAAAAACTACAGAAATTGAGGTTTTGCAATATAATTGTGTTCAAAAGCTCCTTATCAATTATTTGAACTCCTAATATTTGATTAAAACTTGTTTTACAGTCCTTTTTGTAGAGGTTTCCGATGAGCGGGTCGAAATGGGCCTTTCAATGGACCCGTTGGAATTTTAACTGAGTAAAAAGTACAGAAATTGAGGTTTTGCAATATAATTGTGTTCAAAAGCTCCTTATCAATTAGAACTCCTAATATTTGAATAAAACATTTTTGCGATCCTTTTTTTAGAGGTTTTGGACGAGCAGGTCTAAAAGGGCCTTTCAATGGACCCGTTGGAATTTTAACTGAGTAAAAAGTACAAAAATTGAGGTTTTGCAATATAATTGTGTTGAAAAGCTCCTAATAAATTACATGAACTCCTAAAATTTGATTAAAACTTGTTCTGCAGTCCGTTTTGTAGAGGTTTCGGACGAGCGGGTCGAAATGGGCCTTTCAATGGACCCGTTGGAATTTTAACTGAGTAAAAAGTACAGAAATTGAGGTTTTGCAATATAATTGTGTTCAAAAGCTCCTAATCAATTATTTGTACTCCTAATATTTGATTAAAACTTGTTTTACAGTCCTTTTTGTAGAGGTTTCGGATGAGCGGGTCGAAATGGGCCTTTCAATGGACCCGTTGGAATTTTAACTGAGTAAAAAGTACAGAAATTTAGGTTTTGCAATATAATTGTGTTCAAAAGCTCCTTATCAATTATTTGAACTCCTAATATTTGAATAAAACATTTTTGCGATCATTTTTGTAGAGGTTTTGGACGAGCAGGTCTAAATGGGCCTTTCAATGGACCCGTTGGAATTTTAACTGAGTAAAAAGTACAAAAATTGAGGTTTTGCAATATAATTGTGTTGAGTGGCTCCTAATCAATTACATGAACCCCTAAAATTTGATTAAAACTTGTTTTGCAGTTCTTTTTGTAGAGGTTTCAGATGAGCGGGTCGAAATGGGCCTTTCAATGGACCCGTTGGAATTTTAACTGAGTAAAAAGTACAGAAATTGAGGTTTTGCAATATAATTGTGTTGAAAAGCTCCTAATCAATTATTTGTACTCCTAATATTTGATTAAAACTTGTTTTACAGTCCTTTTTGTAGAGGTTTCGGATGAGCGGGTCGAAATGGGCCTTTCAATGGACCCGTTAGAATTTTAACTGAGTAAAAAGTACAGAAAATGAGGTTTTGCAATATAATTGTGTTGAAAATCTCCTAATAAATTACATGAACTCCTAAAATTTGATTAAAACTTGTTCTGCAGTCCGTTTTGTAGAGGTTTCGGACGAGCGGGTCGAAATGGGCCTTTCAACGGACCCGTTGGAATTTTAACTGAGTAAAAAGTACAGAAATTGAGGTTTTGCAATATAATTGTGTTCAAAAGCTCCTAATCAATTATTTGTACTCCTAATATTTGATTAAAACTTGTTTTACAGTCCTTTTTGTAGAGGTTTCCGATGAGCGGGTCGAAATGGGCCTTTCAATGGACCCGTTGGAATTTTAATTGAGTAAAAAGTACAGAAATTGAGGTTTTGCAATATAATTGTGTTGAAAAGCTCCTAATCAATTATTTGAACTCCTAATATTTGATTAAAACTTGTTTTTACAGTCCTTTTTGTAGAGGTTTCAGATGAGCGGGTCGAAATGGGCCTTTCAATGGACCCGTTGGAATTTTAACTGAGTAAAAAGTACAGAAATTGAGGTTTTGCAATATAATTGTGTTCAAAAGCTCCTAATCAATTATTTGAACTCCTAGTATTTGAATAAAACATTTTTGCGGTCCTTTTTGTAGAGGTTTCGGACGAGCAGGTCTAAATGGGCCTTTCAATGGACCCGTTGGAATTTTAACTGAGTAAAAAGTACAGAAATTGAGGTTTTGCAATATAATTGTGTTGAGTGGCTCCTAATCAATTACATGAACCCCTAAAATTTGATTAAAACTTGTATTGCAGTCCTTTTTGTAGATGTTTCGGACGAGCGGGTCGAAATGGGCCTTTCAATGGACCCGTTGGAATTTTAAATGAGTAAAAATTACAGAAATTGAGGTTTTGCAATATAATTGTGTTGAAAAGCTCCTAATCAATTATTTGAACTCCTAATATTTGAATAAAACATTTTTGCGGTCCTTTTTGTAGAGGTTTCGGACGAGCGGGTCGAAATGAGACTTTCAATGGACCCGTTGGAATTTTATCTAAATAAAAAATACATAAATTGAGGTTTTGCAATATAATTGTATTGAAAAGCTCCTAATCAATTATTTGAACTCCTAATATTTGAATAAAACATTTTTGCGGTCCTTTTTGTAGAGGTTTCGGACGAGCAGGTGGAAATGGGCCTTTCAATGGACCCGTTGGAATTTTAACTGAGTAAAAAGTACAAAAATTGATGTTTTCTAATATAATTGTGTTGAAAAGCTCCTAATCAATTACATGAACTCCTAAAATTTGATTAAAACTTGTTTTGCGGTCCTTTTTGTAGAGGTTTCGGACGAGCGGGTCGAAATGCGCCTTTCAATGGACCCGTTGGAATTTTAACTGAGTAAAAAGTACAGAAATTGAGGTTTTGCAATATAATTGTGTTGAAAAGCTCCTAATCAATTATTTGAACTCCTAATATTTGAATAAAACATTTTTGCAGTCCTTTTTGTAGAGGTTCGGACGAGCAGGTCTAAATGGGCCTTTCAATGGACCCGTTGGAATTTTAACTGAGTAAAAAGTACAGAAATTGAGGTTTTGCAATATAATTGTGTTGAGTGGCTCCTAATCAATTACATGAATCCCTAAAATTTGATTAAAACTTGTTTTGCAGTCCTTTTTGTAGAGGTTTCGGACGAGCGGGTCAAAATGGGCCTTTCAATGGACCCGTTGGAATTTTAAATGAGTAAAAAGTACAGAAATTGAGGTTTTGCAATATAATTGTGTTGAAAAGCTCCTAATCAATTATTTGAACTCATAATATTTGAATAAAACATTTTTCGGTCCTTTTTGTAGAGGTTTCAGACGAGCGGGTCGAAATGGGCCTTTCAATGGACCCGTTGGAATTTTAACTGAATAAAAAGTACATAAATTGAGGTTTTGCAATATAATTGTGTTGAAAAGCTCCTAATCAATTATTTGAACTCCTAATATTTGAATAAAACATTTTTGCGGTCCTTTTTGTAGAGGTTTCGGACGAGCAGGTGGAAATGGGCCTTTCAATGGACCCGTTGGAATTTTAACTGAGTAAAAAGTACAAAAATTGATGTTTTCTAATATAATTGTGTTGAAAAGCTCCTAATCAATTACATGAACTCCTAAAATTTGATTAAAACTTGTTTTGCGGTCCTTTTTGTAGAGGTTTCGGACGAGCGGGTCGAAATGCGCCTTTCAATGGACCCGTTGGAATTTTAACTAAGTAAAAAGTACAGAAATTGAGGTTTTGCAATATAATTGTGTTGAAAAGCTCCTAATCAATTATTTGAACTCCTAATATTTGAATAAAACATTTTTGCAGTCCTTTTTGTAGAGGTTTCGGACGAGCAGGTCTAAATGGGCCTTTCAATGGACCCGTTGGAATTTTAACTGAGTAAAAAGTACAGAAATTGAGGTTTTGCAATATAATTGTGTTGAGTGGCTCCTAATCAATTACATGAATCCCTAAAATTTGATTAAAACTTGTTTTGCAGTCCTTTTTGTAGAGGTTTCGGACGAGCGGGTCAAAATGGGCCTTTCAATGGACCCGTTGGAATTTTAAATGAGTAAAAAGTACAGAAATTGAGGTTTTGCAATATAATTGTGTTGAAAAGCTCCTAATCAATTATTTGAACTCATAATATTTGAATAAAACATTTTTCGGTCCTTTTTGTAGAGGTTTCGGACGAGCGGGTCGAAATGGGCCTTTCAATGAACCCGTTGGAATTTTAACTGAATAAAAAGTACATAAATTGAGGTTTTGCAATATAATTGTGTTGAAAAGCTCCTAATCAATTATTTGAACTCCTAATATTTGAATATAACATTTTTGCGGTCCTTTTTGTAGAGGTTTCAGACGAGCAGGTCTAAATGGGTCTTTCAATGGACCCGTTGGAATTTTAACTGAGTAAAAAGTACAGAAACTGTTGTTTTGCAATATAATTGTGTTGATAAGCTCCTAATAAATTATTTGAACTCCTAATATTTGAATAAAACATTTTTGCGGTCCTTTTTGTAGAGGTTTCGGACGAGCAGGTCGAAATTGGCCTTTCAATGGACCCGTTGGAATTTTAACTGAGTAAAAAGTACAGAAATTAAGGTTTTCTAATATAATTGTGTTGAAAAGCTCCTAATCAATTACATGAACTCCTAAAATTTGATTAAAACTTGTTTTGCGGTCCTTTTGTAGAGGTTTCGGACGAGCGGGTCGAAATGGGCCTTTCAATGGACCCGTTGGAATTTTAACTGAGTAAAAAGTACAGAAATTGAGGTTTTGCAATACAATTGTGTTGAAAAGCTCCTAATCAATTATTCGAACTCCTAATATTTGAATAAAACATTTTTGCGGTCCTTTTTGTAGAGGTTTCGGAGGAGCAGGTCCAAATGGGCCTTTCAATGTACCCGTTGGAATTTTAACTGAGTAAAAAGTACAAAAATTGAGGTTTCGCAATATAATTGTGTTGAAAAGCTCCCAATCAATTACATGAACTCCTAAAATTTAATTAAAACTTGTTTTGCGGTCCTTTTTTTAGAGGTTCCGGACGAGCGGGTCGAAATGGGCCTTTCAATGGACCCATTGGAATTTTAACTGTGTAAAAAGTACAGAAATTGAGGTTTTGCAATATAATAGTGTTCAAAAGCTCCTAATCAATTATTTGAACTCCTAATATTTGCATAAAACATTTTTGCGATCCTTTTTGTAGAGGTTTTGGACGAGCAGGTCTAAATGGGCCTTTCAATGGACCCGTTGGAATTTTAACTGAGTAAAAAGTACAAAAATTGAGGTTTTGCAATACAATTATATTGAAAAGCTCCTAATAAATTACATGAACTCCTAAAATTTGATTAAAACCTGTTTTGCACTCCTTTTTGTAGAGGTTTCGGACGAGCGGGTCGAAATGGGCCTTTCAATGGACCCGTTGGAATTTTAACTGAGTAAAAAGTACAGAAATTGATGTTTTGCAATATAATTGTGGTTAAAAGCTCCTAATCAATTATTTGAACTCCTAATATTTGATTAAAACTTGTTTTACAGTCCTTTTTGTAGAGGTTTCGGATGAGCGGGTCGAAATGGGCCTTTCAATGGACCTGTTGGAATTTTACCTGAGTAAAAAGTACAGAAATTAAGGTTTTGCAATATAATTGTGTTGAAAAGCTCCTAATCAATTATTTGAACTCCTAATATTTGAATAAAACATTTTTGCGGTCCTTTTTGTAGAGGTTTCGGACGAGAAGGTCTAAATGGGCCTTTCAATGGACCCGTTGGAATTTTAACTGAGTAAAAAGTACATAAACTTAGGTTTTTCAATATAACTGAGTAAAAAGTATAGAAACTGAGGTTTTTCAATATTTGAACACCCTAATTTTCGGCTTAGAAGTTTTGGGTTTGGACCGGGTTGATCAGAGTGCGGTTCGAATATAAAAGGTGGTTTTTAGGAAAACCTAGTTCGGGTTGCAATAAAAATATGGAAAAATGTCTTAAAATCCTCTTTTATTATATATAAGAGAATGGTGAAATCAATTTTACAAAATGAGGTTTGGAAGTGTGACATTTTGGGTTAGTGACCAAAATGTAATTTTTGGAAACTGGGTGACTATTTTAAAAAGGATTGAAACTTTGAATCTTTAAGGAGCTATTTACCCAAAAGAGTTTCTCCAGATTTTTCTTAATAATAATCAATTAATTAATGGTTTTAAATTAAAGGTAAAAGGGAGGGAAAGATATTTTGTCATTTTTAACTAACTTTTCCCAAATTTCCATTTTCCTTTTCTCTCAACTTTTCTCTCAACCCAAACACATTTCTCCAGAAAAATTCCCTCTGATTTTGACAACTAAAGATGAGATTTCAATCCTCATTTGATCTCTAATCAATTCTACAATAAAACCTTGGCATTAGCTTATTGAATTTTCAAGAATCTTGGTTCCAAAAAGGGAGAAACTCAAGTTTAGAGGTATGAACGTCCTTCTCCTCTAAATTCTCAGTTCTTTACTGAAATTCCCGAGTTCTCAATCCTTGATTTGAGTTTTATTAAAGGTTTTGATGTTGAGATCTTGATTTTGGCTTAAAATGCAAGATTTGGATTTAATTTTGAAGAAATTCGTAATAATTGATTGGGCTCTGCTTTGAGATGTCTTTTTGATGTAATTTGGATGTCTAAATGATGTATAATTGAGGTTTGATCAATGCAATCCCGAATAGGTTGATTTTCCTAAGTTTTTACTTGCGAAAATGGTGGTTTTGGGGGTGATCTTGGTGTTTTGTTAATGCTGGAGGTATATGGACGTGTTTGGGATCATTTTGGATGTTAATTAATGTTTAAAAATGGTTAGAAGTGATGGATCTTGGCTGGGTTAAGTTTTGGAAGAGTTTGGAGGTGATTTCGGTTGTGTTTGGTAGTCGAAATGTTGGATTTGTGTAGAGCAGCGAGTTGAGTTGTGTGGCTGGTGTTTTTAATGCATAATGATGCATTAATCCTCTGTTGTTATGTGCTTGAAACAGGGGAGAATGATCCGTAAGCAATAGAGGTGGCGTTGAAGGTTTCGGATGCTTGGAAGGCTTGTTGGCTAGCCTTGTTTTGTGTATCAGTGAGTGAAGTTGGGTTTTCGGCTTTAAAACCAAGGTTTGAAGGTTTTGGGAGCTTAGTTTAAGTTTAAACAACTTATCTAAGCTCAAGAGTAAGTAAATGGAATTTCTCTCTTGGTTTGTGTTATGAATTGGTTTTTAAAGCACTTGTGATTGTTGGATGCAATGCATGTGATTTGCATGTTTTAAATTCTGTTTTGAAGGTATATTTTAGCATGGTTTAATGCTGGTTTTGAAAGCCATGTGTGAAGGATGCTCAAGGTAAGAGATCCTTGGTTTTGTACTTTGGAATTGTGGAATTGATGCATAGTGTTGCATGTTGTTTAATGGCTTTGTTTAATGCTTCAAAAACAGTGGATTGATGATGGTAATTGGTGGTTTTGGCATTTTGGTTATGCTTGTAAAACAATGGATTAATGTGGTAAGATGGTTATATTGGCAAGTGATGTAAGTGGTTCTTGGTTACTTTAATCGGATATAGTTAGCCGGCTATAGGATTGGGTGCACCGTGAATAAAGTCGCCTTGGATGTGGAGTGGTTGTGATTGAACCGGTAACTCCATCCAAGTACACTAACGAGATGGTTAAGAACACCATGGTGGTTAAAATTCCATGGGTGGGTCTTGTGTTAAGGTCATAATGGTGGTTAAAATTCCATTTGAGGACCTTGTGTAAGCAAAGGTCATAATGGTGGTTAAAATTCCATTTGAGGACCTTGTGCTTGTTAAGATCACAATGGTGGTGTAAAGTCCATGTGTGGATCTTGTGTAGTGTGTCCCGGATCTCGTTAGTGATGTTATACAACTATCAATGGGTGATGTTAAGGTCATATGGTGGTTAAAATTCCATATGAAGACCTTGTGAATGTTAAGGTCATATGGTGGTTAAAATTCCATATGAGGACCTTGTGTATGGTAAGGTCAAAATGGTGGTTAAAATTCCATTTGGGGACCTTGAGATTGGTAGTGTGTATGAAGCGTAGGGACAACGCTTGTGATCCGCGTATCCGATTGGATGTTGAGTTGAAAAGTGGATATGGTTTATCACTTGGAAGCCAATATAATGTTCTTGAGTGTAATGAAACATGAGATGCTTGAAATGATGCATGGTTGCATGAGAAGTGTGTAATGTACCAAGAATGCATGTATTACTTGTTAGCTTGAACAAGTGTTTATTTTCTATTGAGAATGGTGCATGTGTGCATGAAATCTCTTAAGTGCATTGAAGTCTTGCGAAGACTTGTTTTTAAAGGCATGTAATGCAAATATTGATTTTGTGGTTCATATGTTGCATTTGTTTAATGCATGAGATAGATTGAATGAGTAAGTGGTTATTAAAGGTTTCTTGCTTTGAAATGATTTTCCATGTATGAGAAGTATGATGTGAAGTGGAAGTGTTTTCCAAGGATCTTGTATTTAACTTTGCATATGATGTTCATGCATGGAATGGTTAAATTGATGGTTTTGCAAGGTTGTGCTTTGAAGTGAATTACTTAGCTTTTCTAAGCTAAGGGTTGGTTTTCATGTTTGAGCAATGCATGATTTAAAGCATGTTGTTAAAAAGGGTTTTCAAACATTGCTTTGGTTTATCGAATTGTGTTGCTTTTAAAAGAGGTTTTATGACTCGCTGCATTGATGGTGTTTTGGTTTTGAGCATTCCTCACTAAGCATTATGTGCTTACGCTCCTTTTTGTCCATCAATGCAAATATTTGAAGTTGGGACATCGAGAAGCAAGAGATTCAAGAAGAGCTCCACTTGAGATGTATGTCTCGGTTAATAGCTATAGATAATAAAGGCAATGGGGGGAGAATCTCTTATGTTGATGTTTAATGAGATTGTGTATGTTGGACAAGTTTGGTTTATGATTTTGAACTATGTGGTTTAACGCTTGCAACGTTTGAGTATTCTTATTCTTAAGTCGTTATGCTATGCTTCTTGTTTAAAAAGCATGTTTGAGTGTTGAATGTGTTGAATGAGTTGGTGCACCTAGGGGTGGTTTTGTATCTAGATTTTGATGCAAATTGGTAGGTATGATGCTTGGCATGTTGTTGATTTAATGTGGGGTGGTTTGGAGCATGTTTGATGGGGTTTAAAGGTGCTTAAAAAGGCCTATCTGCTGTTTCTGGGCAGGGTGTTTCGAAACACCCTTGCCTGTTTCGAAACAGGCCCTTGAATTGGCCAGGGTGTTCCTGAACGGCCTAGACCCGTTTCTGAACACTTTGGCTACTGCCAAGGGGTGTTCCTGAACGGCCTAGACCCGTTTCGGAACACTTGACCGTTGGGCATAAAATTTGAATGGTTTTGAGGTTTGCAAGCTTTACGTTTTAGTCCTGATTCTTGTATGTGCAATTGCTTGAGTTTGAGATGTCCGTTTGAGATGAAATTTGGCAGAGAGGCATGAAACATGACTAATTTCATAATGGTAACTTAAAAATTGGTAAAGTTCTCTTAATTTTCAGAATTTACAAATTGGTCCCTAAATTCGTATTTTGTGCAATTGGGTCCCTTATTGTTTTCCGATTGCTATGATTTTTGAGTAAGCTTATCTCAAGAGTATGCCTAGGTTAAATGTGCATCTAGAAAAGTTTAAAAAGAAAAAAAGGTCGTTAATCAAGGTTGACTTTCGGGTTGACTTTGGTTTTCCCTGTGTAATCTTCGTAGTTCGGGTCAACCGTCTAGGCCGGGCTACGGGGGTTACATAGAGGTTATAGACCTAAGGGCATGGGTAGCCAACGTATGAGCTACAATATTAGCCTCACGGCATACAAACTGAACATGTGCAGAAGAAAAGGACTCCAAAGCAGCATGGGCTTGCAGAATCGTTGGTCCCATTGGAGATAGATCTGGGCCCAGGGAGTTGATTCTATTCGCAAGAGAAGCACAGTCCGTCTCGAAAATCAAATGGCTCCATCCTTGGGATTGAGCGAAAGTAATGACCGCAAGAAGACTTCTCCCTTCAGACGTAATAGCATCCGAGCAACTGCCGAGGGGAAAAGCCAGACCGCCAACAACCGTCCCCGTATCATCACGGGCTACAACGCCAACCGCCGCTGCACGTGTGGAGGGATCAAAAGCCCCATCCACATTTACTTTAACATTACCTGGAGGGGGAGGACCCCATCGAGATGGAGGAGCCGAAGACAGAGGGATGGAAGAAGAAGACAAAGAAATAGCATCAGAGTAATCACGATGAAGACTAATGGAGTTGACCACGATTAGCCATGGGGGTTGAAGATGTCGATTATGGATCCAGTCGTTACGCATGTTCCAAATGTTCCAAAGGGTAGTTAAGAAAAGCCCAAAAAGTTCAGGAGAAAGGAGTGCAACACCTTCCTCAAGCCATTGGAGGCCAGTGGGAGCAGTGCTATTAATAAGAGAAATGGGAAGACCAATCAAGCGAAGGGCCTCCGAAGCACCAGGGCAATCACGGAGAGCATGGAGAATTGTCTCCGAATGAGAATGACATACAGGGCAGGGCCCTGAATCTGGAGCAAAAGCCTGAAGGCGAACCCCAACAGGTAGGGCCTCTAAACCCAGACGCCAGCCAAAAGTTTTAACTTTAGGCAAAACCTAGAGTTTGGAAAGAAATTTCCAAATCCGAGGTGGCCGTAGACGTGGCTCAGGGGGCGTTGTAGAAAGAGATAGCCAGATCTGACAGAGTAGATACCAGAATCGTTGGGCCTCCAAATGATGGAATCCTAAATATCATTGATGATGGGGACGGATAGAATGGAGTCGGCATCATCCGGTGTAAAGTACGCACGGACTTTAACAGGGTCCCAAGATGCTTGGTTACGTAACATAAAGTCGCGACAACGAGTATGGACTTCATCCGATAACTCATAGTCCCCGTAAAGATGAAGAGTCGAGGAGCCTCCCCAATTATCATGGTGAACGCGTATGTTACTGTTAATGCCAGGATGATAGAGGAAACCTCCAAAAAGGTGTTGTATAGCGTTATAAAGAACCTGCCATGCAAAAGAAGCTCGGGAAGGCCGAGAGGCATTAAGAATATTGTTAGACGGGAAGTATTTGGATTTATAGATTTGTCCCAGAAGGGAGTCTGGTTCACAAATAAGTCGCCATAATTGTTTACCAAGAAGGGCAATGTTAAAATTGTTTAGGTCCCTAAAACCCAAACCTCCAACTGATTTAGGCAAACACACCTGTTCCCAAGGGAGCATATGCCAACCCTTCTTATTAGTTTTACTAGACCACCAATAGAGTCGGATGGCAGATGTCATATCATCGATAATATTTTGGGGCAATAAATAACATGACATAACATATTGAGGTAGAGAATGTAGGACAGCTTTTATAAATATTTCCCTACCACTGAAGGAAAGAAGCTGTTTATCCCAATTGGATAATCTATCATGAACTTTATCGCGTATAAACCCAAGAGCAAGGGTCTTGTTTTTACCAATAAGGAGAGGCACCCCCAGATAGACATCAGGGTTGGAAACCTCACGAACTTGGAGGTAAGAATTAATGTCATGGCGAGTCGAAGCAGAAGTACGTGGATTGTAAAATATAGTAGACTTATCAAAATTAACTGCTTGCCCAGAGGCTGAAGCATAAGTTTGGAGGGCAAATTTAAGATGTGCCGCCTCTTCGGACTTTGAATTGATGAAAACTATACAATCATCAGCAAAAAGTAGATGGTTAACTTTGGGGCCATGCTTACTAGCCCCGATACCAGGGAGCAGGCCATTATGTTTAGCGTCGGACAAAAAGGCTGAAAGCCCTTGAGTGCAAAAAAGGAAGAGAAAAGGAGATAAAGGATCCCCTTGGCGAAGACCCCGTTGAGGACGGAACAGAGGAGAAAAAGAATTGTTGACCTTAACCGTAAAGGAAACTGAGGAAATACATCTCATAATAATGGAAACCCATGATGAGGCGAAACCCATCCAGTTCATGACATTTTCGAGGAAGGACCATTCAACCCTATCAAAAGCCTTTTCCATATCTAGCTTTAGGGCAGCACCTTGAGTAGATTTAGAAGTACCAGTATTAATGGAGTGAATAATTTCATGGGCAATAAGAATGTTATCCGTAATGTTACGTCCCTAAACAAAAGCAGCTTGATTGGAGCTGATACAAAATGGAATGGTATGTTTCATACGATTAACAAAAACTTTAGCAACAATTTTGTAGATAACGGTGCAAAGACTAATGGGCCTTAGATGCCTCATGGTTGTAGGGTCCTTAATTTTGGGTATGAGGACCAGAATTGTTTGGTTTACTGAAGCCATATCAGCTGATCCGTTTAGGAGATTAAGACAGAGTGAGATAATATCTGATCCAATAGTATCCCAATATTGACGGAAGAAACCACTAGGCAATCCATCAATACCAGGGGCTTTCCTAGGGTCAATATCGCGGAAAGCGGTGATAATTTCTTCTGATGTGAATTCCTTAGTAAGGGACTCATTCATGGCAGTCGTGATTGAGGGAGTGATTTTTGAAAGAATTTGATCGGACAAGGAAGGATTTTAGGATGTAGAAAGATTGTGGAAATATGTTGATGCAATTGTCATAAGATCGGTGTCGTCAGTACACCAGTTGTTATTGGAATCAAAAAGACCAATGATGGTGTTCTTCTTCTTTCTACTAGAAGCTCGGGCATGAAAGAAACGAGTATTTTTATCTCCCTGAGATAGCCAAAGATTACGAGAGCGTTGTGCCCAGTATACTTCTTGCTCCTCAAGTAATTTGTGAAGCTCAGTTTTGGCAGAGATGTATCTTTTTCAGCCAAAACGGAAAGAGGCCGTTGTAAAAGTGTGTTGATTTTTTTAGTGAGAAAATTGATACGACCAGTGGATTTAATCCTTTGTTGGGATTGCCAGTCTCCTAGGCAGGAGCCAATGGCTTTAATTTTATCTAATGTATTACCCTTGGTAGATGACCAAGTTTTTTTAACAACAGAGATGGCTTCGTCATTGGTGGCCCAACAATTTTCAAATCTGAATTTGGTTGATGGAGGACGACGATTTGTTAGAGGAGGCGGCTCCGTATTCAAGAGAAGAAACAGTGATCAGATTTGGCATCAAAATCGAAAGTGATACTAAAATTGGGATAATTTGCTTTCCATGCCATATTCCCTACAAAGCGATCTAGTCTCTCAAATAAGGTAGGGGTTTTGGGCCCCGTTTTAGCCCAAGTGAACCAACCCGATGTTGGCTTACAGTCGAAAAGGTTATTACGGGATAGACAATGACGAAAATTGTTAATTTGAGATCTAGCCCGATGGCATCCTCCTTGTTTTTCGTTATCAGAAAGGATTTCATTGAAATCACCACCAATAAGCCAAGGCATACCATCATTTTTATTAAGAGAATCAATTAAATCCCAAGTTTTTGGTTTATGACATGTTTCAGAAAAACCATGAATACCAGTGAAATAAAACGAAGAGGAGTTGCAATTAATGTAAGTATGAATAAAACGATCCGAATAAGCAAGCATATAAATATTGTAATTATTCAAAGTAAATAGAGCAAGTCCAGAACATGCATCAGAAAAATCCACAGAAAAAGCTAGGTCCATACCTAGCAAAGAACCAAGACGGCTATAAGCCGTATTTTTAAGTTTAGTTTCGCATAAAAAAAGTAAATCAGGTTTATGAAGTTGAACGTATTGCTGGAGATGTTGAACTGCCTGGACCTTTCCGAGACCCTGACAGTTCCAACATAAAATGATCATTTTCCTCGGCGGGGCTGTGCATCAGCCCCGCCAGAGAGTTTTTTCCGCTGCTCATCCCAGCTTTCAAGGTAGGAGAAGGAGAGGGCCTAGACTTTTTGGGTTGGAGGACCACTTGGATGGGGGAACGTCTCTTGACACCACGGTTAGGAGGAATGGGAATAGGGGCTGGAGCAGATGCTGAATCAAAATCATCAAAAAATGAAATACCGGTTTGGAGGAAAGGCTTACTTAGTTGAGCATCTAATTTCCTCACTTGTTGAGCAGTATCATCCTCTTGGCCATCCAGATCGACTTGAATAGGGTAAATGGTATTCAGTGGTTTTGGAGAAATAACCCTAGAAGGGATTGGATCTTTTGGCGGTTGCTTGGGGTCCACATTTGTAGGAGGCAACTCTAAGGATTCCTCTCCCACCATCTCATCATTGTTATTATTTTCCTCATTAGGGAGATCTGCAAAAGAGGCAACGTCCCCTTCATTGAGTTTCCCTAGAAATTCAGAAAAGGAGGAGGAAAAAATCAGATATTGGAAGCATTGGAGAAAAGGAAAATGATAGTAATTAGTAAGATGTATACCCGAATCTTGTGCAGAGATCACAGGCTCAACGACAGATTTGCCCTTATCCATGGGGTCTGAGGAAGAGGGGAAAATAGTAAGAGAACATAATAGAGAAAAATAATAAAGTGATAATCTTAAAAGAGATGGCAAAGTACCTAATGGTTGTTGCTGGTTGGTATTGATAGGGGTCTCAACAGATTTACCCTTATCTGTTGGATCTGTATCAAAGAAAGGATTCGAGTGAAAAAAAGATGTAAAGGAGATAAATTTCCGGATCCAAAAGTTAGTAAGTGGAATACCTGTCGGAGGTTGGCGACTAGCAGAAGAGAGAGGCTCAACAGATCTGATTCGACCTCGTGGTCCCTGTTCCCGACGACGGGGAGGAAGCCAACGAAGCCAATCACCATACTGGAGTTTAGCTGGGTCAATCGATGCTTTGTTGGGATAGTGTTCAAAGATATGACCGATGAGGCCACACCCGTGGCAGAGTAGAGGGAGACGCTCGTATTGAAGTCGGCAAGAAGTTGTACGTGTACCTTTCCCAATAAGGAGGAAACGACGGGTTGGCTTAGAGATGTCCAGTAGAATTTCCACTCTTAAGAATTCGGTCATATTACCCCTTTCTTTCCGTGTATCAGTTCGTAGTACAGTACCAACCATG
Source organism: Hibiscus tridactylites (assembly GCA_958450335.1). NCBI lineage: Eukaryota > Viridiplantae > Streptophyta > Magnoliopsida > Malvales > Malvaceae > Hibiscus > Hibiscus tridactylites. Next base: position 29,642,413 of record OY288287.1, read on the forward strand.
GCACCAAGAGATTGTCCCACTAAGTGGGTCCTTTCAGGATCTTCCAAAAAAGGTTTAGGTAAAGATAGTATTAGGAACCAAATTCTCATAGGATTAAAGGAGTAATCATCCATACTTTTTCCTGGCACATATTCAGCAAGTGCCATCCATTCATCTTTGAACAGCCATGGTCCTCGTTCATAAACATCATCTCTTTCGCTAGTGGTTGCAAACTCAATTCTAAAGAAAGACTCACGAATAATGGAAATAGATTTCAGATGATTATTTTTCCAAATACCTTCAAAGGCTTGGAGAATCGCCCAATCATCGATCGGTTTCGTTGAGATGAATTTGCCTATGAGGATTGTTTTCGGATCTTCCTCGAAGAAGTCAAAGTCGGGAGTGTAGATAGCATTAGCTTCCTCATTGGTGAGGTCGAGATTGATGTAGTTAGGAAGGGAGTATGAAGAAGCCATTGGAGTGGAAAAGAAAGATTGAAAAGTAAGATCAAGCAGAAAGTGGGAAACTGGTAAAATGAAATTGAATAAAAGAAATAACTGAAAATATAGGTTTGAAAAAGAAAGAGCAATTAAAGAATTAAAGAAAGGGAAATTAATAGAAATGGAATAATAGGAGATTGATTGTCTAAAATTTAGGGGGAAATTGCAAAAAGAGATATTTATTGGATAGTTGATTAAGGAAATTAGAAGTATTGAATAAATAAAATGGATTGTAGACGAGAACTGGGGAAAGTTTCCTAAAACTGGATGTGAAGATAGAAAATTATAAATGATAGGATTTAATGTGATTATAAATGTAATGGAAAATAGAGATATGTAGTATGAAAGCAAGGTAATTAGTTTCCTAAAATTTAGACAATTAGAGCATGAAATAATATTAATAGGGGAACCAATCTTGGGAGGGTGACAGAAGAAATAAATAAAAAATATTGTGTAATAAAAGGTTGGGTAATTTCCAAAAAATGGAGATGAAATTCGAAAGTTAATAAGGAAAGAATGTTAGACAATGAGAGAAAATATAGGTAGTATGAACAAGGTAACATAATAAAGAGGAAAAAGGAATTTATGTAGAGTAAAATAAGGAAAATTCCTTAAAAAGTGAGGTGATATGTAGAAGGAAATAATGAATAAAATTAAAAGTGAGAGATTTAAGGAAAGAGAGTTACAAATAGGGAAATAAAGTGAGTTAATTAAGATAAGAGCTGGAAGGAAGCTGTGATTGTTATAGAAATGTAAATGGGGAATAACCAAATAATTGTGAGAAATAATTAAAGTAAATTGCCAAATATTCCAGGAGGGAAATAAATTCACAGAATGGATAGTTGATAAATTAATAGTTATGATAGAAGTAAGGGACATAAGGGGTATGAAAAAGAGGAGGTAAAATCTGAAACTGATTAAGGAAATGAATATTAGCAATGAAAGGAGAGATAAAAGATGGTGATTGCTGTAAACATACGTTAGTAAAGCATAATTTGTGGAGAGGAAAGAGAGAGAAGAAATAGGGTGTAAATGTATTGAACGTAGAGATTTAAATGTAATAATTAGATGGGATTTGAATAAAAGCATATAAATTTGGGAGCAGTTGTCATTTTAATTAGAGGGAAAAAAGAATGTAGATTGGTTGATAGTGAGTGGTTGTGAAACAACTTGAGTCCATAATGAATAGATATCTAAAAACGGCCTTAAATTTTTAGTTAAGGTAGTTAATATTACGCAAATTTTCCTAGGGAGAATTTGGGTAGAAAAGGTAGGTGAAGAATTAGTAATGAAATTATATAATAGTGTTATATAAATGATTATTTTCACCTGGGCGGTGATCGTATAAATTCCCCTAAAAAGGGTTCGAAAGATTGCACCATAGTAGGTGTAGTAGGTAACAGAAAAAAACAGAAGCAAATAATAGCAAGCTATATAAAAGAAAACAGAATTATAGACAACATGAAAAGCATAAGAAAAGATTAAAGTATCAAGAAGACTAACCAACAAAATTAAAAGGAAATATAAAGATGAGCAGGGATAAACTAAACTAAAAGAAAGAAGTTTAATATGCACATCCGCAACTAAAAGGAGAGAAAATGAGATAATAATAAAAGAATACTAAAAAGGGTTTAGCAGGCAAACATAGAAGGGAGCAAAGAGAATAAATAAACAAACAATATTAAAAAAGGAAAGAAACCATGTACGAGAAGAATAAAATGCAAAGGCATAAAAGCAGATAAGATGAAAAAATCGAAAAAGAGCGAAAATACAGAACATGGATAGAAATAGAAGGGAAGAAGAGAAAATAAATACATACCAGGAAAGCAGAAAAAGGGGGCAAAAAAATAGTACAAAAAAATAAAAAAGAGTAAAGGGAAGATAAAATGGATAGGGAAGCCTTGGATGCTGAAGGACTTGCAGTCAGAAGTTGGAGGATCTCGATGGATGTCGTCGGAGCATGTGTGGGAGAATACATGCGAAACAAAAGAGAAAGGGGTTAGAAGCATAAAAATATAAATATGAACCGAAAGGCTAGTAAAAACCCAAACAAGAAAATAAATTAAAATACAAAAGGGGGACCAAGAGGGGAGGATGGAAAGCGCATGATAGATAAAAGATTGTATAACCATCAGAACAACATAGATACCATTGTGCATGATATTGTAAATTATGATAGTAATAATGGTACATAAAGAATTAAACAGAGAAGATGAACGAAATACAAAAAAATAGAGATGAATGATGTAATACAACCAATAACAGCAGTAGATGTTAGAAATAATCAGGAGAAAGAAAAAAAGCGTAATTACAAAATTTGGAATGTGGTAACGAAAGGGATAATGATATTTGCGAAGAGAATGACTAAAATTAGGAGTATGCTGGGTCATCCGAAACAATTTAGACATAGTGATAGAGACCACAAAGTGGTTCGTTAAAATTTCCCTATAGAGGGATCGATAGTTCCTCAAATGGAGGATGGTTGACAAGAAACATAAAAGATAGCATAGAAAATCCATAGATGAAAATTGAGCAAAATAGCAAATGAATAGAATAAAACAATCAAAGGAAACATAAGAATTAATGAATATTCTAATAAACCAACGGCAATAGCAAGATAGATAAACAACAGAAAAAACTAAGGAGCAGTTGAGCAAGGAATACATTAAGGCATGTGAACAAGTAAATAACATAATCTGGAAAATAAAGGTCCAATAAAAAACTGAAGATTCGAGATGTATTTACCTTTACATTGAGAGAAAACCCCGACAATCTGTGGTCGGTTGATAGAGGATCTGTAGAGAACAAGAGAAATAAAATTTAACAGAAACAATAGATAATAAAAAATAAAAAAATAAGGGGAATAAGGGATTGGGCAGCGGGGCAGATCCAACTCGACATCTTTGTGAATCTGAAGATGAGCCCGTCATTGTTTGTGGTAGAGGGGGGACGATTGAGTCCACCGAGACTGGAGGACGGATGGCCCCGCCTGAAAACTGACCAGAGGCGATAACCTTAATCAGCGGTGGGGGGTGAGGGCGGATAACAGAGTATCGACAACCAAATAAAAAGAAAGGAAAAGAACCCGGCCAACGCTCAGGAGTGATGAAACCCCAGATCTGAAAGATCCATCTGAAGAACTGGAAAAAGAGAATAAAAAACCATGGATTAAAAGGAGAAACAAAAATCAATGAAAAATAAAGAAAACCATAAACAAGAAGGGGAAGGGGGTTGAAGAGGCTCCCAGTCGAAGCCATGGGATTAAACAGCGGCAACAAATGAATAGATGGCCTAGACTGCCGGAAGTAATAGATTGGTGGTACACGCCGGATCTGAGACTGGCCATCATCTCCGATGCAAAAAAATGTGATGCGTCGGGTAGGGTGATTCTCACAAAACAATGAATGGAGAAAAAAGTAAATATATTAGAAAAAGAAATAAAATAAGAAAGAAAAAGAAATAAGGGTTGGAGTGATTTACCGAATGGCACGGGGGCTGGGGCTCTCTTATTTTCTCTGAAATGAAGCACTTGGTCCTTGGTAGCAGTGGGAACGCCGGCTGGTAGGGGGAAAATGGAGGCGGACGGCGTGGTAAGGATGAAAGAAACGAAGGAAAGGGAGGGGATAAGAGAAAGGAGGTGGCTGAAAAAAGAAAGGGGAAAAAAGGTGATGAGCATGGAAAAGCAAAACCCTACTGAAACCCTTGCAAGAACCCGGAGAATTGAGAGAAAACCGAGAGACCCCATGCCCACACCCGTTGAAATTTTAACTCCCGTTGGAATTTTAACTGACCCGTTGGAATTTTAATTGAGTAAAAAGTACATAAATAGAGGTTTTGCAATATAATTGTGTTGAAAAGCTCCTAATCAATTATTTGAACTCATAATATTTGAATAAAACATTTTTGCGGTCCTTTTTGTAGAGGTTTCGGAGGAGCAGGTCTAAATGGGCCTTTCACTGGACCCGTTGGAATTTTTTTTTGAAGAAAAGGCCTCATTAAAACCCCCTACTACTGTCCTTCAAGCAAAGCTAGAGGACCCTAAAAAGAGGAAAAGAGTGCCCAAATATTATTAATCAATAAATATTTGTTACAAGATGATGGATACAATGGGGAATATCCGATTCAAATGACGTAGAAGTGGGTCGAAATGGGCCTAATATTTGAATAAAACATTTTTTCAGTCCTTTTTGTTAAGGTTTCGGACGAGCAGGTCGAAATGGGCCTTTCAATGGACCTGTTGGAATTTTAACTAAGTAAAAAGTACAAAAAATGAGGTTTTGCAATATAATTGTGTTGAAAAGCTCCTAATCAATTATTTGAACTCCTAATATTTGAATAAAACATTTTTGCGGTCCTTTTTGTAGAGGTTTCGGACGAGCGGGTCGAAATGGGCCTTTTAGTGGACCCGTTGGAATTTTAACTGAGTAAAAAGTACAGAAATTGATCTTTTGCAATATAATTGTGTTGAAAAGCTCCTAATCAATTATTTGAACTCCTAAAATTTGATTAAAACTTGTTTTGCAGTCCTTTTGTAGAGGTTTCGGACTAGCGGGTCGAAATGGGCCTTTCAATGGACCCGTTGGAATTTTAATTGAGTAAAAAGTACAGAAATTGAGGTTTTGCAATATAATTGTGTTGAAAAGCTCCTAATCAATTATTTTAACTCCTAATATTTGAATAAAACATTTTTGCGGTCCTTTTTGTAGAGGTTTCGGACGAGCGGGTCTAAATGGGCCTTTCAATGGACCCGTTAAAATTTTAATTGAGTAAAAAGTACAGAAATTGAGGTTTTGCAATATAATTGTGTTGAAAAGCTCCTAATCAATTATTTGAACTCCTAATATTTGAATAAAACATTTTTGTGGTCCTTTTTGTAGAGGTTTCGGATGAGCAGGTCTAAATGGGCCTTTCAATGGACCCCTTGGAATTTTTTTTTTGAAGAAAAGGCCTCATTAAAAACCCATACTATTGTCCTTCAAGCAAAGCTAGAGGACCCTAAAAAGGGGAAAAGAGTGCCCAAATATTATTAATCAATAAATATTTGTTACAAGATGATGGATACAATGAGGAATATCCGATTCAAATGACGTAGAAGTCATAGAATTCAAAGAAAAAGAAGCCAACATATGGGCTATAACATTTGCCTCTCGGCGTACAAAGGAAATGGAATTTAAAGTCGAAATCATGAAGAGCAGCTTGTATCTGAAGAATAATTGGTCCCATAGTTGATAGATCCTGAGCAGGATTGTTGATCCTGTTCGCAAGAGAAGCGCAATCCGTTTCGATCATGATACGCTTCCATCCATGGGAATGGGCAAAGGTGAGACCAGCAAGGATGCTTTCTCCCTCACTGGTGATAGCGTCCTGGCGGCTACCGAGAGGGAAAGCGAGACCACCCACGACTGCTCCGGCAGGGTCACGAGCAACAACGCCGACGGCTGCTGCACGAGTTGAAGGGTTAAAAGCGCCATCCACATTAATTTTGATAAAATTAGATGGAGGAGAACAGGAGGGATTAGTAATAATGGATGGAGGTGGATCCGTTGAGATTAAAGATTTACAAAATTCATCATGTAGGCTAATTGAATTAACTGCAATTAGCCATGAGGGTTGTAGATGGTGGTTGTGAACCCAATCATTACGTCTGTTCCAAATGTTCCATAACACTGTAAGAAAGAGGCCAAATTTATCAGGGGAAATTGTAGAGGTTGCTTCCTCTAACCAATGTAAAGGTGAAGGAGCTAAACTCTTATAGAGAGAGGTAGGAATACCACTAATTTGAAGTGCTTCAGCAGCCCCAGGACAATCACGAAGCGCATGAAGAATTGATTCCGAGTGATTACCACAGATAGAGCATAACCCCGAGCTAGGGGAGAAAGCTAGCATTTTAGAGCCAACGGGTAGAGCATCAGATGCCATACGCCATCCAAAAGTTTTGACTTTGGGTAAAGCTTTTATTTTAGATAAAAATTTCCATAACCGAGTAGGCGGCGAAGGTTGGGAAAAGGAGCGTTGTAAGAAAATATATCCAGAACGAACTGAGTAGATGCCTGAATCATTGGGGGACCATAAAATTGAATCCCGATGATCATTTATGATAGGGATACGAAGAATGGCATCCGCATCAATTGGATTGAAATAATTGTTCAATTTCACTATATCCTAGGCAGTTTGATTGCGGATCATGAAATCCCGACAACGGATGTGAAATTCATCTGAGATTTCATAATCCCCAGTTAGCTCAATCGGGGAAGACCCACCCCATATATCTTTGTGTATTCTGATATTACTGTTTATACCAGGGCGATGAAGAAAGCCAGGGAAAAGGCGCTGAAGGGCGTTGTATATACCTTGCCAGGCAAAGGAGCCCCTACTAGGTTTCGGTGCATCCAGGATGTTACCTGAAGGGAAATATTTGGATCGGTATATTTGTCCTAATAAGGAATCTGGTTCGCAAATTAGTTTCCAAATTTGCTTGCCCAGAAGGGCGATGTTGAAATCGTGTAGGTCTTTGAAGCCCATGCCACCAGCGGATTTGGGTAAACAAATCCGGTTCCACGGTAACATGTGCCAACCTTTTTTGTTGGATTTTCCGGTCCACCAGTATTGGCGGATTGATGTAGTCATGTCGTCAATGATATTGTGTGGTAGAAGATAGCAAGACATCACATACTGTGGGAGAGATTGTAAAACAGCTTTAATAAAAATCTCTCTACCACTAAAGGATAGAAGGTGTTTGTCCCAGCTAGAGAGTCGATCATGTACTTTATCTCGAACAAAACCTAAAGATTCAGTTTTATTTTTCCCTATGAGGAGCGGGATACCTAGGTATACTCCGGGGTTAGAAACTTCGCGTACTTGTAAAATGCTATTGATTATATTTCTTGTTGCAGAAGGTGTACGTGGGTTATAAAAAATTGTTGATTTCTCAAAGTTTATTGCTTGACCAGATGCATTAGCATATACTTGGAGAGCATTTTTCAGACGGGATGCTTCCGATTGATTGGTATTTATAAATACCATACAATCATCTGCAAAAAGAAGGTGGTTAACTTTGGGGCCATGCTTACATGCGCCTAGACCTGGAAGTATATTAGTTTGTTGAGCGGCCGCTAAGTAAGCCGAGAGACCCTGAGTGCAGAATAGGAAAAGAAAAGGGGATAGAGGATCCTCCTGACAGAGACCACGTTGAGGTTGGAATGTGGGTGAAAAGGAGTTATTAATTTTAACTGAGAAAGAGACAGTAGATATACAACGCATTATAAGATCAATCCAGCTGGATGCAAAGCCCATGCGTGTCATAACATTTGCAAGGAAAGACCATTCAACTCTATCGAAAGCTTTTTCCATGTCCAGTTTGAGAGCAGCTCCTTGCGAGGATTTAGTTGCTCCAGCATTGATGTTGTGAATAATTTCATGCGCAACAAGGATATTATCAGAGATGTTGCGTCCCTGGACAAAGGCAGCTTGATTAGGACTAATACAAAGAGGTATAGCCTGTTTCATTCTATTTACAATTGTTTTGGCAACAATTTTATAGAGAACGGTACATAGGCTAATTGGTCTGAGTTGTTTCATAGATGTTGGATCCTTAATTTTGGGAATTAGCACCAGAATGGTTTTGTTAACTAAGGTCATATCTGCCTTGCCATTTAAAAGATCCATACAAAGATTAAGGACATCTTCACCAACTGTATCCCAGTGTTGTCGAAAGAAACTACTAGGTAGACCATCGGCACCAGGAGCCTTCCTAGGGTCAATACCTTTAGGGGTCGTTTGGTTCATGGAATATAAGATTACCTTTGGGAATGAGATTACCGGAATGTTACATTACTTAACATATTACCGGAATGTTGTATTACCTTGTTTGATTTGTTTGGCAGGAATGTAAGATTACATTGTTTGGTTGAAGGAATATAAGATAAGAAAAATGCATATTTTACCAAATTGTCCTTGAAATATATTTTCTTTTTTAACCAACTGAAGTTTTAAGATTAAAGTCAAAATATTTACATAAAAGTTCATAGAAAATGTAAAAAATATAATATGAAATTATTTTTATGAAAATTGATCCTAAATAATAAATGTAATAAAATACATACCAATAATAAAATTTGAATCAAACACATATAAAAAATCGAAATAAAAATAAAAATCTGATATATTTTTATTTTATATGCATCGTATTATTTTATAATAAGTATTAAAACCTTAAACCACTAAAAATAAAATAGATTTATACTTTTGTAACTATATAAAAAAGGAAAGATCATTTTAAAATAACTATATAATTTAGGGGTATTTTTGTCCAAAAGGGAGGGAATTGTCTAATACCTAAGAAAAGGGAGGGAATGACATTCCTGGGAAAAGACCAAAAATAACTATTGTTGGGAATATTTTATTACCCATGAGAGGGAATGCTCTTGAACCAAACGTGGGTATGTGATTCCGGAAAAGATTATTCCCCCTGGTAATGATCTTTTCCGCGAACCAAACGCCCCCTTAAAGGCATGTAGAATTTCTTCTCTAGTGAACGGCTTGAGAAGACTGTCATTCATTGAAGAATTAATGGAGGGGTGGATTTTGTCAAGAATAGTTTCCGAAAGTTTGGGATTAGAGGTTGTAAATAGGTTTTGGAAATAATTCGAAGCTATATCCATAATTTCAGATTCCGAGGTGCACCAATTGGAATTGGCATCATAAAGCCCTATGATGGAATTTTTCTTATTACGATTAGAAGCTCTGGCATGGAAGAATTTGGTATTTTTGTCCCCTTGGGATAGCCAAAGTGTTCGAGATCTTTGAGCCCAATAAGCTTCTTGTTCCGTTAAGAGTTTATTTAATTCCATTCTATAATTTAAATAAGTTTGTTTATTAGTAGCTGTCAAGGGGCGATAGAGAAGTTTGTTAATTTTTTTGGTAAGGAATTTAATGCGTCCTGTTGTTTTAAAGCGTTGTTGGTTTTGCCAGTCATCTAAGTATGTTCCTACCGCTTTGATTTTATTGATGGCCGTTCCGGGGGTGTCAGCCCATGCCCTTTTAATAGTTTGGATGTTATCTTTATTATTAGCCCAACAATTTTCAAATCTGAAATTTTTGGGGATTTGAGATTTAGGTATGGTAGTTGGTTTAACAATTTCAAGAAGAAGGAAACAGTGGTCAGATTTTGCGACATATTCCGTTCATGAATTACAGGGGTTAAAGGACCTACCTTTGTCCATATAAACCATCTCGAGGTTGGTTTGCAATCGAAAAGGTTGCTTCGGATTAAACAGTTCCGAAAATTTTTGATTTGGGATCTAGCTCTACGGGGACCCCCTTGTTTTTCTGAATCGGTTAGAATCTCATTAAGATCTCCTCCAATAAGCCAAGGTTTATCTTTAGTAGAAGTGTATTAGGAATCAATTAAATCCCACGTTTTATATTTTTGGCTAGTTTCCGAAAATCCATGCATTCCAGTAAAAAACATAGTGTTGTTATTATACGTAATTTGAATGTGAATATAACGCAGCGAATAGGAAATTAAACTTATATTGATATCATTTGCGGCGAATAAAGAAATTCCGGAACACCCTTCTGAGGGGGGAATAGAAATAATGTCTAACATACCTAATGAAAGACATAAGCGGTTACATTCCGCATTATTCAACTTGGTTTCACATAAAAAGATAATATTAGGGTTGGTACGTTGGACATAGGATCTGAGATGTTGAACCGTCGGGGCTTGTCCAAGACCCTGACAGTTCCAGCAGAGGATCTTCATTTTGCTCGGCGGGGCTGGGAGTCAGCCGCCGCCGGAGAGTTTTTAGAGCTGCTCATCCCAGCTTTTGGAGTAGATCCTGATTGTTTGGATTTTTTCGGCGGGAGCGATACTTGAATTGGTGAGTGGCGTTTCATGCCTCGGTTAGTTTGGGTCGGTGCAGGGGCTGGTGCAGGTGCTGGAACAGGAGCAGGTGCAGGGGCTGCATCATTTGGGTAAGTTTTAAGCAACCACTGATTAAATTCATTGAATAATGGATCAGTGGGTTTAGAGGGCTTACTCGATTCAGAGTCAAATTTTTTTATTTGTTCGGCAGTAGGGCTGGGAACACCATAGTCATCATTGGTTTCCCAATCATCATCAGAACCATCTTCCGGAATTGGGTAGATGGTATTCAAGGGTTAGGCCTCAAGAGGAGCCTTTTGTTTCGGATTAGCAGGGGGATCATTGACTGTATTAGGACCATCTTCCATTGTCATGTCGACATTCTGAGCTTCTTCAGTAACTTGTTCCGTGAATGAGGCGGCGTCGCCTTCATTTAGGGAACCTTTAATTTGAAATAAGAGTAATATTAGAGATTTGTAACTGTTTGTAATAGAAAAGATAAAAGAGTAAAGTGAATTACCCAAGTTGTTCTGGTTGTTAGGAGGGCCTGTAGGATTGACCGGGATAGCTGGATTATTTGTAGGATTTGCTACAAAAAAATTAGGGGATGAGAAATTTAAAATGGAGTTTGATAAATAAGAGTAAGTAAAATCAGTTGTAAGTTTAATGGTTGAAAGAAATATACCATTAACTGGAGGAATGTTTGGATTCAAATTCTGTTCAACATTACGGATGCGCCCACGAATTCCAACTGGGCGACGTCTAGGAGGTAGGTAACGGAGCCATTCTCCGTATTGCAGTTTGTTGGGGTTGAGAGAAGCTCTGATGGGGCAGTTTTCTAAGGTATGACTGATGATTCCGCATCCTGGGCAAAGAGTTGGAAGTCGTTCATATTGGAGACGACACATTATTGTGTTCTCACCGGATCCAATGAACACAAATCGAGTAACTGGTCTTGTTATGTTGAGAAAGATTTCAACTCGGAGGAACTCCACCATATTCCCATCAACTTGACGGGTATCCGTTCGGAGAACATTGCCTACCATCGAGCCTAAGGCATGTCCTACCAGATGGGATCGCTCTATATCAGCAAAGAGAGAATCAGGAAGGGAGAAGATTCTGATCCAGATTCGCATTGTGTTGAAGTTGTAGTCATTTAAGGATTTGGCTGGATCGTATTCTGTGACTGCAAGCCAGTCATCCTTGTACAGCCAGGGTCCTCGATTTAGAATTTCATAACAATTCTTAACTTCTTTAAACTTGATCTTGAGAAAGTTGTCATGTAACACTGAGAATGAAACAACTTCATTAGGCTTCCAGATTCCTTCGAAGGCAGTAATAACAGCGGAAATATCTAATGGTTTGGATGATATGAAGCGACCAACGATGAAGAGTTTTGGATCCTCCTTGATAAAATCAAAATCAGGAGTGTAGAGTAACTTTGATTCTTCATTGGTGAGGCTGATCGAATTGAGTTGGGGGATGGAAGAGGAGGAAGCCATTGGGGGAATATGAGAGTATGAAGAAGGCAATTGAGTAGTAAGTTGTGGTGGCTTAGGATACTTGAGGTATGAATATATAGAGTGAGTTAGGATAGTAAAATTGTGGAATTTATGGAAAGTGGGATAATAGAGGGAAATCTGGGAGAATGACGATTGTGATTGATAGGATTTTCTGAAAATAGAGGATGTATTATTTGAATTACTTTCCTTAATTGAGAAGGAAATTATAAATAATAAAGAAGTAATGGGAGTTATTAAAGAAAGGAAAGTTGAATATTTAAAAAAGTTATGGTAAATATTTAATGGAAATAATAAGAGGATTTGATTAATAAATTGATTGTATAAAGTAATTGAACTATGAGATAACAAAAAGAAATTTTTAGTAAGAGTAAAACTTTTAAATATTGGGTATTGAAAGCTGGAAAAATAAGATGGTAGAGCAATTAATGGGGGATTTATTTTGTAACAGCTGGAAATAAATTTCAGTAATTGTATAGCTGTTACTAATCCAGGGGCGTAAATTAATGAAAATGATATAGGTAAGAAGTTTGAGTGAGGTAAACAAAGTAATAGCGAAAAGTTGAAGGGTTCATTGACTGTATTTAAATTTAGTTTAAAAGGATATTTATTAGGAATTAAAGAGACAATATAATAGGGGAAGGATGAATTTAATATATTTAAGAAAAATTGAAATTTGTGAAGCCTAAAAAGATTAATAGAACTTATAAAAGTAGGGTAAATAATGGGGTAATTCAGAGATTTTGGAGAAAGTTGAAAAGGATGTTTGTGGGTGAGATTTGGAAATATTTTTTGAGGAATCGAGGAGAATAAAATTAAGAGTTTTTTAAAGTAAAGTTGAAATTTGAATGCAAGTTTCCTTATGGAAAGGATTTGGTCAGAATCCCAAAAGTGGGCTTGTGAAAATTCACCTAATAAGGTGTAGAGAAGAGGGGTGTTAAACGAGCATAACAGAAAATCAAAATCGCTTACAGAGTAGCATACATTTAGCAAGTAGTATAAACCATGCATAGCAATAATGATATAAACTAGAAAGCAATTAATAGCATAGAAGAAATAAAAGGAAAGCAGAAAAGGAAAACAGGGAAAAATAATTACAGACCCAAGGGAAAGAAGAAACGGGGATAAGAAAATTAATACAAACCAAACGAGCAAAAAGATATAGGGGGATAAAGAAATAACATGAAAATTAAATAGATTAAAGTGGAGATATAACCCAGCAGGAGTAGGGAGTATCCAGTTTTCCTTTAACTTCCGTAAAATAGATTGTAATATTGCATCCGGTGATGAAGCATAGAAAGGCCCATTAATGAGAAGATCAAAAAGAAAACAAGTACAATGAGTAACAAGGAAACCATTGATAAAACTAGTAATACAAAAGAAACAGGTAATCAAAAGTAAATCGTACAAAACTATAATGGATATTAAGTTTAAAATAGAGAGGTTGACTTGAAAATTATTGAAATGATTAGCCAGAATGAAATTTATTGAGGTTTGTTGCAAAAATTCAGTTCTAATATTAGAATATTGACCATTGCTTATGCTGAAGAACATAGAGTACAAATACAGAAAATGAATAAGATGCAAGAAAATTAGGGCTATGAAAAGATGAGCATTACTCAAATCAATCCGATAGTTTACTAAAATAATATTGACCACTGTAAAAGGATTAGTTAAGACATTCCTAATTATACATTGTAAGGTGTATGTAAACATAATGATGATTCCGATAACTATGTTACAAACCAGAGCATATAAGTAGTGTAGGTAAGAATCATGATGAGAATAGATTTTATTAGATGCTAAATAGTTGTGATACTTGTAACCATTAACCCAAGGAGTGTATATAGATGATTGAACTAGAGCATTGTAAACACAGTAAAGATAGTACAAAGAGGTGAATATAGAGTATATTATATTGCAAAAATAGTTGAAATCATATGTTCCCATAGGATGGGCTTGTTGTATATTCCCTGTAAGGGCTTGAAGAAGAGATAATGTAATAGATAATTTATATGACCGAGTAGTTATCAGAATAGAATATATGAAAACAGTACTAGCAATATTGAGGAGCAACAAAGGATAAACACAAAAAATAATTAAGCATATAATAACAATTGAATACAAGCAGATTAGGAAAAGATAGGAAACCCTTAAAATATATAAACAACATAAAATTGAGGTATTATACCACAGATGAGATGTTATATCAGTAATGAAAGGACAGAAAGGAAAACTAAAGGAGAGCAAATGGGTGACGTACCAATAGATTCGATATATGAAAACAGAAAAATCCTCCCTTTTGAGGAGGAAAGTTAAGCAAATCTGGAAAGAGGAAAAAAGGATTAATAAAATATTGAAAAGCAAAAATAGAATGAAAATAGAAAAAGGGGGAGAAGAAAACCCTAGCCGACTATGGAGCACCGATCGGAGCCACCACTCGAACAGATGGAAGAGCGACATCGGGGTATGCAGACTATCAAAACATATAATACCTATAAACGATTGCCCACAAAGGAAATTAGAAAAAGACAAAATAAATATAACCAGAATTGAAAAAAGAGTAAAAAACCCTAAATCACAAAATGATTTTGGGAAATTCTTATGGCGACGGTGGACGGCGGTCTCCAAAAAAGACCACATGGTAGATTGCAAATAGACCAAAACCAGCAAGATGAATGTAGACCAGACGAATGGATTGGAAAAAACCACCAAGGTCTTTGATCTGCCAAAAAAAGAAAGGATTGTTAAGAGAAAAGGGAAAAGGATAAAAAAGAAAGGAAAAATAGAAACGAATAAAAAAGAGAGAAGGTGTAAAGATCTGTGAGATTTCGAGCCGATGGGAGATAGGGTCTGCATGCAAAGAGCTCTTTGCAGACGGCGTGGAGAAGACGGAGAATCACCAAAAGAGACAACCAAAGGATGAATCCTCAAAGCAAAAAAGATAAACGGATTAGAAAAAAGCAGAATATAAAATGAAAATAGAAAATAGTAAGGGAAGATGTTGAACAAACCTAACGGATTTGGCGATTTTCCTTTATAGCCAATCGGAACTGGAAGACAGAGGGTCACCAGATCTTGAAACCCAGATCTGGTTATGTGAAGTAAAAAACTATTGTTACAACCCAGATCTGTGGTTTTCTGAGCGGGCTTCAACAGAAACGAACGGGGAAAGCTACCACAGCGGCGGAGAAAACTCTTGAAAGAGGAAACAAATCTAGAGATCCAGTGATAAAACTCAAAGGATATCCAGAAAATAAGATAAGAGAGTAGTTGCCAAGATGAAATAACCCAAAGAAAGATAATAAAAGAAAAAAATGAAAAAATACAACCTGAAACCGGGTGTTGAAGGGTGAGAGGAAAACCCCTTGGGATTCTCATCCTGATTCCCTAGGAGATAAGGGAAATCGTGATAATATGAGCCTGAGAAAAAACATGAGTTAGAGATAATGGGTAAAAAAAACTTAAACAAAATAAATTAAAAATTGTAAAAGGATGGGATGGGATGACTCCCTGAAAAATCTTCCCGCATTCCAAGGGTTGACTAATAGCTTACATACTCGGCAGAGACTCAATCGCCGAAAGGGGGAGGGGAAATGGTGGAAGAAAGAGAAAAACCACCATGAAAATCGGAACAAGAAAGAACCAAGAAAACCCAGAGAATTTTGAGAGAGAATTGCCACACCCGTTGGAATTTTAACTGAGTAAAAAGTACAGAAATTGAGGTTTCGCAATATAATTGTGTTGAAAAGCTCCTAATCAATTATTTGAACTCCTAATATTTGAATAAAACTTGTTTTGCAGTCCTTTTTGTAGAGGTTTCGGACGAGCGGGTCAAAATGGGCCTTCCAATGGACCCGTTGGAATTTTATTTGAGTATAAAGTACAGAAATTGAGGTTTTGCAATATTATTGTGTTGAAAAGCTCCTAATCAATTATTTGAACTCCTAATATTTGATTAAAACTTGTTTTGCAGTCCTTTTTATAGAGGTTTCGGACGAGCGGGTCAAAATGGGGCTTTCAATGGACCCGTTGGAATTTTAAATGAGTAAAAAGTACAGAAATTGAGGGTTTGCAATATAATTGTGTTGAAAAGCTCCTAATCAATTATTTGAACACCTAATATTTGAATAAAACATTTTTTCAGTCCTTTTTGTTAAGGTTTCGGACGAGCAGGTCTAAATGGGCCTTTCAATGGACCCGTTGGAATTTTAACTAAGTAAAAAGTACAGAAATTGAGGTTTTGCAAGATAATTGTGTTGAAAAGCTCCTATTCAATTACTTGAACTCCTAATATGTGAATAAAACATTTTTGCGGTCCTTTTTGTAGAGGTTTCGGACGAGCAGGTCTAAATGCGCCTGTCAATGGACCCGTTGGAATTTTAACTGAGTAAAAAGTACAGAAATTGAGGTTTTGCAATATAATTGTGTTGAAAAGCTCCTAATCAATTACATGAACTCCTAAAATTTGATTAAAACTTGTTTTGCGATCCTTTTTGTAGAGGTTTCAGACGAGCAGGTCTAAATGGGCCTTTCAATAGACCCGTTTGAATTTTAACTGAGTAAAAAGTACAGAAATTTAGGTTTTGCAATATAATTGTGTTGAAAAGCTCCTAATCAATTACATGAACTCCTAAAATTTGATTAAAACTTGTTTTTCAGTCCTTTTTGTAGAGGTTTCGGACGAGCGGGTCGAAATGGGCCTTTCGATGGACCTGTTGGAATTTTAACAGAGTAAAAAGTACAGAAATTGAGGTTTTGCAATATAATTGTGTTGAAAAGCTCCTAATCAATTATTTGAACTCCTAATATTTGAATAAAACATTTTTTCAGTCCTTTTTGTTAAGGTTTCGGACGAGCAGGTCTAAATGGGCCTTTCAATGGACCCGTTGGAATTTTAACTAAGTAAAAAGTACAGAAATTGAGGTTTTGCAATATAATTGTGTTGAAAAGCTCCTATTCAATTACTTGAACTCCTAATATTTGAATAAAACATTTTTGCGGTCCTTTTTGTAGAGGTTTCGGACGAGCAGGTCTAAATGCGCCTTTCAATGGACCAATTGGAATTTTAACTGAGTAAAAATTACAGAAATTGAGGTTTTGCAATATAATTGTATTGAAAAGCTCCTAATCAATTACATGAACTCCTAAAATTTGATTAAAACTTGTTTTGCGATCCTTTTTGTGGAGGTTTCAGACGAGCAGGTCTAAATGGGCCTTTCAATGGACCCGTTTGAATTTTAACTGAGTAAAAAGTACAGAAATTTAAGTTTTGCAATATAATAGTGTTGAAAAGCTCCTAATCAATTACATGAACTCCTAAATTTTTATTAAAACTTGTTTTTCAGTCCTTTTTGTTGAGGTTTCGGACGAGCGGGTCGAAATGGGCCTTTCAATGGACCCTTTAGAATTTTAACATAGTAAAAAGTACAGAAATTGAGATTTTGCAATATTATTGTGTTGAAAAGCTCCTAATCAATTATTTGAACTCCTAATATTTGATTAAAACTTGTTTTGCAGTCCTTTTTATAGAGGTTTTCGGCGAGTGGGTCGAAATGGGCCTTTCAATGGACCCGTTGGAATTTTAACTGAGTAAAAAGTACAGAAATTGAGGTTTTGCAATATAATTGTGTTCAAAAGCTCCTAATCAATTACATGAACTCCTAAAATTTGATTAAAACTTGTTTTGCGATCCTTTTTGTAGAGGTTTCAGACGAGCGGGTCGAAATGGGCCTTTCAATGGACCCGTTGGAATTTTAACTGTATAAAAAGTACAGAAATTGAGGTTTTGCAATATAATTGTGTTAAAAAGCTCCTAATAAATTATTTGAACTCCTAATATTTGCATAAAACATTTTTGCGATCCTTTTTGTAGAGGTTTTGGACGAGCAGGTCTAAATGGGCCTTTCAATTGACTCGTTGGAATTTTAACTAAGTAAAAAGTACAATAATTGAGGTTTTGCAATATAATTGTGTTGAAAAGCTCCTAATAAATTACATGAACTCCTAAAATTTGATTAAAACTTGTTTTGAAGTCCTTTTTGTAGAGGTTTCGGACGAGCGGGTCGAAAAGTGCCTTTCAATGGACTCGTTGGAATTTTAACTGAGTAAAAAGTACAAAAATTGAGGTTTTGCAATATAATTGTGTTGAAAAGCTCCTAATCAATTATTTGAACTCCTAATATTTGATTAAAACTTGTTTTACAGTCCTTTTTGTAGAGGTTTCGGATGAGCGGGTCGAAATGGGCCTTTCAATGGACCCGTTGGAATTTTAACTGAGTAAAAAGTACAGAAATTGAGGTTTTGCAATATAATTGTTTTCAAAAGCTCCTAATCAATTATTTGAACTCCTAATATTTGAATAAAACATTTTTTCGGTCCTTTTTGTAGAGGTTTCGGACGAGCAGGTCTAAATGGGCCTTTTAATGGACCCGTTGGAATTTTAACTGAGTAAAAAGTACAGAAATTGAGGTTTTGCAATATAATTGTGTTGAGTGGCTCCTAATGAATTACGTGAACCCCTAAAATTTGATTAAAACCTGTTTTGCAGTCCTTTTTAAAGAGGTTTCGGACGAGCGGGTCGAAATGGGCCTTTCAATGGACCCGTTGGAATTTTAAATGAGTAAAAAGTACAGAAATTGAGGTTTTGCAATATAATTGTGTTGAAAAGCTCCTAATCAATCATTTGAACTCCTAATATTTGAATAAAACATTTTTTCAGTCCTTTTTGTTAAGGTTTCGGACGAGCAGGTCGAAATGGGCCTTTCAATGGACCTGTTGGAATTTTAACTAAGTAAAAAGTACAGAAATTGAGGTTTTGCAATATAATTGTGTTGAAAAGCTCCTAATCAATTATTTGAACTCCTAATATTTGAATAAAACATTTTTGCGGTCCTTTTTGTAGAGGTTTCGGACGAGCGAGTCTAAATGGGCCTTTCAATGGACCCGTTGGAATTTTAACTGAGTAAAAAGTACAGAAATTGAGGTTTTGCAATATAATTGTGTTGAGTGGCTCCTAATGAATTACGTGAACCCCTAAAATTTGATTAAAACCTGTTTTGCAGTCCTTTTTGTAGAGGTTTCGGACGAGCGGGTCGAAATGGGCCTTTCAATGGACCCGTTGGGATTTTAAATGAGTAAAAAGTACAGAAATTGAGGTTTTGCAATATAATTGTGTTGAAAAGCTCCTAATCAATTATTTGAACTCCTAATATTTGAATAAAACATTTTTTCAGTCCTTTTTGTTAAGGTTTCGGACGAGCAGGTCTAAATGGGCCTTTCAATGGACCCGTTGGAATTTTAACTAAGTAAAAAGTACAGAAATTGAGGTTTTGCAATATAATTGTGTTGAAAAGCTCCTATTCAATTACTTGAACTCCTAATATTTGAATAAAACATTTTTGCGGTCCTTTTTGTAGAGGTTTCGGACGAGCAGGTCTAAATGCGCCTTTCAATGGACCCGTTGGAATTTTAACTGAGTAAAAATTACAGAAATTGAGGTTTTGAAATATAATTGTGTTGAAAAGCTCCTAATCAATTACATGAACTCCTAAAATTTGATTAAAACTTGTTTTGCGATCCTTTTTGTAGAGGTTTCAGACGAGCAGGTCTAAATGGGCCTTTCAATGGACCCGTTTGAATTTTAACTGAGTAAAAAGTACAGAAATTTAGGTTTTGCAATATAATTGTGTTGAAAAGCTCCTAATCAATTACATGAACTCCTAAATTTTTATTAAAACATGTTTTTCAGTCCTTTTTGTTGAGGTTTCGGACGAGCGGGTCGAAATGGGCCTTTCAATGGACCCTTTAGAATTTTAACATAGTAAAAAGTACAGAAATTGAGATTTTGCAATATTATTGTGTTGAAAAGCTCCTAATCAATTATTTGAACTCCTAATATTTGATTAAAACTTGTTTTGCAGTCCTTTTTATAGAGGTTTTCGGCGAGTGGGTCGAAATGGGGCTTTCAATGGACCCGTTGGAATTTTAATTGAGTAAAAAGTACCGAAATTGAAGTTTTGCAATATAATTGTGTTGAAAAGCTCCTAATCAATTATTTGAACTCCTAATATTTGAATAAAACATTTTTGCGGTCCTTTTTGTAGAGGTTTCGGACGAGCAGGACTAAATGGGCCTTTCAGTGGACCCGTTGGAATTTTAACTAAGTAAAAAGTACAAAAATTGAGGTTTTGCAATATAATTGTGTTGAAAAGCTCCGAATCAATTATTTGAACTCCTAATATTTAAATAAAACTTTTTGCGGTCCTTTTTGTAGAGGTTTCGGACGAGCAGGTCAAAATGGGCCTTTCAATGGACCCGTTGGAATTTTAACTGAGTAAAAAGTACAGAAATTGAGGTTTCGCAATATAATTGTGTTGAAAAGCTCCTAATCAATTACATGAACTCCTAAAATTTGATTAAAACTTGTTTTGCGATCCTTTTTGTAGAGGTTTCGGACGAGCGGGTCGAAATGGGCCTTTCAATGGACCCGTTGGAATTTTAACTGTGTAAAAAGTACAGAAATTGAGGTTTTGCAATATAATTGTGTTAAAAAGCTCCTAATAAATTATTTGAACTCCTAATATTTGCATAAAACATTTTTGCGATCCTTTTTGTAGACAATTTGGACGAGCAGGTCTAAATGGGCCTTTCAATTGACTCGTTGGAATTTTAACTAAGTAAAAAGTACAATAATTGAGGTTTTGCAATATAATTGTGTTGAAAAGCTCCTAATAAATTACATGAACTCCTAAAATTTGATTAAAACTTGTTTTGAAGTCCTTTTTGCAGAGGTTTCGGACGAGCGGGTCGAAATGAGCCTTTCAATGGACTCGTTGGATTTTTAACTGAGTAAAAAGTACAAAAATTGAGGTTTTGCAATATAATTGTGTTGAAAAGATCCTAATTAATTATTTGAACTCCTAATATTTGATTAAAACTTGTTTTACAGTCCTTTTTGTAGAGGTTTCGAATAAGCGGGTCGAAATGGGCCTTTCAATGGACCCGTTGGAATTTTAAAAGAGTAAAAAGTACTGAAATTGAGGTTTTGCAATATAATTGTGTTCAAAAGCTCCTAATCAATTATTTGAACTCTTAATATTTGAATAAAACATTTTTGCGGTCCTTTTTGTAGAGGTTTCGGACGAGCAGGTCTAAATGGGCCTTTCAATGGACCCGTTGGAATTTTAACTGAGTAAAAAGTACAGAAATTGAGGTTTTGCAATATAATTGTGTTGAGTGGCTCCTAATGAATTACGTGAACCCCTAAAATTTGATTAAAACCTGTTTTGCAGTCCTTTTTGTAGAGGTTTCGGACGAGCGGGTCGAAATGGGCCTTTCAATGGACCCGTTGGAATTTTAAATGAGTAAAAAGTACAGAAATTGAGGTTTTGCAATATAATTGTGTTGAAAAGCTCCTAATCAATCATTTGAACTCCTAATATTTGAATAAAACATTTTTTCAGTCCTTTTTGTTAAGGTTTCAGACGAGCAGGTCGAAATGGGCCTTTCAATGGACCTGTTGGAATTTTAACTAAGTAAAAAGTACAGAAATTGAGGTTTTGCAATATAATTGTGTTGAAAAGCTCCTAATCAATTATTTGAACTCCTAATATTTGAATAAAACATTTTTGCGGTCCTTTTTGTAGAGGTTTCGGACGAGCGAGTCTAAATGGGCCTTTCAATGGACCTGTTGGAATTTTAATTGAGTAAAAAGTACAGAAATTAAGGTTTTGCAATATAATTGTGTTGAAAAGCTCCTAATCAATTATTTGAACTCCTAATATTTGAATAAAACATTTTTGTGGTCCTTTTTGTAGAGGTTTCGGATGAGCAGGTCTAAATGGGCCTTTCAATGGACCCCTTGGAATTTTAACTGAGTAAAAAGTACAGAAATTGAGGTTTTGCAATATAATTGTGTTGAAAAGCTCCTAATCAATTACACGAACTCCTAAAATTTGATTAAAACTTATTTTGCGGTCATTTTTGTAGATGTTTCGGACTAGCGGGTCGAATTGGGCCTTTCAATGGACCCGTTGGAATTTTAACTGAGTAAAAAGTATAGAAATTGAGGTTTTGCAATATAATTGTGTTTAAAAGCTCCTAATCAATTATTTGAACACCTAATATTATAATAAAACATTTTTGCGGTCCTTTTGTAGAGGTTTCTGATGAGCAGGTCTAAATAGGCCTTTCAATGGACCCGTTGGAATTTTAACTGAGTAAAAAGTACATAAGTTGAGGTTTTGCAATATAATTGTGTTGAAAAGCTCCTAATCAATTACTTGAACTCCTAAAATTTGATTATAACTTGTTTTGGG
Organism: Hibiscus tridactylites; assembly: GCA_958450335.1. Lineage (NCBI taxonomy): Eukaryota > Viridiplantae > Streptophyta > Magnoliopsida > Malvales > Malvaceae > Hibiscus > Hibiscus tridactylites. The sequence goes on from OY288287.1 coordinate 29,664,596, forward strand.
TCCTTTTTGTAGAGGTTTCGGACGAGCCGGTCGAAATGGGCCTTTCAATGGACCGGTTGGAATTTTAACTGAGTAAAAATAACAGAAATTGAGGTTTTTCAATATAATTGTGTTGAAAAGCTCCTACTCAATTATTTGAACTCCTAATATTTGAATAAAACTTGTTTTTTGCAGTCCTTTTTGTAGAGGTTTTGGACGAGCAGATCGAAATGGGCCTTTCAATGGACCCGTTGGAATTTTAACTGAGTAAAAAGTACAGAAATTGATGTTTTGCAATATAATTGTGTTGAAAAGCTCCTAATCAATTATTTGAACACCTAATATTTGAATAAAACATTTTTGCGGTCCTTTTTGTAGAGGTTTCGGATGAGCAGGTCCAAATGGGCCTTTCAATGGACCCGTTGGAATTTTAACTGAGTAAAAAGTACAGAAATTGAGGTTTTGCAATATAATTGTGTTGAAAAGCTCCTAATCAATTATTTGAACTCCTAATATTTGAATAAAACATTTTTGCGGTCCTTTTTGTAGAGGTTTCGGACGAGCAGGTCTAAATGGGCCATTCAATGGACCCGTTGGAATTTTAACTGAGTAAAATGTACAGAAATTGAGGTTTTGCAATATAATTGTGTTGAGTGGCTCATAATGAATTACGTGAACCCCTAAAATTTGATTAAAACCTGTTTTGCAGTCCTTTTTGTAGAGGTTTCGGACGAGTGGGTCGAAATGGGCCTTTCAATGGACCCGTTGGAATTTTAAATGAGTAAAAAGTACAGAAATTGAGGTTTTGCAATATAATTGTGTTGAAAAGCTCCTAATCAATTATTTGAACTCCTAAAATTTGAATAAAACATTTTTTCAGTCCTTTTTGTTAAGGTTTCGGACGAGCAAGTCTAAATGGGCCTTTCAATGGACCCGTTGGAATTTTAACTAAGTAAAAAGTACAGAAATTGAGGTTTTGCAATATAATTGTGTTGAAAAGCTCCTAATCAATTATTTGAACTCCTAATATTTGAATAAAACTTTTTGCGGTCCTTTTTGTAGAGGTTTCGGACGAGCAGGTCGAAATGGGCCTTTCAATGGACCCGTTGGAATTTTAACTGTATAAAAAGTACAGAAATTGAGGTTTTGCAATATAATTGTGTTCAAAAGCTCCTAATAAATTATTTGAACTCCTAATATTTGCATAAAACATTTTTGCGATCCTTTTTGTAGAGGTTTTGGACGAGCAGGTCTAAATGGGCCTTTCAATTGACTCGTTGGAATTTTAACTGAGTAAAAAGTACAAAAATTGAGGTTTTGCAATATAATTGTATTGAAAAGCTCCTAATAAATTACATGAACTCCTAAAATTTGATTAAAACTTGTTTTGAAGTCCTTTTTGTAGAGGTTTCGGACGAGCGGGTCGAAAACTGCCTTTCAATGGACTCGTTGGAATTTTAACTGAGTAAAAAGTACAAAAATTGAGGTTTTGCAATATAATTGTGTTGAAAAGCTCCTAATCAATTATTTGAACTCCTAATATTTGATTAAAACTTGTTTTACAGTCCTTTTTGTAGAGGTTTCGGATGAGCGGGTCGAAATGGGCCTTTCAATGGACCCGTTGGAATTTTAACTGAGTAAAAAGTACAGAAATTGAGGTTTTGCAATATAATTGTGTTCAAAAGCTCCTAATCAATTATTTGAACTCCTAATATTTGAATAAAACATTTTTGCGGTCCTTTTTGTAGAGGTTTCGGACGAGCAGGTCTAAATGGGCCTTTCAATGGACCCGTTGGAATTTTAACTGAGTAAAAAGTACAGAAATTGAGGTTTTGCAATATAATTGTGTTGAGTGGCTCCTAATGAATTACGTGAACCCCTAAAATTTGATTAAAACCTGTTTTGCAGTCCTTTTTGTAGAGGTTTCGGACGAGCGGGTCGAAATGGGCCTTTCAATGGACCCGTTGGAATTTTAAATGAGTAAAAAGTACAGAAATTGAGGTTTTGCAATATAATTGTGTTGAAAAGCTCCTAATCAATTATTTGAACTCCTAATATTTGAATAAAACATTTTTTCAGTCCTTTTTGTTAAGGTTTCGGACGAGCAGGTCTAAATGGGCCTTTCAATGGACCCGTTGGAATTTTAACTAAGTAAAAAGTACAGAAATTGAGGTTTTGCAATATAATTGTGTTGAAAAGCTCCTATTCAATTACTTGAACTCCTAATATTTGAATAAAACATTTTTGCGGTCCTTTTTGTAGAGGTTTCGGACGAGCAGGTCTAAATGCGCCTTTCAATGGACCCGTTGGAATTTTAACTGAGTAAAAATTACAGAAATTGAGGTTTTGCAATATAATTGTGTTGAAAAGCTCCTAATCAATTACATGAACTCCTAAAATTTGATTAAAACTTGTTTTGCGATCCTTTTTGTGGAGGTTTCAGAGGAGCAGGTCTAAATGGGCCTTTCAATGGACCCGTTTGAATTTTAACTGAATAAAAAGTACAGAAATTTAGGTTTTGCAATATAATTGTGTTGAAAAGCTCCTAATCAATTACATGAACTCCTAAATTTTTATTAAAACTTGTTTTTCAGTCCTTTTTGTTGAGGTTTCGGACGAGCGGGTCGAAATGGGCCTTTCAATGGACCCTTTAGAATTTTAACATAGTAAAAAGTACAGAAATTGAGATTTTGCAATATTATTGTGTTGAAAAGCTCCTAATCAATTATTTGAACTTCTAATATTTGATTAAAACTTGTTTTGCAGTCCTTTTTATAGAGGTTTTCGGCGAGTGGGTCGAAATGGGGCTTTTAATGGACCCGTTGGAATTTTAATTGAGTAAAAAGTACCGAAATTGAGGTTTTGCAATATAATTGTGTTGAAAAGCTCCTAATCAATTATTTGAACTCCTAATATTTGAATAAAACATTTTTGCGGTCCTTTTTGTAGAGGTTTCGGACGAGCAGGTAAAAATGGGCCTTTCAATGGACCCGTTGGAATTTTAACTGAGTAAAAAGTACAGAAATTGAGGTTTCGCAATATAATTGTGTTGAAAAGCTCCTAATCAATTACATGAACTCCTAAAATTTGATTAAAACTTGTTTTGCGATCCTTTTTGTAGAGGTTTCGGACGAGCGGGTCGAAATGGGCCTTTCAATGGACCCGTTGGAATTTTAACTGTATAAAAAGTACAGAAATTGAGGTTTTGCAATATAATTGTGTTAAAAAGCTCCTAATAAATTATTTGAACTCCTAATATTTGCATAAAACATTTTTGCGATCCTTTTTGTAGAGGTTTTGGACGAGCAGGTCTAAATGGGCCTTTCAATTGACTCGTTGGAATTTTAACTAAGTAAAAAGTACAATAATTGAGGTTTTGCAATATAATTGTGTTGAAAAGCTCCTAATAAATTACATGAACTCCTAAAATTTGATTAAAACTTGTTTTGAAGTCCTTTTTGTAGAGGTTTCGGACGAGCGGGTCGAAATGGGCCTTTCAATGGACTCGTTGGATTTTTAACTGAGTAAAAAGTACAAAAATTGAGGTTTTGCAATATAATTGTGTTGAAAAGATCCTAATCAATTATTTGAACTCCTAATATTTGATTAAAACTTGTTTTACAGTCCTTTTTGTAGAGGTTTCGAATGAGCGGGTCGAAATGGGCCTTTCAATGGACCCGTTGGAATTTTAACAGAGTAAAAAGTACAGAAATTGAGGTTTTGCAATATAATTGTGTTCAAAAGCTCCTAATCAATTATTTGAACTCCTAATATTTGATTAAAACTTGTTTTACAGTCCTTTTTGTAGAGGTTTCGAATGAGCGGGTCGAAATGGGCCTTTCAATGGACCCGGTTGAATTTTAACAGAGTAAAAAGTACAGAAATTGAGGTTTTGCAATATAATTGTGTTCAAAAGCTCCTAATCAATTATTTGAACTCCTAATATTTGAATAAAACATTTTTGCGGTCCTTTTTGTAGAGGTTTCGGACGAGCAGGTCTAAATGGGCCTTTCAATAGACCCGTTGGAATTTTAACTGAGTAAAAATTACAGAAATTGAGGTTTTGCAATATAATTGTGTTGAGTGGCTCCTAATGAATTACGTGAACCCCTAAAATTTGATTAAAACCTGTTTTGCAGTCCTTTTTGTAGAGGTTTCGGACGAGCGGGTCGAAATGGGCCTTTCAATGGACCCGTTGGAATTTTAAATGAGTAAAAAGTACAGAAATTGAGGTTTTGCAATATAATTGTGTTGAAAAGCTCCTAATCAATTATTTGAACTCCTAATATTTGAATAAAACATTTTTTCAGTCCTTTTTGTTAAGGTTTCGGACGAGCAGGTCTAAATGGGCCTTTCAATGGACCCGTTGGAATTTTAACTAAGTAAAAAGTACAGAAATTGAGGTTTTGCAATATAATTGTGTTGAAAAGCTCCTAATCAATTATTTGAACTCCTAATATTTGAATAAAACTTTTTGCGGTCCTTTTTGTAGAGGTTTCGGACGAGCAGGTCAAAATGGGCCTTTCAATGGACCCGTTGGAATTTTAACTGAGTAAAAAGTACAGAAATTGAGGTTTCGCAATATAATTGTGTTGAAAAGCTCCTAATCAATTACATGAACTCCTAAAATTTGATTAAAACTTGTTTTGCGATCCTTTTTGTAGAGGTTTCGGACGAGCGGGTCGAAATGGGCCTTTCAATGGACTCGTTGGAATTTTAATTGTATAAAAAGTACAGAAATTGAGGTTTTGCAATATAATTGTGTTCAAAAGCTCCTAATCAATTATTTGAACTCCTAATATTTGATTAAAACTTGTTTTACAGTCCTTTTTGTAGAGGTTTCGAATGAGCGGGTCGAAATGGGCCTTTCAATGGACCCGGTTGAATTTTAACAGAGTAAAAAGTACAGAAATTGAGGTTTTGCAATATAATTGTGTTCAAAAGCTCCTAATCAATTATTTGAACTCCTAATATTTGAATAAAACATTTTTGCGGTCCTTTTTGTAGAGGTTTCGGACGAGCAGGTCTAAATGGGCCTTTCAATAGACCCGTTGGAATTTTAACTGAGTAAAAATTACAGAAATTGAGGTTTTGCAATATAATTGTGTTGAGTGGCTCCTAATGAATTACGTGAACCCCTAAAATTTGATTAAAACCTGTTTTGCAGTCCTTTTTGTAGAGGTTTCGGACGAGCGGGTCGAAATGGGCCTTTCAATGGACCCGTTGGAATTTTAAATGAGTAAAAAGTACAGAAATTGAGGTTTTGCAATATAATTGTGTTGAAAAGCTCCTAATCAATTATTTGAACTCCTAATATTTGAATAAAACATTTTTTCAGTCCTTTTTGTTAAGGTTTCGGACGAGCAGGTCTAAATGGGCCTTTCAATGGACCCGTTGGAATTTTAACTAAGTAAAAAGTACAGAAATTGAGGTTTTGCAATATAATTGTGTTGAAAAGCTCCTAATCAATTATTTGAACTCCTAATATTTGAATAAAACTTTTTGCGGTCCTTTTTGTAGAGGTTTCGGACGAGCAGGTCAAAATGGGCCTTTCAATGGACCCGTTGGAATTTTAACTGAGTAAAAAGTACAGAAATTGAGGTTTCGCAATATAATTGTGTTGAAAAGCTCCTAATCAATTACATGAACTCCTAAAATTTGATTAAAACTTGTTTTGCGATCCTTTTTGTAGAGGTTTCGGACGAGCGGGTCGAAATGGGCCTTTCAATGGACTCGTTGGAATTTTAATTGTATAAAAAGTACAGAAATTGAGGTTTTGCAATATAATTGTGTTCAAAAGCTCCTAATAAATTATTTGAACTCCTAATATTTGCATAAAACATTTTTGCGATCCTTTTTGTAGAGGTTTTGGACGTGCAGGTCTAAATGGGCCTTTCAATTGACTCGTTGGAATTTTAACTGAGTAAAAAGTACAAAAATTGAGGTTTGGCAATATAATTGTGTTGAAAAGCTCCTAATCAATTATTTGAACTCCTAATATTTGATTAAAACTTGTTTTACAGTCCTTTTTGTAGAGGTTTCGGATGAGCGGGTCGAAATGGGCCTTTCAATGGACCCGTTGGAATTTTAACTGAGTAAAAAGTACAGAAATTGAGGTTTTGCAATATAATTGTGTTCAAAAGCTCCTAATCAATTATTTGAACTCCTAATATTTGAATAAAACATTTTTGCGGTCCTTTTTGTAGAGGTTTCGGACGAGCAGGTCTAAATGGGCCTTTCAATGGACCCGTTGGAATTTTAACTAAGTAAAAAGTACAGAAATTGAGGTTTTGCAATATAATTGTGTTGAGTGGCTCCTAATGAATTACGTGAACCCCTAAAATTTGATTAAAACCTTTTTTGCAGTCTTTTTTGTAGAGGTTTCGGACGAGCGGGTCGAAATGGGCCTTTCAATGGACCCGTTGGAATTTTAAATGAGTAAAAAGTACAGAAATTGAGGTTTTGCAATATAATTGTGTTGAAAAGCTCCTAATCAATCATTTGAACTCCTAATATTTGAATAAAACATTTTTTTCAGTCCTTTTTGTTAAGGTTTCGGACGAGCAGGTCGAAATGGGCCTTTCAATGGACCTGTTGGAATTTTAACTAAGTAAAAAGTACAAAAATTGAGGTTTTGCAATGTAATTGTGTTGAAAAGCTCCTAATCAATTATTTGAACTCCTAATATTTGAATAAAACATTTTTGCGGTCCTTTTTGTAGAGGTTTCGGACGAGCGGGTCGAAATGGGCCTTTTAGTGGACCCGTTGGAATTTTAACTGAGTAAAAAGTACAGAAATTGAGGTTTTGAAATATAATTGTGTTGAAAAGCTCCTAATCAATTATTTGAACTCCTAAAATTTGATTAAAACTTGTTTTGCAGTTCTTTTGTAGAGGTTTCGGACTAGCGGGTCGAAATGGGCCTTTCAATGGACCCGTTGGAATTTTAATTGAGTAAAAAGTACAGAAATTGAGGTTTTGCAATATAATTGTGTTGAAAAGCTCCGAATCAATTATTTTAACTCCTAATATTTGAATAAAACATTTTTGCGGTCCTTTTTGTAGAGGTTTCGGACGAGCGAGTCTAAATGGGCCTTTCAATGGACCCGTTGGAATTTTAATTGAGTAAAAAGTACAGAAATTGAGGTTTTGCAATATAATTGTGTTGAGAAGCTCCTAATCAATTATTTGAACTCCTAATATTTGAATAAAACATTTTTGTGGTCCTTTTTGTAGAGGTTTCGGATGAACAGGTCTAAATGGGCCTTTCAATGGACCCCTTGGAATTTTAACTGAGTAAAAAGTACAGAAATTGAGGTTTTGCAATATAATTGTGTTGAAAAGCTCCTAATCAATTACACGAACTCCTAAAATTTGATTAAAACTTATTTTGCGGTCCTTTTTGTAGATGTTTCGGACTAGCGGGTCGAAATGGGCCTTTAAATGGACCCGTTGGAATTTTAACTGAGTAAAAAGTATAGAAATTGAGGTTTTGCAATATAATTGTGTTTAAAAGCTCCTAATCAATTATTTGAACACCTAATATTTGAATAAAACATTTTTGCGGTCCTTTTGTAGAGGTTTCTGATGAGCAGGTCTAAATAGGCCTTTCAATGGACCCGTTGGAATTTTAACTGAGTAAAAAGTACATAAGTTGAGGTTTTGCAATATAATTGTGTTGAAAAGCTCCTAATCAATTACTTGAACTCCTAAAATTTGATTATAACTTGTTTTGGGTCCATTTTGTAGAGGTATCGGATGAGCCGGTCGAAATGGGCCTTTCAATGGACCGGTTGGAATTTTAACTGAGTAAAAATTACAGAAATTGAGGTTTTTCAATATAATTGTGTTGAAAAGCTCCTACTCAATTATTTGAACTCCTAATATTTGAATAAAACTTATTTTGCAGTCCTTTTTGTAGAGGTTTTGGACGAGCAGATCGAAATGGGCCTTTCAATGGACCCGTTGGAATTTTAACTGAGTAAAAAGTACATAAATTGATGTTTTGCAATATAATTGTGTTGAAAAGCTCCTAATCAATTATTTGAACACCTAATATTTGAATAAAACATTTTTGCGGTCCTTTTTGTAGAGGTTTCGGATGAGCAGGTCCAAATGGGCCTTTCAATGGACCCGTTGGAATTTTAACAGAGTAAAAAGTACAGAAATTGAGGTTTTGCAATATAATTGTGTTGAGTGGCTCCTAATGAATTACGTGAACCCCTAAAATTTGATTAAAACCTTTTTTGCAGTCCTTTTTGTAGAGGTTTCAGACGAGCGGGTCGAAATGGGCCTTTCAATGGACCCGTTGGAATTTTAAATGAGTAAAAAGTACAGAAATTGAGGTTTTGCAATATAATTGTGTTGAAAAGCTCCTAATCAATTATTTGAACTCCTAATATTTGAATAAAACATTTTTTCAGTCCTTTTTGTTAAGGTTTCGGACGAGCAGGTCTAAATGGGCCTTTCAATGGACCCGTTGGAATTTTAACTAAGTACAAAGTACAGAAATTGAGGTTTTGCAATATAATTGTGTTGAAAAGCTCCTAATCAATTATTTGAACTCCTAATATTTGAATAAAACTTTTTGCGGTCCTTTTTGTAGAGGTTTCGGACGAGCAGGTCAAAATGGGCCTTTCAATGGACCCGTTGGAATTTTAACTGAGTAAAAAGTACAGAAATTGAGGTTTCGCAATATAATTGTGTTGAAAAGCTCCTAATCAATTACATGAACTCCTAAAATTTGATTAAAACTTGTTTTGCTATCCTTTTTGTAGAGGTTTCGAACGAGCAGGTCGAAATGGGCCTTTCAATGGACCCGTTGGAATTTTAACTGTATAAAAAGTACAGAAATTGAGGTTTTGCAATATAATTGTGTTCAAAAGCTCCTAATAAATTATTTGAACTCCTATTATTTGCATAAAACATTTTTGCGATCCTTTTTGTAGAGGTTTTGGACGAGCAGGTCTAAATGGGCCTTTCAATTGACTCGTTGGAATTTTAACTGAGTAAAAAGTACAAAAATTGAGGTTTTGCAATATAATTGTGTTGAAAAGCTCCTAATAAATTACATGAACTCCTAAAATTTGATTAAAACTTGTTTTGAAGTCCTTTTTGTAGAGGTTTCGGACGAGCGGGTCGAAATGTGCCTTTCAATGGACTCGTTGGAATTTTAACTGAGTAAAAAGTACAAAAATTGAGGTTTTGCAATATAATTGTGTTGAAAAGCTCCTAATCAATTATTTGAACTCCTAATATTTGATTAAAACTTGTTTTACAGTCCTTTTTGTAGAGGTTTCGGATGAGCGGGTCGAAATGGGCCTTTCAATGGACCCGTTGGAATTTTAACTGAGTAAAAAGTACAAAAATTGAGGTTTTGCAATATAATTGTGTTCAAAAGCTCCTAATCAATTATTTGAACTCATAATATTTGAATAAAACATTTTTGCGGTCCTTTTTGTAGAGGTTTCGGACGAGCAGGTCTAAATGGGCCTTTCAATGGACCCGTTGGAATTTTAACTGAGTAAAAAGTACAGAAATTGAGGTTTTGCAATATAATTGTGTTGAGTGGCTCATAATGAATTACGTGAACCCCTAAAATTTGATTAAAACCTGTTTTGCAGTCCTTTTTGTAGAGGTTTCGGACGAGCGGGTCGAAATGGGCCTTTCAATGGACCCGTTGGAATTTTAAATGAGTAAAAAGTACAGAAATTGAGGTTTTGCAATATAATTGTGTTGAAAAGCTCCTAATCAATTATTTGAACTCCTAATATTTGAATAAAACATTTTTTCAGTCCTTTTTGTTAAGGCTTCGGACGAGCAGGTCGAAATGGGCCTTTCAATGGACCTGTTGGAATTTTAACTAAGTAAAAAGTACAGAAATTGAGGTTTTGCAATATAATTGTGTTGAGTGGCTCCTAATGAATTACGTGAACCCCTAAAATTTGATTAAAACCTTTTTTGCAGTCTTTTTTGTAGAGGTTTCGGACGAGCGGGTCGAAATGGGCCTTTCAATGGACCCGTTGGAATTTTAAATGAGTAAAAAGTACAGAAATTGAGGTTTTGCAATATAATTGTGTTGAAAAGCTCCTAATCAATCATTTGAACTCCTAATATTTGAATAAAACATTTTTTTCAGTCCTTTTTGTTAAGGTTTCGGACGAGCAGGTCGAAATGGGCCTTTCAATGGACCTGTTGGAATTTTAACTAAGTAAAAAGTACAAAAATTGAGGTTTTGCAATGTAATTGTGTTGAAAAGCTCCTAATCAATTATTTGAACTCCTAATATTTGAATAAAACATTTTTGCGGTCCTTTTTGTAGAGGTTTCGGACGAGCGGGTCGAAATGGGCCTTTTAGTGGACCCGTTGGAATTTTAACTGAGTAAAAAGTACAGAAATTGAGGTTTTGCAATATAATTGTGTTGAAAAGCTCCTAATCAATTATTTGAACTCCTAAAATTTGATTAAAACTTGTTTTGCAGTCCTTTTGTAGAGGTTTCGGACTAGCGGGTCGAAATGGGCCTTTCAATGGACCCGTTGGAATTTTAATTGAGTAAAAAGTACAGAAATTGAGGTTTTGCAATATAATTGTGTTGAAAAGCTCCGAATCAATTATTTTAACTCCTAATATTTGAATAAAACATTTTTGCGGTCCTTTTTGTAGAGGTTTCGGACGAGCGAGTCTAAATGGGCCTTTCAATGGACCCGTTGGAATTTTAATTGAGTAAAAAGTACAGAAATTGAGGTTTTGCAATATAATTGTGTTGAAAAGCTCCTAATCAATTATTTGACCTCCTAATATTTGAATAAAACATTTTTGCGGTCCTTTTGTAGAGGTTTCTGATGAGCAGGTCTAAATAGGCCTTTCAATGGACCCGTTGGAATTTTAACTGAGTAAAAAGTACATAAGTTGAGGTTTTGCAATATAATTGTGTTGAAAAGCTCCTAATCAATTACTTGAACTCCTAAAATTTGATTATAACTTGTTTTGGGTCCATTTTGTAGAGGTATCGGATGAGCCGGTCGAAATGGGCCTTTCAATGGACCGGTTGGAATTTTAACTGAGTAAAAATTACAGAAATTGAGGTTTTTCAATATAATTGTGTTGAAAAGCTCCTACTCAATTATTTGAACTCCTAATATTTGAATAAAACTTATTTTGCAGTCCTTTTTGTAGAGGTTTTGGACGAGCAGATCGAAATGGGCCTTTCAATGGACCCGTTGGAATTTTAACTGAGTAAAAAGTACATAAATTGATGTTTTGCAATATAATTGTGTTGAAAAGCTCCTAATCAATTATTTGAACACCTAATATTTGAATAAAACATTTTTGCGGTCCTTTTTGTAGAGGTTTCGGACGAGCGAGTCTAAATGGGCCTTTCAATGGACCCGTTGGAATTTTAATTGAGTAAAAAGTACAGAAATTGAGGTTTTGCAATATAATTGTGTTGAAAAGCTCCTAATCAATTATTTGACCTCCTAATATTTGAATAAAACATTTTTGTGGTCCTTTTTGTAGAGGTTTCGGATGAACAGGTCTAAATGGGCCTTTCAATGGACCCCTTGGAATTTTAACTGAGTAAAAAGTACAGAAATTGAGGTTTTGCAATATAATTGTGTTGAAAAGCTCCTAATCAATTACACGAACTCCTAAAATTTGATTAAAACTTATTTTGCGGTCCTTTTTGTAGATGTTTCGGACTAGCGGGTCGAAATGGGCCTTTAAATGGACCCGTTGGAATTTTAACTGAGTAAAAAGTATAGAAATTGAGGTTTTGCAATATAATTGTGTTTAAAAGCTCCTAATCAATTATTTGAACACCTAATATTTGAATAAAACATTTTTGCGGTCCTTTTGTAGAGGTTTCTGATGAGCAGGTCTAAATAGGCCTTTCAATGGACCCGTTGGAATTTTAACTGAGTAAAAAGTACATAAGTTGAGGTTTTGCAATATAATTGTGTTGAAAAGCTCCTAATCAATTACTTGAACTCCTAAAATTTGATTATAACTTGTTTTGGGTCCTTTTTGTAGAGGTATCGGATGAGCCGGTCGAAATGGGCCTTTCAATGGACCGGTTGGAATTTTAACTGAGTAAAAATTACAGAAATTGAGGTTTTTCAATATAATTGTGTTGAAAAGCTCCTACTCAATTATTTGAACTCCTAATATTTGAATAAAACTTATTTTGCAGTCCTTTTTGTAGAGGTTTTGGACGAGCAGATCGAAATGGGCCTTTCAATGGACCCGTTGGAATTTTAACTGAGTAAAAAGTACATAAATTGATGTTTTGCAATATAATTGTGTTGAAAAGCTCCTAATCAATTATTTGAACACCTAATATTTGAATAAAACATTTTTGCGGTCCTTTTTGTAGAGGTTTCGGATGAGCAGGTCCAAATGGGCCTTTCAATGGACCCGTTGGAATTTTAACAGAGTAAAAAGTACAGAAATTGAGGTTTTGCAATATAATTGTGTTGAGTGGCTCCTAATGAATTACGTGAACCCCTAAAATTTGATTAAAACCTTTTTTGCAGTCCTTTTTGTAGAGGTTTCAGACGAGCGGGTCGAAATGGGCCTTTCAATGGACCCGTTGGAATTTTAAATGAGTAAAAAGTACAGAAATTGAGGTTTTGCAATATAATTGTGTTGAAAAGCTCCTAATCAATTATTTGAACTCCTAATATTTGAATAAAACATTTTTTCAGTCCTTTTTGTTAAGGTTTCGGACGAGCAGGTCTAAATGGGCCTTTCAATGGACCCGTTGGAATTTTAACTAAGTACAAAGTACAGAAATTGAGGTTTTGCAATATAATTGTGTTGAAAAGCTCCTAATCAATTATTTGAACTCCTAATATTTGAATAAAACTTTTTGCGGTCCTTTTTGTAGAGGTTTCGGACGAGCAGGTCAAAATGGGCCTTTCAATGGACCCGTTGGAATTTTAACTGAGTAAAAAGTACAGAAATTGAGGTTTCGCAATATAATTGTGTTGAAAAGCTCCTAATCAATTACATGAACTCCTAAAATTTGATTAAAACTTGTTTTGCGATCCTTTTTGTAGAGGTTTCGAACGAGCAGGTCGAAATGGGCCTTTCAATGGACCCGTTGGAATTTTAACTGTATAAAAAGTACAGAAATTGAGGTTTTGCAATATAATTGTGTTCAAAAGCTCCTAATAAATTATTTGAACTCCTAATATTTGCATAAAACATTTTTGCGATCCTTTTTGTAGAGGTTTTGGACGAGCAGGTCTAAATGGGCCTTTCAATTGACTCGTTGGAATTTTAACTGAGTAAAAAGTACAAAAATTGAGGTTTTGCAATATAATTGTGTTGAAAAGCTCCTAATAAATTACATGAACTCCTAAAATTTGATTAAAACTTGTTTTGAAGTCCTTTTTGTAGAGGTTTCGGACGAGCGGGTCGAAATGTGCCTTTCAATGGACTCGTTGGAATTTTAACTGAGTAAAAAGTACAAAAATTGAGGTTTTGCAATATAATTGTGTTGAAAAGCTCCTAATCAATTATTTGAACTCCTAATATTTGATTAAAACTTGTTTTACAGTCCTTTTTGTAGAGGTTTCGGATGAGCGGGTCGAAATGGGCCTTTCAATGGACCCGTTGGAATTTTAACTGAGTAAAAAGTACAAAAATTGAGGTTTTGCAATATAATTGTGTTCAAAAGCTCCTAATCAATTATTTGAACTCCTAATATTTGAATAAAACATTTTTGCGGTCCTTTTTGTAGAGGTTTCGGACGAGCAGGTCTAAATGGGCCTTTCAATGGACCCGTTGGAATTTTAACTGAGTAAAAAGTACAGAAATTGAGGTTTTGCAATATAATTGTGTTGAGTGGCTCATAATGAATTACGTGAACCCCTAAAATTTGATTAAAACCTGTTTTGCAGTCCTTTTTGTAGAGGTTTCGGACGAGCGGGTCGAAATGGGCCTTTCAATGGACCCGTTGGAATTTTAAATGAGTAAAAAGTACAGAAATTGAGGTTTTGCAATATAATTGTGTTGAAAAGCTCCTAATCAATTATTTGAACTCCTAATATTTGAATAAAACATTTTTTCAGTCCTTTTTGTTAAGGTTTCGGACGAGCAGGTCGAAATGGGCCTTTCAATGGACCTGTTGGAATTTTAACTAAGTAAAAAGTACAAAAATTGAGGTTTTGCAATATAATTGTGTTGAAAAGCTCCTAATCAATTATTTGAACTCCTAATATTTGATTAAAACTTGTTTTACAGTCCTTTTTGTAGAGGTTTCGGATGAGCGGGTCGAAATGGGCCTTTCAATGGACCCGTTGGAATTTTAACTGAGTAAAAAGTACAAAAATTGAGGTTTTGCAATATAATTGTGTTCAAAAGCTCCTAATCAATTATTTGAACTCATAATATTTGAATAAAACATTTTTGCGGTCCTTTTTGTAGAGGTTTCGGACGAGCAGGTCTAAATGGGCCTTTCAATGGACCCGTTGGAATTTTAACTGAGTAAAAAGTACAGAAATTGAGGTTTTGCAATATAATTGTGTTGAGTGGCTCATAATGAATTACGTGAACCCCTAAAATTTGATTAAAACCTGTTTTGCAGTCCTTTTTGTAGAGGTTTCGGACGAGCGGGTCGAAATGGGCCTTTCAATGGACCCGTTGGAATTTTAAATGAGTAAAAAGTACAGAAATTGAGGTTTTGCAATATAATTGTGTTGAAAAGCTCCTAATCAATTATTTGAACTCCTAATATTTGAATAAAACATTTTTTCAGTCCTTTTTGTTAAGGCTTCGGACGAGCAGGTCGAAATGGGCCTTTCAATGGACCTGTTGGAATTTTAACTAAGTAAAAAGTACAGAAATTGAGGTTTTGCAATATAATTGTGTTGAGTGGCTCCTAATGAATTACGTGAACCCCTAAAATTTGATTAAAACCTTTTTTGCAGTCTTTTTTGTAGAGGTTTCGGACGAGCGGGTCGAAATGGGCCTTTCAATGGACCCGTTGGAATTTTAAATGAGTAAAAAGTACAGAAATTGAGGTTTTGCAATATAATTGTGTTGAAAAGCTCCTAATCAATCATTTGAACTCCTAATATTTGAATAAAACATTTTTTTCAGTCCTTTTTGTTAAGGTTTCGGACGAGCAGGTCGAAATGGGCCTTTCAATGGACCTGTTGGAATTTTAACTAAGTAAAAAGTACAAAAATTGAGGTTTTGCAATGTAATTGTGTTGAAAAGCTCCTAATCAATTATTTGAACTCCTAATATTTGAATAAAACATTTTTGCGGTCCTTTTTGTAGAGGTTTCGGACGAGCGGGTCGAAATGGGCCTTTTAGTGGACCCGTTGGAATTTTAACTGAGTAAAAAGTACAGAAATTGAGGTTTTGCAATATAATTGTGTTGAAAAGCTCCTAATCAATTATTTGAACTCCTAAAATTTGATTAAAACTTGTTTTGCAGTCCTTTTGTAGAGGTTTCGGACTAGCGGGTCGAAATGGGCCTTTCAATGGACCCGTTGGAATTTTAATTGAGTAAAAAGTACAGAAATTGAGGTTTTGCAATATAATTGTGTTGAAAAGCTCCGAATCAATTATTTTAACTCCTAATATTTGAATAAAACATTTTTGCGGTCCTTTTTGTAGAGGTTTCGGACGAGCGAGTCTAAATGGGCCTTTCAATGGACCCGTTGGAATTTTAATTGAGTAAAAAGTACAGAAATTGAGGTTTTGCAATATAATTGTGTTGAAAAGCTCCTAATCAATTATTTAACCTCCTAATATTTGAATAAAACATTTTTGTGGTCCTTTTTGTAGAGGTTTCGGATGAACAGGTCTAAATGGGCCTTTCAATGGACCCCTTGGAATTTTAACTGAGTAAAAAGTACAGAAATTGAGGTTTTGCAATATAATTGTGTTGAAAAGCTCCTAATCAATTACACGAACTCCTAAAATTTGATTAAAACTTATTTTGCGGTCCTTTTTGTAGATGTTTCGGACTAGCGGGTCGAAATGGGCCTTTAAATGGACCCGTTGGAATTTTAACTGAGTAAAAAGTATAGAAATTGAGGTTTTGCAATATAATTGTGTTTAAAAGCTCCTAATCAATTATTTGAACACCTAATATTTGAATAAAACATTTTTGCGGTCCTTTTGTAGAGGTTTCTGATGAGCAGGTCTAAATAGGCCTTTCAATGGACCCGTTGGAATTTTAACTGAGTAAAAAGTACATAAGTTGAGGTTTTGCAATATAATTGTGTTGAAAAGCTCCTAATCAATTACTTGAACTCCTAAAATTTGATTATAACTTGTTTTGGGTCCTTTTTGTAGAGGTATCGGATGAGCCGGTCGAAATGGGCCTTTCAATGGACCGGTTGGAATTTTAACTGAGTAAAAATTACAGAAATTGAGGTTTTTCAATATAATTGTGTTGAAAAGCTCCTACTCAATTATTTGAACTCCTAATATTTGAATAAAACTTATTTTGCAGTCCTTTTTGTAGAGGTTTTGGACGAGCAGATCGAAATGGGCCTTTCAATGGACCCGTTGGAATTTTAACTGAGTAAAAAGTACAGAAATTGATGTTTTGCAATATAATTGTGTTGAAAAGCTCCTAATCAATTATTTGAACACCTAATATTTGAATAAAACATTTTTGCGGTCCTTTTTGTAGAGGTTTCGGATGAGCAGGTCCAAATGGGCCTTTCAATGGACCCGTTGGAATTTTAACAGAGTAAAAAGTACAGAAATTGAGGTCTTGCAATATAATTGTGTTGAGTGGCTCCTAATGAATTACGTGAACCCCTAAAATTTGATTAAAACCTGTTTTGCAGTCCTTTTTGTAGAGGTTTCAGACGAGCGGGTCGAAATGGGCCTTTCAATGGACCCGTTGGAATTTTAAATGAGTAAAAAGTACAGAAATTGAGGTTTTGCAATATAATTGTGTTGAAAAGCTCCTAATCAATTATTTGAACTCCTAATATTTGAATAAAACATTTTTTCAGTCCTTTTTGTTAAGGTTTCGGACGAGCAGGTCTAAATGGGCCTTTCAATGGACCCGTTGGAATTTTAACTAAGTACAAAGTACAGAAATTGAGGTTTTGCAATATAATTGTGTTGAAAAGCTCCTAATCAATTATTTGAACTCCTAATATTTGAATAAAACTTTTTGCGGTCCTTTTTGTAGAGGTTTCGGACGAGCAGGTCAAAATGGGCCTTTCAATGGACCCGTTGGAATTTTAACTGAGTAAAAAGTACAGAAATTGAGGTTTCGCAATATAATTGTGTTGAAAAGCTCCTAATCAATTACATGAACTCCTAAAATTTGATTAAAACTTGTTTTGCGATCCTTTTTGTAGAGGTTTCGAACGAGCAGGTCGAAATGGGCCTTTCAATGGACCCGTTGGAATTTTAACTGTATAAAAAGTACAGAAATTGAGGTTTTGCAATATAATTGTGTTCAAAAGCTCCTAATAAATTATTTGAACTCCTAATATTTGCATAAAACATTTTTGCGATCCTTTTTGTAGAGGTTTTGGACGAGCAGGTCTAAATGGTCCTTTCAATTGACTCGTTGGAATTTTAACTGAGTAAAAAGTACAAAAATTGAGGTTTTGCAATATAATTGTGTTGAAAAGCTCCTAATAAATTACATGAACTCCTAAAATTTGATTAAAACTTGTTTTGAAGTCCTTTTTGTAGAGGTTTCGGACGAGCGGGTCGAAATGTGCCTTTCAATGGACTCGTTGGAATTTTAACTGAGTAAAAAGTACAAAAATTGAGGTTTTGCAATATAATTGTGTTGAAAAGCTCCTAATCAATTATTTGAACTCCTAATATTTGATTAAAACTTGTTTTACAGTCCTTTTTGTAGAGGTTTCGGATGAGCGGGTCGAAATGGGCCTTTCAATGGACCCGTTGGAATTTTAACTGAGTAAAAAGTACAAAAATTGAGGTTTTGCAATATAATTGTGTTCAAAAGCTCCTAATCAATTATTTGAACTCCTAATATTTGAATAAAACATTTTTGCGGTCCTTTTTGTAGAGGTTTCGGACGAGCAGGTCTAAATGGGCCTTTCAATGGACCCGTTGGAATTTTAACTGAGTAAAAAGTACAGAAATTGAGGTTTTGCAATATAATTGTGTTGAGTGGCTCATAATGAATTACGTGAACCCCTAAAATTTGATTAAAACCTGTTTTGCAGTCCTTTTTGTAGAGGTTTCGGACGAGCGGGTCGAAATGGGCCTTTCAATGGACCCGTTGGAATTTTAAATGAGTAAAAAGTACAGAAATTGAGGTTTTGCAATATAATTGTGTTGAAAAGCTCCTAATCAATTATTTGAACTCCTAATATTTGAATAAAACATTTTTTCAGTCCTTTTTGTTAAGGTTTCGGACGAGCAGGTCGAAATGGGCCTTTCAATGGACCTGTTGGAATTTTAACTAAGTAAAAAGTACAAAAATTGAGGTTTTGCAATATAATTGTGTTGAAAAGCTCCTAATCAATTATTTGAACTCCTAATATTTGAATAAAACATTTTTGCGGTCCTTTTTGTAGAGGCTTCGGACGAGCGGGTCGAAATGGGCCTTTTAGTGGACCCGTTGGAATTTTAACTGAGTAAAAAGTACAGAAATTGATCTTTTGCAATATAATTGTGTTGAAAAGCTCCTAATCAATTATTTGAACTCCTAAAATTTGATTAAAACTTGTTTTGCAGTCCTTTTGTAGAGGTTTCGGACTAGCGGGTCGAAATGGGCCTTTCAATGGACCCGTTGGAATTTTAATTGAGTAAAAAGTACAGAAATTGAGGTTTTGCAATATAATTGTGTTGAAAAGCTCCTAATCAATTATTTTAACTCCTAATATTTGAATAAAACATTTTTGCGGTCCTTTTTGTAGAGGTTTCGGACGAGCGGGTCTAAATGGGCCTTTCAATGGACCCGTTGGAATTTTAATTGAGTAGAAAGTACAGAAATTTAGGTTTTGCAATATAATTGTGTTGAAAAGCTCCTAATCAATTATTTGAACTCCTAATATTTGAATAAAACATTTTTGTGGTCCTTTTTGTAGAGGTTTCGGATGAGCAGGTCTAAATGGGCCTTTCAATGGACCCCTTGGAATTTTTTTTTTGAAGAAAAGGCCTCATTAAAAACCCCTACTACTGTCCTTCAAGCAAAGCTAGAGGACCCTAAAAAGGGGAAAAGAGTGCCCAAATATTATTAATCAATCAATATTTGTTACAAGATGATGGATACAATGAGGAATATCCGATTCAAATGACGTAGAAGTCATAGAATTCAAAGAAAAAGAAGCCAACATATGGGCTATAACATTTGCCTCTCGGCGTACAAAGGAAATGGAAGTAAAGTCGAAATCATGAAGAGCAGCTTGTATCTGAAGAATAATTGGTCCCATAGTTGATAGATCCTGAGCAGGATTGTTGATCCTGTTCGCAAGAGAAGCGCAATCCGTTTCGATCATGATACGCTTCCATCCATGGGAACGGGCAAAGGTGAGACCAGCAAGGATGCTTTCTCCCTCACTGGTGATAGCGTCCTGGCGGCTACCGAGAGGGAAAGCGAGACCACCCACGACTGCTCCAGCAGGGTCATGAGCAACAACGCCGACGGCTGCTGCACGAGTTGAAGGGTTAAAAGCGCCATCCACATTAATTTTGATAAAATTAGATGGAGGAGAACAGGAGGGATTAGTAATAATGGATGGAGGTGGATCCGTTGAGATTAAAGATTTACAAAATTCATCATGTAGGCTAATTGAATTAACTGCAATTAGCCATGAGGGTTGTAGATGGTGGTTGTGAACCCAATCATTACGTCTGTTCCAAATGTTCCATAACACTGTAAGAAAGAGGCCAAATTTATCAGGGGAAATTGTAGAGGCTGCTTCCTCTAACCAATGTAAAGGTGAAGGAGCTAAACTCTTATAGAGAGAGGTAGGAATACCACTAATTTGAAGTGCTTCAGCAGCCCCAGGACAATCACGAAGCGCATGAAGAATTGATTCCGAGTGATTACCACAGATAGAGCATAACCCCGAGCTAGGGGAGAAAGCTAGCATTTTAGAGCCAACGGGTAGAGCATCAGATGCCATACGCCATCCAAAAGTTTTGACTTTGGGTAAAGCTTTTATTTTAGATAAAAATTTCCATAACCGAGTAGGCGGCGAAGGTTGGGAAAAGGAGCGTTGTAAGAAAATATATCCAGAACGAACTGAGTAGATGCCTGAATCATTGGGGGACCATAAAATTGAATCCCGATGATCATTTATGATGGGGATACGAAGAATGGCATCCGCATCAATTGGATTGAAATAATTGTTCAATTTCACTGTATCCCAGGCAGTTTGATTGCGGATCATGAAATCCCGACAACGGATGTGAAATTCATCTGAGATTTCATAATCCCCAGTTAGCTCAATCGGGGAAGACCCACCCCATATATCTTTGTGTATTCTGATATTACTGTTTATACCAGGGCGATGAAGAAAGCCAGGGAAAAGGCGCTGAAGGGCGTTGTATATACCTTGCCAGGCAAAGGAGCCCCTACTAGGTTTCGGTGCATCCAGGATGTTACCTGAAGGGAAATATTTGGATCGGTATATTTGTCCTAATAAGGAATCTGGTTCGCAAATTAGTTTCCAAATTTGCTTGCCCAGAAGGGCGATGTTGAAATCGTGTAGGTCTTTGAAGCCCATGCCACCAGCGGATTTGGGTAAACAAATCCGGTTCCACGGTAACATGTGCCAACCTTTTTTGTTGGATTTTCCGGTCCACCAGTATTGGCGGATTGATGTAGTCATGTCGTCAATGATATTGTGTGGTAGAAGATAGCAAGACATCACATACTGTGGGAGAGATTGTAAAACAGCTTTAATAAAAATCTCTCTACCACTAAAGGATAGAAGGTGTTTGTCCCAGCTAGAGAGTCGATCATGTACTTTATCTCGAACAAAACCTAAAGATTCAGTTTTATTTTTCCCTATGAGGAGCGGGATACCTAGGTATACTCCGGGGTTAGAAACTTCGCGTACTTGTAAAATGCTATTGATTATATTTCTTGTTGCAGAAGGTGTACGTGGGTTATAAAAAATTGTTGATTTCTCAAAGTTTATTGCTTGACCAGATGCATTAGCATATACTTGGAGAGCATTTTTCAGATGGGATGCTTCCGATTGATTGGTATTTATAAATACCATACAATCATCTGCAAAAAGAAGGTGGTTAACTTTGGGCCCATGCTTACATGCGCCTAGACCTGGAAGTATATTAGTTTGTTGAGCGGCCGCTAAGTAAGCCGAGAGACCCTGAGTGCAGAATAGGAAAAGAAAAGGGGATAGAGGATCCCCCTGACGGAGACCACGTTGAGGTTGGAATGTGGGTGAAAAGGAGTTATTAATTTTAACTGAGAAAGAGACAGTAGATATAAAACGCATTATAAGATCAATCCAGCTGGATGCAAAGCCCATGCGTGTCATAACATTTGCAAGGAAAGACCATTCAACTCTATCGAAAGCTTTTTCCATGTCCAGTTTGAGAGCAGCTCCTTGCGAGGATTTAGTTGCTCCAGCATTGATGTTGTGAATAATTTCATGCGCAACAAGGATATTATCAGAGATGTTGCGTCCCTGGACAAAGGCAGCTTGATTAGGACTAATACAGAGAGGTATAGCCTGTTTCATTCTATTTACAATTGTTTTGGCAACAATTTTATAGAGAACGGTACATAGGCTAATTGGTCTGAGTTGTTTCATAGATGTTGGATCCTTAATTTTGGGAATTAGCACCAGAATGGTTTTGTTAACTAAGGTCATATCTGCCTTGCCATTTAAAAGATCCATACAAAGATTAAGGACATCTTCACCAACTATATCCCAGTGTTGTCGAAAGAAACTACTAGGTAGACCATCGGCACCAGGAGCCTTCCTAGGGTCAATACCTTTAAAGGCATGTAGAATTTCTTCTCTAGTGAACGGCTTGAGAAGACTGTCATTCATTGAAGAATTAATGGAGGGGTGGATTTTGTCAAGAATAGTTTCCGAAAGTTTGGGATTAGAGGTTGTAAATAGGTTTTGGAAATAATTCGAAGCTATATCCATAATTTCAGATTCCGAGGTGCACCAATTGGAATTGGCATCATAAAGCCCTATGATGGAATTTTTCTTATTACGATTAGAAGCTCTGGCATGGAAGAATTTGATATTTTTGTCCCCTTGGGATAGCCAAAGTGTTCGAGATCTTTGAGCCCAATAAGCTTCTTGTTCCGTTAAGAGTTTATTTAATTCCATTCTATAATTTAAATAAGTTTGTTTATTAGTAGCTGTCAAGGGGCGATAGAGAAGTTTGTTAATTTTTTTGGTAAGGAATTTAATACGTCCTGTTGTTTTAAAGCGTTGTTGGTTTTGCCAGTCATCTAAGTATGTTCCTACCGCTTTGATTTTATTGATGGCCGTTCCGGGGGTGTCAGCCCATGCCCTTTTAATAGTTTGGATGTTATCTTTATTATTAGCCCAACAATTTTCAAATCTGAAATTTTTGGGGATTTGAGATTTAGGTATGGTAGTTGGTTTAACAATTTCAAGAAGAAGGAAACAGTGGTCGGATTTTGCGACATATTCCGTATTGATTCGATGATTAGGGTAGAGATCTTTCCAAGCATAGTTAGCTACAAAACGGTCAAGTCGTTCATGAATTACAGGGGTTAAAGGACCTACCTTTGTCCATGTAAACCATCCCGAGGTTGGTTTGCAATCGAAAAGGTTGTTTCGGATTAAACAGTTCCGAAAATTTTTGATTTGGGATCTAGCTCTACGGGGACCCCCTTGTTTTTCTGAATCGGTTAGAATCTCATTAAGATCTCCTCCAATAAGCCAAGGTTTATCTTTAGTAGAAGTGTATTAAATCCCACGTTTTATATTTTTGGCTAGTTTCCGAAAATCCATGCATTCCAGTAAAAAACATAGTGCTGTTATTATACGTAATTTGAATGTGAATATAACGCAGCGAATAGGAAATTAAACTAATATTGATATCATTTGCGGCGAATAAAGAAATTCCGGAACACCCTTCCGAGGGGGGAATAGAAATAATGTCTAACATACCTAATGAAAGACATAAGCGGTTACATTCCGCATTATTCAACTTGGTTTCACATAAAAAGATAATATTAGGGTTGGTACGTTGGACATAGGATCTGAGATGTTGAACCGTCGGGGCTTGTCCATATAATTGAGTAAAAAGTACAGAAATTGAGGTTTTGCAATATAATTGTGTTGAAAAGCTCCTAATCAATTACACGAACTCCTAAAATTTGATTAAAACTTATTTTGCGGTCCTTTTTGTAGATGTTTCGGACTAGCGGGTCGAAATGGGCCTTTAAATGGACCCGTTGGAATTTTAACTGAGTAAAAAGTATAGAAATTGAGGTTTTGCAATATAATTGTGTTGAAAAGCTCCTAATCAATTATTTGAACACCTAATATTTGAATAAAACATTTTTGCGGTCCTTTTGTAGAGGTTTCTGATGAGCAGGTCTAAATAGACCTTTCAATGGACCCGTTGGAATTTTAACTGAGTAAAAAGTACATAAATTGAGGTTTTGCAATATAATTGTGTTGAAAAGCTCCTAATCAATTACTTGAACTCCTAAAATTTGATTATAACTTGTTTTGGGTCCTTTTTGTAGAGGTTTCGGACGAGCCGGTCGAAATGGGCCTTTCAATGGACCGGTTGGAATTTTAACTGAGTAAAAATTACAGAAATTGAGGTTTTTCAATATAATTGTGTTGAAAAGCTCCTACTCAATTATTTGAACTCCTAATATTTGAATAAAACTTGTTTTGCAGTCCTTTTTGTAGAGGTTTTGGACGAGCAGATCGGAATGGGCCTTTCAATGGACCCGTTGGAATTTTAACTGAGTAAAAAGTACAGAAATTGATGTTTTGCAATATAATTGTGTTGAAAAGCTCCTAATCAATTATTTGAACACCTAATATTTGAATAAAACATTTTTGCGGTCCTTTTTGTAGAGGTTTCGGATGAGCAGGTCCAAATGGGCCTTTCAATGGACCCGTTGGAATTTTAACAGAGTAAAAAGTACAGAAATTGAGGTTTTGCAATATAATTGTGTTGAAATGCTCCTAATCAATTATTTGAACTCCTAATATTTGATTAAAACTTGTTTTGCAGTCCTTTTTGTAGAGGTTTCGGACGAGCGGGTCGAAATGGGCCTTTCAATGGACCCGTTGAAATTTTTACTGAGTATGTAACACCCTAAAACCACCCTAGTTAGAATTATAGAAAACGACAAGGATAGCGTAAACAATTTACAATTTAGTTAAGATTACAATGAAACCACATAAGCTATGTTTCATTAAGATATAAATGGGTTAAACACTACATGTAAGTTCATATGTAAAATTAAAGAAATGAAGATTAATTTGTAACTAATATATATAAGTTAGATAATATGAAACGTAAAATAGTATACATATATTTATGTATGATTCGGTGGGTTGTATTTAAATGTACATATAAGTATATCTATAAGTAAAATATGATAAACTAATAATTAAGTAGTTAAATATTATAATGTTAGTGGGATATTAAGTGAAATTATAACAGAATTTCATGGAAATAAACTAATCCATGTGTCCTTTATACAAGAGATAGTCAGCCCACTAAGGAAAGAAAGTTAACATGTGTAAACCACTTACTTCCATCATCATCTTTCTCATGCAAACCTGCCGAACCAAAGAGAGGAAAGGAGAGATAGAAATCTGGAATTCTTAGGCTTAAGGACATCTTTATTTTGCTGGAAATTGAGCTAAAAGATCACCTAGGATCATGCATGTAGGCAGATATCAAGTAAGTACATCATATGCTACCCGATTCCTATGGTGTTTTTATTTTTGTATTTGATGATTCTGGGTTTGAACCACTAAAAAAAATATGTTATAAATGTTTTATTATGAGTTATCAATGCTGAGTTCATGTTATACTTGAATAATTTCTGGAAATTAAAGCATGAACATGAACTTAGGTATGAATCTGCCCAGATTCGTTCTTGTATGATACCCTGTAGAAATCTGGAAAATTGAGCATGTTAGAGTTATTTCTGGAAAAGGTGTTCTTATACAAAGTTGTAGAGGACAAAATTTTACATGGAATAGATGTATGGTTTGCTCAAAAATGTTAAGTATAGGTCTCTGAATTGTTGTTAGAAGTTGACTGGACTGAAACTGAATGAATTTAGAATCTGCTGGACTAAATTGTGAAATTCGAAATGTTTAGGGGTCAAAATGGTGTTAATAAATTCTGAAAATTTATGCTTGAAACAGTGGAGTCATGGAATGAATAAAAATCAAATGGCCAAGCTTGAATTAAGTCTCAATTGGTAGATTAAATGCATTTAGATCACATGTAGGATTATTAAAGGATTAAAAGGGACTGTTTTGTAGAAATTGATAAATTGAGGACTTGAATGCTCTGTTTTTAAAGATGTTAGAACTTCATTGTTATGTTAATACATGTAGGTTAATGTGGTTAATAGATTAGAATCAAATGAATTGTGAAATATAGGATTTAAATGCACTAAAGTCACAAATTAAGAATAGGCAGATTAGGTTTCTAAAAATGCCCTATGTTCAAGTAATAAACTGTATTGATAGAGAAATGATAAAATTATGTGCCATACATGGTTGTAAAGTTGTGTTTATAAGCTTTCTAAAATGGTAAAGAACTTCTTATTTGGAGTTGTGAGTAAAAAGATATGGCCAGTTTAGTAGAGGTTACTCAAACTGCCAGTTTAGGGGGCAGATTCACTTGTCTAGGTGATTATGCTTAAGTAAATGAATTTATATGTTTGAATTAATTACTAATGGATATTGTATATGATATTTTATGTTTTAAGATCACATTGGTGAAGAATTTCAAGAGGATTCAAGGAGTGATCAAGCAAAGAGAAGGGGGAAAGGAATCATCATCAAGGATAACAACTAAGCTTGGAAGTATTTGTGAGTGTAGCTAGTTTAGGGTTGAGATTAGTGTCTCAACCAATGTGTTTATGTTTCTTGGATGATTTAAAATGAAGCATGTAATGAACTTAATAATGGATTGGTAAATTTAAATGCTAAGGAAGAAGGACTAAAGGAATGAACTATGAACTAGGTATATGATGCTATCTAGATATGCTAGTTGATGTCTATATGGGTTGCTTTGTGACATGAGTTGTTTGAGCCACTTGAATTGAATTAATGGATGATTTAGCTACTGTTTGAAGATGGTTATATGATTGAAATGATGCTAAATGCTTGCTGGAAATTTGATTGAGCATGGCTTGAATGTGCACAATGTAAACATGATTGAATGTGTACATGACTTTGTGATATGTGTTTGATAAACAAGTAAAATGCTATTGTTAATAAAGAAAGATAAGTAAAGTCCTTGGTTTGATTAGTGTCTATAGGTAGAAGGGCATGCCTTAGAGTCATTGAGCTCCTCTGATCTTTGTTACAGGATGGTGGTTAGTCACCTATACACCTGATAAGGTGGTTAGTCACCTTGATAATTGAATGGTGGTAAGTCACCATTGATGCCTATGCATCCTCTGTTATAAGTTGAAATGAGAAATTGATACTTTGAGTATCTAAAGTTACATGATACATGAAGACTTGAATACCTATTTCATTAATCATCCAAGGCAAAACATAAATAAATCAATGATATTGTGTAAATGAATAAGTTGAGTAATGACCCTAAAGAATTGACATGAATCATGTGCATTGTTTGTTGCCAATATGATTTGAATTATATGTGTTACTTGCTGCCAAGATGAAAATGTTTATATGAGTTGCTTATTGCCAAGTTTAGTATGATTTACATGTGTTGGTTGATGGCCAATTTTATATGACTATGAACATTGCTTGCTGCCCAATTTGACATGAATTGTATAAGTTGCTTGCTGCCCAAATTAGAGTGAATTATGTGATTTGATTGCGGCCAAATTGATATGTTTCATATGAATGCTTGCTGCCCTATTGATTAGCTTATGAGACTAGTTAAGTTAACTTGATTTTGATAGACTAGCTAGGAGAACATATATATCCTAAGCTTAGCTAAGTAACTTTAAAGAATGAATAAGACTTTAAAAGATTGAAACTAGTAAAGTCTAGGGCTGCCTCACTAAGTACATTATGTGTACTTATCACTCTCTTTGTTTCCTTCTTCCAAAATGACAGGTTCGTTGATATCCGAAAGCCATCTGTTTTGTTCCGAGAGCTTCGCAAGCCAAGAACAAGTATGATATAATCTTGCTTAGTCTCCTAGTTGGTGGCATAGTCTAAGTTAGTTTGTCATGCATTATGGAACATGTAATTGTTAAGTTTGGTTTGTATAAAACTAAGACATGTTATATTACGTAATGACTTGATGAATGTTTATGTAAATATGGATATGATGATATGAATGAACTATGTTTGAAGTTAACTAAGCTTGATATGAATTTGAGTATCATTTATATGGTTCATGCCCTTGATGGATTTGAATGGTTGAGTATGTATAAGTATGTTATCTTTATTTGAATTAGGAAGGTTGCATCTAGAATTGTTGTTGGATGATTTGTATAGTTCGAATGGTAATAGAATATTAGAAAAGTTTTAAATTGGCTCACCTATTTGCATTTATGATCTTGTTATTGGATAAATGATTATATGATTGTTTGCTTTGATGCTTGTTAAGTATGAATTGAATCTCATATAATTGTATGTTGATGTGTTGACATGTATGAATCTGTCCATCACCCGAATAGTAACATCGCTCGCTCGTAACCGGGTGAGGGGTGTTACATAAATTGGTATCAGAGCTTCGGTTTAGTCGATTCTCGGACTAAATCGGGTCTATTGCATCATATAGGTTAAACTATGCCACCTAGGAGTTTTATATCGAACTGCTTGCGATTGCGCTCTCTAACTTCGATCTTTTCTGAAATCTTATTAAAATGTCCGAATCACGTTTGGCTCGTGACAATGGAAGTCCTCGGGAATCATCTAACGAGGATGGTAGCGTTAGGATGAAAACCAACGCTCCGGGACAATCTAATCCTCCCGAGCAAGCGGACCCTCCGAGAAGATCGGAATCGCGAGAACCGACTCCACTCCCTGAACCTAATCAGACAACTCCGACAATTCCGACTGTTCAGAGTGCTCAGCGGGAATGTCTCCTAAGTATGAAGGAGATGTTCGATCAATTAGTAATGAACATCCGACGAGAACAACCGACTCCGGTGGTTGCTGCCCCGAGTCGAGCCCCTATCGACAAACTCGCGCAACATCGAGCAACTACATTCACCGGTGAAAACGAGGAAAAGCCGGAAGAAGCTGAGAACTGGCTCGAAAGAACCACTCAAATCTTAACTCGTCAACTTCAATGTTCGGATGAACATAAACTTGAATGTGCGATTGCACTTCTAGCCGAAGAAGCTCTAAGTTGGTGGGAAACCACAACTCTGACTGCCCCTGCCGAGTCAGATACATGGAAATTCTTCGTTGATGAATTCAAAAAGAAATATATTAACGAACAATACCTTGCTGATCAGAGGAAGAAGTTCTTACATTTGAAACAGGCCAATCGGCCGATTGAACAATATGTTGCCGATTTCTGCAAATACTGCAAGTATGGCTCGGAGTACATCAAGACCGAGAAAGATAAATGTCGAATGTTCATCGACGGGCTAAGTGATGAATTGAGTCCGATGTTCACAGCACTTGACATTACAGATTTTCAAATCCTTGTGAATCGGGCCATCGCCACTGAATCTAAGATGCGGAATGCCGAGAAACGAAAGAGTGGATTTCGAACTGATAAGAAGCGGAAGAGTGACGACAAGTCTCGGTGGTCTAAGAAGCCGAAACATCAGAAGGAATCATCCTCCACCTATATACCATCTACTCGGAATAATTTCCAACCCCAACACTCCAACAAGATGGCTACTCCGATTGTTTCCGTCAACAGTACTGGAAATGTCGACAGACCTCCTGTTTGCAAATTCTGTCAGAAGAATCACTTTGGCCAATGCCGAGCCCAGGCGAACCTCTGTTATGCTTGTGGTGCTGACGATCATTACATCCGAGACTGTCCAAAATGAAATGATCAATCTTTTGTTCGACCGGTTAACCAAATTTTTGTACCGTCTAGCCGAGGCAAACATCCGAGACAAGTTCAGTCGAACAATCCCGGGAAAGGCAAGGCTGCCCAATCAAAAGCCACCACTTATCAGGAGTCCCGAGCCCCAGCTCGTGTCTATCACATTCGTGGCAAGGAAGAAGAAGAGTCTCCCGATGTCATTGCGGGTACGGTTGAACTTAACCTTAAACCTGTTTATGCATTGATAGATTCGGGATCAACCCATTCATTTATATGCTCATACTTGTTAGATGAACTTAAATTGAAACCTGAAACTGTACAAACTGGGCTAATTGTTTCGAATCCTATAGGAGGTAGTATGCCTATAAATTTGATTTGTAAAGACTATCGGATAACAATCCGAAATGTACCCTTTCCTTGTAATCTATATGTATTACCCAAATGTGAATTTGATCTAGTTTTAGGACTAGATTGGTTGGGAAAACATGAAGCCTGGGTAGACTGTCAAAACCATAGGTTATATTTACGGGGTTTAGGAAAAGAATCCATTCTATTGATAGACAAGAAACCGATCTCTATTTTCGCCGCTATGGCACTACAAGACGAGCTCGATTTCGGTTTACTTGAAATGCCTGTTGTATCTGAATTTTCTGATGTTTTTCCTGAGGAACTCCCTGGCCTTCCTCCAACTCGGGAAGTTGAATTCAAGATCGAAGTTCAACCCGGAACTAATCCTGTGTCCATCACACCTTATCGGATGGCACCTGTTGAACTCAAAGAACTAAAGAAGCAAATTCAAGAACTTGAGGATAAAGGATTCATCCGACCTAGCATCTCTCCCTGGGGTGCTCTTGTACTATTCGTGAAAAAGAAGGATGGTACAATGCGACTTTGTATTGATTACCGGCAACTTAATAAAGTAACCATCAAGAACAAGTATCCACTACCGAGAATCAAAGATTTGTTCGATCAACTCAAATACGCAAATGTGTTCTCTAAGATTGATCTTCGGTCCGGTTACTATCAAATGAGGGTAAAAGAAGAAGATGTGCCCAAAACAGCTTTCCGAACTCGATATGGACATTACGAGTTCCTAGTAATGCCATTCGGTTTAACGAATGCCCCTGCTGCGTTCATGGACCTGATGAATCGAGTATTCAAGCCTTATCTTGACAAGTTCGTGGTTGTTTTCATTGACGACATCCTTGTATACTCTCGGAACAAGGAAGAACATGATGATCATCTTCGGATTGTGCTACAGACGCTCCGAGATCACCAATTGTTTGCCAAATTCACCAAGTGTGAGTTTTGGTTATCTGAAGTTTCATTCCTCGGACACATCATTTCTGCCGAAGGAATCAAAGTCGACTCCAAGAAAATTCAAGCTATTCTTGATTGGAGACCTCCGAGAAATGTGAGCGAAGTCCGAAGTTTTCTCGGATTAGCCGGCTATTACCGAAGATTTGTGAAAGGATTTTCCACTATTGCCGCACCATTAACCAAACTCCTCCGAAAGGATGTAAACTTTGAGTGGTCAGAAAAACAGCAACGAAGTTTTGATCAACTCAAGCAAACTTTGACACACGCTCCTGTTCTTATTCAACCCGAATCGGGCAAAGAATTCATAGTGTACAGCGATGCATCACACTCGGGCCTAGGTTGTGTTCTGATGCAAGAAGGCAATGTGATTGCATACGCATCCCGGCAACTGAAGCAACACGAATTGAATTATCCTACTCACGATCTCGAGCTTGCAGCCATTGTGTTCGCGCTCAAAATTTGGCGACACTACTTGTTCGGTGAAAGATGCAAGTTGTTCACTGATCACAAAAGCCTGAAGTATTTACTCACTCAAAAAGATCTGAACCTTAGACAAAGAAGATGGTTAGAGTTGCTCAAAGACTATGACCTAACCATCGATTATCATCCCGGAAAAGCCAATGTTGTTGCCGATGCTCTGAGTCGAAAACCGAACCTCTGTAAGTTACTCGAAATCCTCGAAAATTTGAAAACATTCAATCTTCAAATTTAAATTGATCATTCAAATTCATTCTTGATAGTTAAGGAAGAATTTGAACACTTTCTTGTTTAGCAAGAAATCCTTCAAATGAAATTTTCGAACCTAAGTAACGTCTTCAATTTGTTTATTCGTAGCTTCTTTGGCTATCAACGCTCATTTCCGGCTATGCACGGCTCAGAATTATCTGAATGAACTTCAAGTTCAATCTACTCTGATCACCAGGATCAAAGAACTTCAACAAATTGATCCGGAACTTCAGAAAATCAATTCCAAGCTTGAGTCTAATCCTGACTTCTCTGTTAAGTCGAACGGTCTTCTATACTTCAAAGATCGTATATGTGTCCCTAATAACAAAGAATTACAAGATGAAATCCTACAAGAAGCGCACCAAAGTTCTTTTTCGATCCACCCAGGATCAGTTAAGATGTACAAGGATCTCAAGCCCTTGTATTGGTGGCCAGGAATGAAAACGGCTATCAACGACTCTGTAGCAAAATGTTTGAACTGCCAACGGATTAAAGCCGAGCACCAAGCCCCTACTGGTTTGCTCCAACCTCTCAAATTTCCGCAATGGAAATGGGAACGGATCACAATGGATTTCGTAACCGGTCTTCCTTGTTCGCCAAGAAAGTGCGACGCTATCTGGGTGATCGTTGATCGTTTCACCAAGTCAGCACACTTCATTCCGGTGAGAATGAATCTCAGTCTTGAAGCCTTGGCTGAATTATACATCCGAGAAGTAATTCGTTTACATGGAGTTCCAATCTCAATAGTCTCCAATCGAGATCCCCGATTCACAGCTCGATTTTGGAAGACTCTACATAAAGCTCTCGGAACCAAACTGAATCTTAGCACAGCTTTCCATCCGCAAAGTGATGGTCAATTTGAGCGAGTAATTCAAATTCTTGAAGACATGCTCAGAGCTTGTATCATTGACTTTGGAAAGAACTGGGAGAAATCGCTACCTTTGGTAGAATTCGCCTACAACAATAGCTTCTAATCTTCGATTCAAATGGCTCTTTTCGAAGCGTTGTATGGCAGAAGATGTCAAACACCTTTATGTTGGTCTGAACTCGGTGATAATAAAGTTTTGGGACCACAATTGCTTCGGGAAACCGAAGAACAAGTTCAAATCATTCATTCTCGATTGAAGCAAGCCTTTGATCGCCAAAAGTCTTACGCTGATCTGAAACGTAGAGACATTCAACATCAAGTCGGAGATAAAGTGTTTCTTAAAGTCTCCCCGTGGAAGAAAGTATTCCGATTCGGCAAAAGAGGCAAGCTAAGTCCTCGGTTTATCGGACCATTTGAAGTAGTTGAAAGAATTGGTCATGTAGCTTATCAACTCGCTCTTCCTCCCGAGTTCGATAAGATACACAATGTCTTCCACGTCTCAATGCTTAGAAGATATCGTTCTGATCCGTCTCACGTTCTTGAGCCTGAAGAAGTTGAACTCAATCCTGATCTTTCATACGAAGAAGAGCCTGTTCAAATCCTTGATCGAGAAGTCAAGAGACTTCGAAATAAAAGTGTTCTTCTCGTCAAAGTTCTTTGGAGGAATCACAACGTCGAAGAAGCGACGTGGGAACCTGAGGACACGATGAAGAAGCAATATCCTCATCTGTTCGATTCAGGTAAAATTCGAGGACGAATTTTCTTTAAGGGGGAGGAGTTGTAACACCCTAAAACCACCCTAGTTAGAATTATAGAAAACGACAAGGATAGCGTAAACAATTTACAATTTAGTTAAGATTACAATGAAACCACATAAGCTATGTTTTATTAAGATATAAATGGGTCAAACACTACATGTAAGTTCATATGTAAAATTAAAGAAATGAAGATTAATTTGTAACTAATATATATAAGTTAGATAATATGAAACGTAAAATAGTATACATATATTTATGTATGATTCGGTGGGTTGTATTTAAATGTACATATAAGTATATCTATAAGTAAAATATGATAAACTAATAATTAAGTAGTTAAATATTATAATGTTAGTGGGATATTAAGTGAAATTATAACAGAATGTCATGGAAATAAACTAATCCATGTGTCCTTTATACAAGAGATAGTCAGCCCACTAAGGAAAGAAAGTTAACATGTGTAAACCACTTACTTCCATCATCATCTTTCTCATGCAAACCTGCCGAACCAAAGAGAGGAAAGGAGAGATAGAAATCTGGAATTCTTAGGCTTAAGGACATCTTTATTTTGCTGGAAATTGAGCTAAAAGATCACCTAGGATCATGCATGTAGGCAGATATCAAGTAAGTACATCATATGCTACCCGATTCCTATGTGTTTTTATTTTTGTATTTGATGATTCTGGGTTTGAACCACTAAAAAAAATATGTTATAAATGTTTTATTATGAGTTATCAATGCTGAGTTCATGTTATACTTGAATAATTTCTGGAAATTAAAGCATGAACATGAACTTAGGTATGAATCTGCCCAGATTCGTACTTGTATGATACCCTGTAGAAATCTGGAAAATTGAGCATGTTAGAGTGATTTCTGGAAAAAGTGTTCTTATACAAAGTTGTAGAGGACAAAATTTTACATGGAATAGATGTATGGTTTGCTCAAAAATGTTAAGTATAGGTCTCTGAATTGTTGTTAGAAGTTGACTGGACTGAAACTGAATGAATTTAGAATCTGCTGGACTAAATTGTGAAATTCGAAATGTTTAGGGGTCAAAATGGTGTTAATAAATTCTGAAAATTTATGCTTGAAACAGTGGAGTCATGGAATGAATAAAAATTAAATGGCCAAGCTTGAATTAAGTCTCAATTGGTAGATTAAATGCATTTAGATCACATGTAGGATTATTAAAGGATTAAAAGGGACTGTTTTGTGGAAATTGATAAATTGAGGACTTGAATGCTCTGTTTTTAAAGATGTTAGAACTTCATTGTTATGTTAATACATGTATGTTAATGTGGTTAATAGATTAGAATCAAATGAATTGTGAAATATAGGATTTAAATGCACTAAAGTCACAAATTAAGAATAGGCAGATTAGGTTTCTAAAAATGCCCTATGTTCAAGTAATAAACTGTATTGATAGAGAAATGATAAAATTATGTGCCATACATGGTTGTAAAGGTGTGTTTATAAGCTTTCTAAAATGGTAAAGAACTTCTTATTTGGAGTTGTGAGTAAAAAGATATGGCCAGTTTAGTAGAGGTTACTCAAACTGCCAGTTTAGGGGGCAGATTCACTTGTCTAGGTGATTATGCTTAAGTAAATGAATTTATATGTTTGAATTAATTACTAATGGATATTGTATATGATATTTTATGTTTTAAGATCACATTGGTGAAGAATTTCAAGAGGATTCAAGGAGTGATCAAGCAAAGAGAAGGGGGAAAGGAATCATCATCAAGGATAACAACTAAGCTTGGAAGTATTTGTGAGTGTAGCTAGTTTAGGGTTGAGATTAGTGTCTCAACCAATGTGTTTATGTTTCTTGGATGATTTAAAATGAAGCATGTAATGAACTTAATAATGGATTGGTAAATTTAAATGCTAAGGAAGAAGGACTAAAGGAATGAACTATGAACATGTAATTGTTAAGTTTGGTTTGTATAAAACTAAGACATGTTATATTACGTAATGACTTGATGAATGTTTATGTAAATATGGATATGATGAT
This sequence comes from Hibiscus tridactylites, assembly GCA_958450335.1. Taxonomy (NCBI): domain Eukaryota; kingdom Viridiplantae; phylum Streptophyta; class Magnoliopsida; order Malvales; family Malvaceae; genus Hibiscus; species Hibiscus tridactylites. The sequence continues at coordinate 29,699,402 of OY288287.1, forward strand.
ATGAATGAACTATGTTTGAAGTTAACTAAGCTTGATATGAATTTGAGTATCATTTATATGGTTCATGCCCTTGATGGATTTGAATGGTTGAGTATATATAAGTATGTTATCTTTATTTGAATTAGGAAGGTTGCATCTAGAATTGTTGTTGGATGATTTGTATAGTTCGAATGGTAATAGAATATTAGAAAAGTTTTAAATTGGCTCACCTATTTGCATTTATGATCTTGTTATTGGATAAATGATTATATGATTGTTTGCTTTGATGCTTGTTAAGTATGAATTGAATCTCATATAATTGTATGTTGATGTGTTGACATGTATGAATCTGTCCATCACCCGAATAGTAACACGCTCGCTCGTAACCGGGTGAGGGGTGTTACATAAATTGGTATCAGAGCTTCGGTTTAGTTGATTCTCGGACTAAATCGGGTCTATTGCATCATATAGGTTAAACTATGCCACCTAGGAGTTTTATATCGAACTGCTTGCGATTGCGCTCTCTAACTTCGATCTTTTCTGAAATCTTATTAGAATGTCCGAATCACGTTTGGCTCGTGACAATGGAAGTCCTCGGGAATCATCTAACGAAGTTTTGCAATATAATTGTGTTAAAAAGCTCCTAATCAATTATTTGAACTCCTAATATTTGAATAAAACATTTTTGCGATCCTTTTTGTAGAGGTTTCAGACGAGCAGGTCTAAATGGGCCTTTCAATGGACCCGTTTGAATTTTAACTAAGTAAAAAGTACAGAAATTTAGGTTTTGCAATATAATTGTGTTGAAAAACTCCTAATCAATTACATGAACTCCTAAAATTTGATTAAAACTTGTTTTTCTGTCCTTTTTGTAGAGGTTTCGGACGAGCGGGTCGAAATGGGCCTTTCAATGGACCCGTTGGAATTTTAACAGAGTAAAAAGTACAGAAATTGAGATTTTGCAATATTATTGTGTTGAAAAGCTCCTAATCAATTATTTGAACTCCTAATATTTGATTAAAACTTGTTTTGTAGTCCTTTTTATAGAGGTTTTGGACGAGTGGGTCGAAATGGGGCTTTCAATGGACCCGTTGGAATTTTAATTGAGTAAAAAGTACAGAAATTGAGGTTTTGCAATATAATTGTGTTGAAAAGCTCCTAATCAATTATTTGAACTCCTAATATTTGAATAAATCATTTTTGCGGTCCTTTTTGTAGAGGTTTCGGACGAGCAGGTCGAAATGGGCATTTCAATGGACAAGTTGGAATTTTAACTGAGTAAAAAGTACAGAAACTGAGGTTTTGCAATATAATTGTGTTGAAAAGCTCCTAATAAATTATTTGAACTCCTAATATTTGAATAAAACATTTTTGCGGTCCTTTTTGTAGAGGTTTCGGACGAGCAGGTCGAAATGGGCCCTTCAATGGACCCGTTGGAATTTTAACTGAGTAAAAAGTACATAAATTGAGCTTTTGAAATATAAATGTGTTGAAAAGCTCCTAATCAATTACATGAACTCCTAAAATTTGATTAAAACTTGTTTTGCGGTCCTTTTTGTAGAGGTTTCGGACGAGCGGGTCGAAATGGGCCTTTCAATGGACCCGTTGGAATTTTAACTGAGTATAAAGTACATAAATTGAGGTTTTGCAATATAATTGTGTTGAAAAGCTCCTAATCAATTATTTGAACTCCTAATATTTGAATAAAACATTTTTGCGGTCCTTTTTGTAGAGGTTTCGGACGAGGAGGTCTAAATGGGCCTTTCGATGGACCTGTTGGAATTTTAACTATGTAAAAAGTACAAAAATTGAGGTTTTGCAATATAATTGTGTTGAAAAGCTCCTAATTAATTATTTGAACTCCTAATATTTGAATAAAACATTTTTGCGGTCCTTTTTGTAGAGGTTTCGGACGAGCGGGTCGAAATGGGCCTTTTAGTGGACCCGTTGGAATTTTAACTGAGTAAAAAGTACAGAAATTGAGGTTTTGCAATATAATTGTGTTGAAAAGCTCTTAATCAATTATTTGAACTCCTAAAATTTGATTAAAACTTGTTTTGCAGTCCTTTTGTAGAGGTTTGGGACTAGCTGGTCGAAATGGGCCTTTCAATGGACCCGTTGGAATTTTAACTAAGTAAAAAGTACAGAAATTGAGGTTCTGCAATATAATTGTGTTGAAAATCTCCTAATCAATTATTTGAACTCCTAATATTTGAATAAAATTTGTTTTGCAGTCCTTTTTGTAGAGGTTTCGGACAAGCGAATCGAAATGGGCCTTTCAATGTACCCGTTGGAATTTAAACTGAGTAAAAAGTACAGAAATTGAGGTTTTACAATATAATTGTGTTGAAAAGCTCCTAATCAATTATTTGAACTACTAATATTTGATTAAAACTTGTTTTGCAGTCCTTTTTGTAGAGGTTTCGGACGAGCGGGTCGAAATGGGCCTTTCAATGGACCCGTTGGAATTTTTACGGAGTAAAAAGTACAGAAATTGAGGTTTTGCAATATAATTGTGTTGAAAAGATCCTAATCAATTATTTGAACTCCTAATATTTGAATAAAACATTTTTGCGGTCCTTTTTGTAGAGGTTTCGGACGAGCAGGTCTAAATGGGCCTTTCCATGGACCCGTTGGAATTTTAACTAGGTAAAAAGTACAGAAATTGAGGTTTTGCAATATAATTGTGTTGAAAAGCTCCTAATAAATTATTTGAACTCCTAATATTTGAATAAAATCTTTCTGCGGTCCTTTTTGTAGAGGTTTCGGACGAGGAGGTCTAAATGGGTCTTTCAATGGACCCGTTGGAATTTTAACTGAGTAAAATGTACAGAAATTGAAGTTTTGCAATATAATTATGTTGAAAAGTTCCTGATCAATTATTTGAACTCCTAATATTTGAAGAAAACATTTTTGCAGTCCTTTTTGTAGAGGTTTCGGACGAGCAGGTCTAAATGGGCCTTTCAATGGACCTGTTGGAATTTTAACTGAGTAAAAATTACAGAAATTGAGGTTTTGCAATATAATTGTGTTGAAAAGCTCCTAATCAATTTCATGAACTCCTAAAATTTGATTAAAACTTATTTTGCGGTCCTTTTTGTAGAGGTTTAGGATGAGCAGGTCTAAATGGGCCTTTCAATGGACCCGTTGGAATTTTAACTGAGTAAAAAGTACATAAATTGAGGTTTTGCAATATAATTGTGTTGAAAAGCTCCTAATCAATTATTTGAACTCCTAAAATTTGATTATAACTTGTTTTGGGTCCTTTTTGTAGAGGTTTCGGACGAGCCGGTCGAAATGGGCCTTTCAATGGACCCGTTGGAATTTTAATTGAGTAAAAAGTACAAAAATTGAGATTTTGAAATATAAATGTGTTGAAAAGCTCCTAATCAATTACATGAACTCCTAAAATTTGATTAAAACTTGTTTTGCGGTCCTTTTTGTAGAGGTTTTGGACGAGCGAGTCGAAATGGGCCTTTCAATGGACCCGTTGGAATTTTAACTGAGTATAAAGTACATAAATTGAGGTTTTACAATATAATTGTATTGAAAAGCTCCTAATCAATTATTTGAACTCCTAATATTTGAATAAAACATTTTTGCGGTCCTTTTTGTAGAGGTTTCGGACGAGGAGGTCTAAATGGGCCTTTCAATGGACCTGTTGGAATTTTAACTATGTAAAAAGTACAGAAATTGAGGTTTTGCAATATAATTGTGTTGAAAAGCTCCTAATAAATTATTTGAACTCCTAATATTTTAATAAAACCTTTTTGCGGTCCTTTTTTGTAGAGGTTTCGGACGAGCGGGTCGAAATGGGCCTTTCAATGAACCCGTTGGAATTTTAACTATGTAAAAAGTACAGAAATTGAGGTTTTGCAATATAATTGTATTGAAAAGCTCCTAATCAATTATTTGAACTCCTAATATTTGAATAAAACATTTTTGCGGTCCTTTTTGTAGAGGTTTCGGACGAGCAGGTCGAAATGGGCCTTTCAATGGACCCGTTGGAATTTTAACTGAGTAAAAAGTACAGAAATTGAGGTTTTGCAATATAATTGTGTTGTAAAGCTCCTAATAAATTACATGAACTACTAAAATTTGATTAAAACTTGTTTTGCAGTCCTTTTTGTAGAGGTTTCGGTCGAGCGGGTCGAAATGGGCCTTTCAATGGACCCGTTGGAATTTTAACTGAGTAAAAAGTACAGTAATTGAGGTTTTGCAATATAATTGTGTTGAAAAGCTCCGAATCAATTAATTAAAATCCTAATATTTGAATAAAACATTTTTGCGGTCCTTTTTGTAGAGGTTTCGGACGAGCGGGTCGAAATGGGCCTTTTACTGGACCCGTTGGAATTTTAATTGAGTAAAAAGTATAGAAATTGAGGTTTTGCAATATAATTGTGTTGAAAAGCTCCTAATCAATTATTTGAACTCCTAATATTTGAATAAAACATTTTTGCAGTCCTTTTTGTGGAGGTTTCGGACGAGCAAGTCTAAATGGGCCTTTCAATGGACCCGTTGGAATTTTAACTGAGTAAAAAGTACAGAAATTGAGGATTTGCAATATAATTGTGTTGAAAAGCTCCTAATCAATTATTTGTACTCCGAATATTTCAATAAAACCTTTTTGCGGTCCTTTTTGTAGAGGTTTCGGACAAGCAGGTCTAAATGAGCCTTTCAATGGACCCGTTGGAATTTTAACTGAGTAAAAAGTACAGAAATTGATGTTTTGCAATATAATTGTGTTGAAAAGCTCCTAATCAATTATTTGAACTCCTAATATTTGAATAAAACATTTTTGCGGTCCTTTTTGTAGAGGTTTCGGATGAGCAGGTCTAAATGGGCCTTTCAATGGACCCGTTGGAATTTTAACTGAGTAAAAAGTACATAAATTGAGGTTTTGCAATATAATTGTGTTGAATAGCTCCTAATCAATTACATTAACACCTAAAATTTGATTAAAACTTATTTTGCGGTCCTTTTTGTAGAGGTTTCCGACGAGCGTGTCGAAATGGGCCTTTCAATGGACCCGTTGGAATTTTAAATGAGTAAAAAGTATAGAAATTGAAGTTTTGCAATATAATTGTGTTGAAAAGCTCCTAATCAATTATTTGAACTCCTAATCTTTGAATAAAACATTTTTGCGGTCCTTTTTGTAGAGGTTTCGGAGGAGCAGGTCTAAATGGTCCTTCCAATGGACCCGTTGGAATTTTAACTGAGTAAAAAGTACAGAAATTGAGGTTTCGCAATATAATTGTGTTGAAAAGCTCCTAATCAATTACTTGAACTCCTAAAATTTGATTAAAACTTGTTTTGCGGTCCTTTTTGTAGGGGTTTCGGACGAGCCGGTCGAAATGGGCCTTTCAATGGACCCGTTGGAATTTTAACTGAGTAAAAAGTACAGTAATTGAGGTTTTCCAATATAATTGTGTTGAATAGCTTCTAATCAATTATTTGAACTCCTAATATTTGAATAAAACTCGTTTTGCAGTCCTTTTTGTAGAGGTTTCGGAGGAGCGGGTCGAAATGGGCCTTTTAATGGACCCGTTGGAATTTTAACTGAGTAAAAAGTACAGAAATTGAGGTTTTGCAATATAATTGTGTTGAAAAGCTCCTAATCAATTATTTGAACTCCTAATATTTGAATAAAACATATTTGCAGTCCTTTTTGTGGAGGTTTCGGAAGAGCATGTCTAAATGGGCCTTTCAATGGACCCGTTGGAATTTTAACTGAGTAAAAAGTACAAAAATTGAGGTTTTGAAATATAATTGTGGTTAAAAGCTCCTAATCAATGACATGAACTCCTACAATTTGATTAAAACTTGTTTTGTGGTCCTTTTTTATAGAGGTTTCGGACGAGTGGGTCGAAATGAGGCCTTTCAATGGACCCGTTAGAATTTTAACTGAGTAAAAAGTACAGAAATTGAGGTTTTGCAATATAATTGTGTTTAAAAGCTCCTAATCAATTATTTGAACTCCTAATATTTGAATAAAACATTTTTGCGGTCCTTTTTGTAGAGGTTTCGGAAGAGCAGGTCTAAATGTGCCTTTCAATGGACCCGTTGGAAATTTAACTGAGTAAAAAGTACAGAAATTGAGGTTTTGCAATATAATTGTGTTGAAAAGCTCCTAATCAATTACTTGAACTCCTAAAATTTGATTATAACTTGTTTGCGGTCCTTTTTGTAGGGGTTTCGGACGAGCCGGTCGAAATGGGCCTTTCAATGGACCCGTTGGAATTTTAACTGAGTAAAAAGTACAGAAATTGAGGTTTTTCAATATAATTGTGTTGAAAAGCTCCTAATCAATTATTTGAACTCCTAATATTTGAATAAAACTTGTTTTGCAGTCCTTTTTGTAGAGGTTTCGGACGAGCGGGTCGAAATGGACCTTTTAATGGACCCGTTGAAATTTTAACTGAGTAAAAAGTACAGAAATTGAGGTTTTGCAATATAATTGTGTTGAAAAGCTCCTAATCAATTATTTGAACTCCTAATATTTGAAGAAAACATTTTTGCAGTCCTTTTTGTGGAGGTTTCGGACGAGCAGGTCTAAATGGGCCTTTCAATGGACCCGTTGGAATTTTAACTGAGTAAAAAGTACAAAAATTGAGGATTTGCAATATAATTGTGTTGAAAAGCTCCTAATCATTTATTTGTACTCCTAATATTTGAATAAAACCTTTTTGCAGTCCTTTTTGTAGAGGTTTCGGACGAGCAGGTCTAAATGAGCCTTTCAATGGACCCGTTGGAATTTTAACTCAGTAAAAAGTACAGAAATTGAGGTTTTGCAATATAATTGTGTTGAAAAGCACCTAATCAATTATTTGAACTCCTAATATTTGAATAAAACATTTTTGCGGTCCTTTTTGTAGAGGTTTCGGATGAGCAGGTCTAAATGGGCCTTTCAATAGACCCGTTGGAATTTTAACTGAGTAAAAAGTACATAAATTGAGGTTTTGCAATATAATTGTGTTGAAAAGCTCCTAATAAATTACATGAACTCCGAAAATTTGATTAAAACTTATTTTGCGGTCCTTTTTGTAGAGGTTTCCGACGAGCGGGTCGAAATGGGCCTTTCAATGGACCCGTTGGAATTTTAAATGAGTAAAAAGTATAGAAATTGAGGTTTTGCAATATAATTGTGTTGAAAAGCTCCTAATCAATTATTTGAACTCCTAATGTTTTAATAAAACATTTTTGCGGTCCTTTTTGTAGAGGTTTCGGAGGAGCAGGTCTAAGTGGGCCTTTCAATGGACCCGTTGGAATTTTAACTTAGTAAAAAGTACAGAAATTGAGGTTTTGCAATAAAATTGTGTATAAAAGCTCCTAATCAAATACTAGAACTCCTAAAATTTGATTATAACTTGTTTTGCGGTCCTTTTTGTAGAGGTTTCGGACGAGCCGGTCGAAATGGTCCTTTCAATGGACCCGTTGGAATTTTAACTGAGTAAAAAGTACAGAAATTGAGGTTTTGCAATATAATTGTGTTGAAAAGCTCATAATCAATTATTTGAACTCCAAATATTTGAATAAAACATTTTTGCGGTCCTTTTTGTAGAGGTTTCGGACGAGCAGGTCGAAATGGGCCTTTCAATGGACCTGTTAGAATTTTAACTGAGTAAAATGTTCAGATATTGAGGTTTTGCAATATAATTCTGTTGAGAAGCTCCTAATCAATTACATGAACTCCTAAAATTTTATTAAAACTTATTTTGTGGTCCTTTTTGTAGAGGTTTCGGACGAGCGGGTCGAAATGGGCCTTTCACAGGACCCGTTGGAATTTTAACTGAGTAAAAAGTACAGAAATTGAGGTTTCGCAATATAATTGTGTTGAAAAGCTCCTAATCAATTACATGAACTCCTAAAATTTGATTAAAACTTGTTTTGCGGTCCTTTTGTAGAGTTTTCGGACGAGCGGGTCGAAATGGGCCTTTTAATGGACCCGTTGGAATTTTAATTGAGTAAAAAGTACAGAAATTGAGGTTTTGCAATATAATTGTGTTGAAAAACTCCTAATAAATTATTTGAACTCCTAATATTTGAATAAAACATTTTTGCGGTCCTTTTTGAGAGGTTTCGGACGAGCAGGTCTAAATGGGCCTTTCAATGGACCCGTTTGGAATTTTAACTAAGTAAAAAGTACAGAAATTGAGGTTTTGCAATAAAATTGTGTTGAAAAGCTCCTAATCAATTACTTGAACTCCTAATATTTGAATAAAACTTGTTTTGCAGTCCTTTTTGTAGAGGTTTCGGACGAGCGGGTCGAAATGGGCCTTTTAAATGACCCGTTGGAATTTTAACTGAGTAAAAAGTACAGAAATTGAGGTTTTGCAATATAATTGTGTTGAAAAGCTCCTAATCAATTATTTGAACTCCTAATATTTGAAGAAAACATTTTTGCAGTCCTTTTGTGGAGGTTTCGGACGAGCAGGTCTAAATGGGCCTTTCAATGGACCCGTTGGAATTTTAACTGAGTAAAAAGTACAAAAATTGAGGATTTGCAATATAATTGTGTTGAAAAGCTCCTAATCATTTATTTGTACTCCTAATATTTGAATAAAACATTTTTGCGGTCCTTTTTGTAGAGGTTTCGGACGAGCAGGTCGAAATGGGCCTTTCAATGGACCTGTTAGAATTTTAACTGAGTAAAAAGTACAGAAATTGAGGTTTTGCAATATAATTGTGTTGAAAAGCACCTAAT